>BSBK01006425.1:0-365000 GCA_027943335.1 Chamaecyparis obtusa | reverse complement strand
AGGCAAGACTTGTATACAAAGGATATGCACAAGAAGAAGGTATTGATTATGGTTAGACTTTTGCACCAATTGCTAGACTTGAAGGAGTTAGAATATTGCTTGCGTATGTTGCATACAAAGGATTTAAAGTATATCAAATGGATGTCAAATCTGCATTTTTGAATGGAATACTTGAGGAAGAGGTATACATTGAACAACTTGAAGGTTTTGTTGATCCAAATCAGAAAAAACATGGTATGTAAGTTGCAAAAAATACTATATGGACTGAAACAAGCACTGAGAGCATGGTATGAAAGACTGCATTCATATCTTATCGGTATTGGATTTGTTAGAACAAGTGACAACAACAATTTATACTTGAAAGGTGAAACTAATGACAAGATTCATATTGCTTAAATGTTTGTTGATGATATCATATTTGGAGGACATGATAATTTATGCAAATAATTTTCTGAAGAAATGAGGAAAGAATTTGAAATGTCAATGTTTGGAGAGATTAAATTCTTTCTTGGTTTGCAAATTCTACAACAAAGTGAAGGTATTTTCATTACACAATCAAAGTATATAAAAGAAGTATTGAATACCTTTGGTATGGAAGATTCAAAACCTATTGGTACACCTATGATCATAGGATGCAAATTAATAAAGGATGACCAGTCAACCGAGGTAAATCAGACATTATATAGATCAATGATTGGTAAGTTGATGTATGTTGTGCATAGTTTACCGGGCATTGCACATGCAGTTGGAATTGCAGAAAGATTTTTTTCTAATCCTAAAGAATCACATATGACTACTATTAAAAGGATCTTAAGATAGTTGAAGAACATAGAAAATTATGATTTATGGTACAAGAAAGAGGGCAATTTTGAACTACAAATTTACATCGACGCAGATTGGGCTGGAAACATTGATGACCAAAAGAGCACTACTAGTGGACCATTATTTTTGGGAGAAAGATTAGTTACTTGGATAAGAAAGAAACAAGGATGCATTTCTCAGTCCATTGCCGAAGTAGAATATGTTGTTGTTGCTGCTAATTGTTCAAACATTGCATGGATAAAACAACTCTTAAAAGGTATGAATGAGGAGATCACTAGCCCAATGATAATATATTGTGATAACACAAGTACTATAAACATTTCTAAGAATCTGGTGATGCATACAAAGATAAAACATATATATATATAAAGTATCACTACTTGAGGGAACAAGTACAAGACAAGCAAGTAAAATTGGAGTTTGTGAAATCAAACGAATAACTTGTAGATATATTTACTAAGCCCTTACCTAAGGATACATTTGAGTACTTGAGGACTAGACTAGGGGTCCATCCCCTGTCTGTCGGTCACTAAGGTGACCAGGAGGTTGTATCAACTTCTACTTTACCATAATATCAAATGATGTTGATGCATATTTCTCACACTTAAGGTTTCCTAAGGTTGTGAAAGATAGTAGATGGAGAACAAATTGACACTACATATCGGTACATGAAAGGTACTTGATCTGAACTGAATACCAGAGATAATATTTTGGCTACTGCAGAGCTGTTTATTCTTTTAGAATTATTGTCAAAGGGAGAGAGGAATCAATGTAATATTATAAGGGAGAGAGAATCAAATCAATGAGAAATAAAGGAGATCGAATCCGTAGGGAGAGTCTGCGTGGAATGTTAATGTTGTGTAGTGATTAAACATATTAAATTAATAATCTAGGGAGAGCTTACCAAGCTACAACATTTGTTTATATAGTTGTAGAACAAATGTTTGGTATTCTATGGCATATTTCATATTGTGTTTCCATCAATGCCAAAGTTGGGAGAGATTGATAACCTACAACTGATTGAATATCTTGATGTAAAGAATGGACAAGTGAAAGATAGTGATTGATGGTCATAGAGCTACTAAAGTATATGTAAGTCAATTAAATCAATCAATGTATTATCATTGATGTCAACTAGTTTTGACTATACTTATCATAATCATGGTTACAAACATCTAAAGAAGGAAAATGTTAAAAGAATAAAATATCTACATGAAGATGAGATGGATATGAAAGAAATGGCTATGGTATACATTGGGTAACTTATTGATGAGTCTATGGCATCATGTTGATGACTTGATTGAATTACATGATTTTTTTATGTATTAAAAATTAGAACTAAACCAATTTTTATGGTCGGTAAATGAAGATTTATGTATACACTGAGTTAGTGAAGTATATACCGAGTACAATATTAACTGAGTAGGTAATCACCGACACATTTTGGTATTGAATGAGTGAAAGAAAGAAATTTTATTACAACCAACTAAAATGATGAGTTGGATAGACTGCTTATGATTTCGAGGTAGAAGATAATGTTTGTTACAATGATCCAACGATTGAAAAATTCAAGATTGATCAAATGAGGGAGAATAAAACATGTTAATAACATAAATGCCGAGGAAGGCTAAAGCAGCAAAAATGAACGATGGAGATTAAGAGGCAAAATCTATGGATGAAATGAAAACGGTTTATGATGTCTATAGAAGGAGACATGGGATTCATTATTGAGTTTGGGGACTTTTTGATACTATAGGAGAATTCACATAAAAGGATTATTTTCATGCACCACTTATCAAACTGGTTGAAAATAGAGCCGAGTTGAACTGCAGACATTATCGAGCATCAGAGAAGCATACACCGAGTGGAATAAACTTTGAGGATATGAAGGATTGAATTGATTATAGATCAGAGGAGGTATTTTTGAGCTTAGCATAGATCTAAAAATCTTCAAATCATAGTTGTATTTGAATTAGATCATTACTGTATCAGTTTAACCATTGTTATAGATAAATCTCTTAACCGAGTGAGATTGAACACTATTTTGTATTTTAATATGGCATTCAATGAATGCTGATTATTTTCTTGTTGACCCCATAGTGAATGTTGGTCAAGGGAGAAATGTTAGTGATAAATCCTCTAACCAAGTCACACCTCACAATGTGTTTTGTAACCTTTAACAAGGTTGGATCCTAACCCAGCTCACTTTAGAAGAGTGAATTATTGTGGGTTATTGGTCCCAGGTGGTTTTTCCCTTAACAAGGTTTTCGTGTTAAAATCTATGTATTGTGTGAATGATGTGTTGAACTGTTATTTTTCTTTACACATTTCATAACTGGATAGATCGGTGAACACAATATTTAATTTACTGGCACTCGGTAGATGAAGAGGAAGACACAGTTGATAAATTATCGAGTTGATTATTTGATTGAAAATTTTTTCTATATACATTTGGGAGATTTGGGACTATAGGATAATTGGAATTAACTGATTCACCCCCCTCTTAGTTATCTAACAAAACTAACCCAAGTAACGTGTGAGAAAGGAAGTGCATTTCCTAGATCTTTGTACCTTCTAAGGATGGATGGTACCCCTGCATGAGAACCTCTTCAGAGTACGTTGGACTGTATGCTTGGTGTGTTTATCATGGATTTTGGATCGATTGGTGACCTTTGTGTGGTCTAATTGTGTGGATGCCTTGGCTATGGTGGTTGTGTTTCCATTTATTATAGCTTGATAGCTTGCTTTCCTATGTGGCTTTCTTGATGGATTTGGATGTTTAAGTTTCCCTTGAGTGAATTGTTTGCGTGTATGACCCCTTGGTCATAGTCATTGATTGGTATCCATGTATGGTCTTGAGTGCCTATTATTGACCCCCTATGGGATGTGTTGCATTGAATTCTTATGGTTATTGCCTTAATATGAGAGTAATGATTCATGTTTTTTCTATATGCATTGGCATCTTATTTCTTGCATTGTTGTGCATTCTACTTGTAGAGCGATATTTATGCACCATGGTAAATGTTGAAAAGGGATCTCTATTGCTAGTGAGGAGAGTGATTATCAATTGTAATAGATCATTTGGGTTAATGACTTATGTCACCAAATTGCATAATTTCTTAACCTTTTTGGAAAAATTATGTGTGGTGGCTGTAAAGCATCTTGGGGATTTGGTTATTCTATGAAATCATGTGAACCTAGCATTTTGCACCTTGTGACCTTGCATCTACCTTGCATCAAGTGAAATGTGGCCATTGTGATAGTACATATTTCCTGTCACTTGTGTGATGTTGAGAATGTTGACATACCCTTGTGAGTTGTGTGGTGTCATTGTTTTAGCCAGTTTAATGACTTGTGATGCAAAATGTACATACCCCATTGTGGAAAGTACCATTGTAGTTGTTAGGAAATCATCCCTTGAGCCATTGTTGTGTAAACCCTCTTGTATGAGTGTGTTGAGCACCCCTCTAAGAGATTAAGTCTCATGTTCCAAACCCATGTGTGTGTTTCACCTGGTGGTTGTGATTACCCTTTGATGTGTTTCATATCTAGAGAACTTATGTTGTGTATTCAACATATGTTTTGAGGTTTCCCTTTGACCCTCATCTGATTGAGACCTTGCATAATGGGATTACTACATTGCATGGAAAAGAATAAAGACATTTGTATTAAGGAAGAATATTACTGCATTTATAAGAATTTTAGTGATGCATATGAATAAGATCATTGATGGTTCAATGTTTGGTGTGTGTGGTTATTTCTCTAACATTGCTAAGATGACGTGTTCATTAGTAATGTGTAGCAGTTACTCCCTCTTATGTGACTAATTTTAGTCACAATGTTTTGTGAATGAATTTCATGATTGAACTGGTTTATTTTATTTCTTGGTGGATATTTCCATGTTTTGTGTGGGCTAGCATTAAATTTTGGTTTTTTCTTATGCTTGGATTATTCACTAAAGCTCTCTTATCTATCTCTTTGTGATAGTTATCATGTTTGATTTATTGTTGAATTGCACACATTTTTGGAATTTACTGTTGGAATTGATAATTCCCCCATTTGGGTTTTTCTATTTTGTTTCGTGATGACTACTTTGAATGTTTGCAATTGTTGCCCAATTTTGTGTTTTGTGACTCTATCATGTTCAATGTGAACCTCTAATACTACATGCAAGGAAGAACATCACATATAACATACTATATAATTTATTTTTTGAATAGATATAAATATGAGTAATAACAAGAACTTTTCTTACTTAATTTTGAGAAATTCTTGCTTGTGTATAAAAGAAATGCAAATGGATAGTGAAGTATATATGTGTTAGTATTAATTGATTTAAGATGAATTAGATTGTGAATCTCCTTGGTATGGATGTTTATAGCTACATTGTGCAATTGATGAGTAAATGTGTATCGTGTTAATGAGATTGGAATTGTATGATCATCCTTGTAAATTATGAAGAGATGAATGGTTGATTGTGGTTGACCTTATTGTGAGCATTAGATAGAATTGTGATATGTGTTATTTTCTATTAATTTTATTGTGCATCTTATGTGATATTGGTTGAGCTTGAATTCTTGCATCAATTTTTAGCATGCATGCTTATTGAGACTCTTGTTTGCTCTCATGATATGATTTGGAGACCTTGAGTGTTTCCCATCTTAGCTTGTTATTCTAGATAGTTGGATGTGACTTAGTCCACCCATGAGTTTTGATCCATGTTGTGGGTCTTGATGACCACACATTTATATTGTAATTGCCTCTTTTAGAGTGATTGTGGAGGTTTTGGATGCACTAATGTTGCATATTGTTGTTAGTGAGAGTTCTTTGTGGTTTCTTGGGTTGTTGGTTTCCCTAGCTCTTATTATACTATCTCTTCTTATATATATTTGATATTATATTGGGTAATTTTTCCCTTCTTGGCGAGACTCCATGTTGGAGATTGGGTTGTCAGGGGATTGCTAGTGGTGTGTTATTCATAACTTTAGGCTAGAAGGACACAACATCATTAGGTGTATCTTACCATCCTAAGATTTGGTATGGAGTTGAATTTAAGATGATGTTCACCATTTGGATTCATTTCCACCTTTTTGAAGGTGAGACCATGGTCTAGATGGGTTATGTGGCCCCTAGTTTTAGCCATAGTTAAGCTCTCAATGTTATGGAAATAATATTGCTCATATGCTTAGTGATGAGATTTACTCTACGTATCCCTTCGAAAGGAAGGAGTGCACTATTGAGCCTCTTATTTGTGAGTGCTCTTGGTTGTGAGATGAAACCTTGTACATTTATATCTCTTGATACTCTAAGTTAGATGTAGCATCCCTAAGAAGAGTGCAATTTTGGCAAAGAATCTTCACCTTTCTAGATTCTTAGTTAAGTTAGTGAGATTCTAGTTGGATTTAAGAATGCTCTAGTTGGGCATGATAGTGTTTTTCAACATTTTGGGATGATATTTCCCCATGTTTCTGAGTTGTTGACTCCAAAGTTCTTGATGCTTTAACCTTAGAGAGATCTTTGAAGGTAATGTTTTGTAATTAGACACCTCATAATGAGGTACCTAGAGTGGCTTGTGGTGTACCTCTTTTTGGTAGAAATTATGGATATATGTGTCTTTCCTAGCATAGATTGTGTTCCTTGTTGGAGGACATTGATATTTGTTAATGCTCTTTTTGTGTGTGTGTGTGTGTGTGTGTGATCCTTTCAGTAGTTGTGGGGCTAGCTAGTAAGAAATTGGTTTTGTTTGGCCAGACTTGTAGATAAGTTGTATGGCTATTCTCGCATTTAGATTGGATTTTGATCTTTCTCTTGGTGTGTTGCTTTGGTTTGACTTGCAAGCTTCCAAGAGTAAGCCTAGTCTTTGGGGGGGGGGGGGGGGATGATGTAGTGCCTCTCACATTTTCTTTATGCATGTCATCCTGATGGAAATGGCTTTAACCTTATGCTTCTATAACATGATCATGGTGGACCCATGAGAGGTTTATGCCTTAAAAGTGATCTAATTCATGTCATTGTATCAACAATTTGTTTATGCTTTATACCTACTTGTGATAACTATTGTGTTGAGACTGATTGTATACTTGATTGAGATGCTTATTGTTACTCCTATGTGATTGGTTGAGCTGATCTTGAGATGCACTGACTATTCTTGTGTTATGATTTTATGTTGGCATTATGAGATGCACCTCGTATAGTTGATTCTTGTGTTCATTCTAAGACTATTGTTGTGGTTATGATTGGTATCTGCCTTGTTTGGCTTTGATGTGATTCGATGGTTTCACTAAGGTATGTGTCAGTGGTTACCTGGATTTTGATCAAACCATGATGATGTTTCATGAGTACCCATGTGATGTGACCAATGACTACATTGTGTGATGTATTTTATTACCACATTTTATTTCAATTGTTGTAGTATTGTTGCTCTATATGTTAGATATGTTTCTATTAGTGTTTTGATCATATTTGCAAGATGATTCCTTATGATGATCTGGTGTATTTTGCATTCGATATTATTAATTATGTTATATGTATGATTTCATTAGACTCCATGATTTATATTGTGCCTTTATGTTGTGTACACATTAGTTATTTACTTTCAATAAATTAGACTTAAAATAGTCATAAAATGGTTTATTTAAATACTTTATATTTAAATGAAAGGTTTAATTTAAATGCACTATAAATGTGATTATATGATGTGTACTACCTCACCTCACCACTTCTATGCATTTTTCCCTTGGTGTTAGAATTAAGTGAGATAGAGTTGTAGTCACTTTCTTGCGAGCTCTACACGATGTCCCACTCTCCTTCACTATTATTAATTGAGGCATTTTCATTGATGTTATATGTGCTTCAGCTATATATATATATATAGTGAGTAGTTGTACTTGATGTTTGTGTGTTTCAATGAACAAGTCCCAAACACATGCATCTTGAGTTACAAGAATTGAGTGTGTGCCTATGTCCTCAATAGTGGTACATGAGATACTAGCTTTGGACCCTTCATATTTGAGCCAATATCGTCCTTGTATGGATGGTGAATCCACAATTGATTATTATCCCTCCAGTACATGTTGGTGAATCTGGACTTCATAATGCATATGTGATTTGACCCTCAAGCATTTATGTGCATTTAGAGCTCTGTAGTTGTCATGTAAGGTTTTAATTAAAAATGTTGATTTTAACATATTTCGGGGAATTTTAATATTTAATTTTAATTGTTGATGTTTATAGCTTCATTCAGATAAAATAATTATTATAAGAAAATATCAATGTATATTGTGCTTATTATACACACACACACACACACACAATTATATTTTATATCTTTCATAATAACTATACTATGAATTGAATAAGTATCATAAACTATATATTAATGAAACCTATTAATCAAAGATTGATATTTCCATTTTATCAATTTTCATTATTGTCGATTTGTATATACCAATTTCTATCGATTGATTTATATTAGCCAACATAATCACTAATGCAATATTATCGAGAAGTTTATTATGGTATCGAGTGACTTGGTAGAGATGCCAATTAGTATCGGTTCAACTTAACAGATGGATATCGATTGGCATGGGAATGTTGAGTATTGACAACACTGATTAATATTTGAATGACACCGATGAATATTGTGGAAAGAGATGTTGATGAACAGACATGTCTCCACGTGTGGAGACTGTTGGACTACAACTGATTTGGAATTTGATTGAAGGATCTATGATTACAAGATCACTGAGAAGTTTCTGATTAGATAGGTAATATGATTAAATTAGTATTATGTTGTCATTGATGTCAACTAGTTTGACAACGCTTATCTTGTAAGTTACTATACCGAGACATCTAAAGAAAGGTGAAAGAGATGAAGAACAAAGAAATCTACATGAGGAAAGATGTTCAAGATAGATGAGGATAAGGAACACATTGAGTAACTTTTTGATGAGTCTATGACTTGATGATATTGACTTTATTATGTTGCATTCATCTATAATGAAGTATAGAGCTGAAAGACACAAAGCAGTGTTGTCGGTAAATGAAGCATTTCTAGTATACACCGACGGAGTGTAGTGTATACCGACCATAGTATTAACTAAGCAGTGTTCACCGACGCATTCTTTATTAACTGAGGAGGACAAAATGAATTAAATGATTAGTTTAGCTAATAAGATTGATGAGCTGGCAAGAGTATAGCATCAAGGTAACAGATAAAGTTTGTTACACAGATCAACGACTGACAAAATTCAAGGAAGATCTAATGGAGAAAATTGAAATGTATTATTGACACAAGTACTGAGAAAGTTTTAAAGTGGAAAAATCTATGAATGTGATTAAGTGACAAAATCTAATGGTGGAGAAGAAAAAGATTTACTCGTCTATATAAGAGAACAACATCTCTTTAGTAAAGAGCTGGAAGAAGAAGCTACAAAAATTTTGCATGAACAAACTTTCATGCATTTTGATCATATTGGTTAGTGAGAACCGAGTTGCAGAACAGTTATAGAGCTACAAAGAGTAATTACCGACGGACAATAATTTGATACAGTATTGAATCTGAAGTGAAATATTGATTAGAAGGATTTGTATGGACTAAATATTGATCTGTAATCTGCAATTGAAGTTGTATTAAGGCAGGTCATTTTACTGTTACATATTTAACCATTGTATACAGTCTAAATCTCTTAACCGTGTGGACTCTAAAAGTCTTATGATGTATCATTCATAGAATGAACATTTTTATCCTGTCAAACCCATAGTGAATGCTAGTTGGACGATAACTTCTAGTCTAAAATCCTCTAACAAGGTCAACTTGACAGTGTGTTTGTAACCTTTAACAGGGTTGGGTCTTAACCGACCTCACTTCAGAAGAGTGAACAATTTTGGGTTGCCTATCCTAGGTGGTTTTTCCCTTTATGGGGTTTCCACGTTAAATCTCCTGTGTTATGTGTTGATTGTGATATTTTTTTGTTATCATAATTTGCATGTTACATTTTAGATTTGATCAGTAAACTGTTATAAGTATTAGATTGGTAATCGGTAAAAGCACAGATAGTGAGAGTTATTATTGCCTACCGACGAGAAAAAATTAAAGATGTTTTGAATTATACATTTTGTTTTGGGACACTGGATAACTGATTCACCCTGCTCTCAGTTATTCTAATAGAGACATGTCTCTTCATCAACATGCCTTCACTTATATATATATATATATATATATATATATATATATATATATATATATATATATATATATATATCTGTTACTATATCAGTTATAAATATATATTGTGATTAAATACATATTATATATATTGAGATTATATAAATATATATTAGATTTTTTAAATAAAATTAAAAGCCATATATTCTGATCTAAAATTTAACATGGTATCAGAGCCAGGTTACTTCGCTAAAGCCTAACCGCTTGAAGGAAGATTTGTTTAGACTGAAGGAAGATCAAGATCGGATTTTTTTAGGAAATCTTGTACCTACGAGATGAAAAATGGAGTCAGACTCGAAGACAGACTTGAAGGTGCTTCAAATTTTGAATTGTGGAAACTTTGAATAATGTTAGTACTAAGGAAGAATGAGCTAAAGACAATAATTGAAAATCATCTTAAACCTGATGGAAATGATGAGAAGAGTCAATGGGAAAAGGACAATATTAGAGAAATGGAATTATTAGTAGATGGAGTAAAAGATCATCTACTACCTATCATCACAAAGTTAGACTCTGCATATGACATGTTCAAAGCCCTAGAAAACATGTTTGAGATCAACAACACCAGTAGAATCCTTACTCTTAAAAATCAACTCTCTAATATTAAAATGAATAAAGAAGAGACTATCACCTCATATTTTATGAGGATAACATAATTAAGGAATCAAATCTCTTCCATTAGTCACATTTATGATCATAGGGAGTTAACTATGATAACTCTAAATGGGCTCCCTATCTCTTGGGAAAACTTTAGATAAGGAGTAAGTGCTCATGCCAAACTCCCTAGATTTGATCGACTAAAAGCTGACTGCATTCAAGAAGAGTGTAACCTAATATCTAGAGGAATCAGGGAATCCACTAATGAAGATGTTCAGGTTCTCGTCACTAGTTTAAAAAGGAAAAAGGGAAAGAAGTCTTATGATCAACAACCGTTCAAGAAACCTAGAGATCTCTCTACAATACCTAGAGACCTCTCTACTTTGCAATGTTTTAGATGCGACAAATATGGTCACACTACAAGAAAGTGTCTTGATAGAATTATAATGAAAGCTTCCCTTACTGAAGTCAATAATTTAAATGTGTATTTAGAGAAATATGTATTCTAAAAGAAACTCAAGATTCCTTATGATTGAGAGGGATTTCATTGATAAAGGTAAGAACACTTATGAGGTAACCTTGACATGATTATTGATTATTATATCAATGTTATTTTATAACTATATGGGCCCTATGTAAATCATAAGGAAGTGATGACTTCCAAATGATTATCACTTGTATTTGTTAAAGTTATTGGAAAGTGATGATCTTACAATAACTTTCTATTGTGATAGATATCTTGTGAATATTTAAACATATCATAACGTGTGGATAGAATTGCCGATTGAGGCAATCCACCTAGGAATGTGTGGATAGAATTTTTGATGGAGGCAATCCACTCGAGATCTTGTCGATAGAATCACCGATGGAGGCAATCCATACAAGAGCTTGTGGATAGAATCACCAATAGAGGCAATCCACCTGAGAACTGTGGATAAAATCATCAATGGAGGAAATCCATTTGGGAACAAACCTTCCATGATTTATGAGCTTATTGTGATATACATTTTATCTTCCCTAGCTAAGAGGGAGCATTGATGTTTATAGCTTCATTTAGATAAAATAATTATTATAAGAAAATATCAATGTATATTGTGCTTATTATTATTATTATTATATAATAATAATATCTATTATTATTATTATTATTATTATTATTATATATATACATTTAATTAGATTTTATATCTTTCATAATAACTATACTATGAATTGAATAAGCATCATAAACTATATATTAATGAAACCGATTAATCAAAGATTGATATTTTCATTTTATCGATTTTCATTATTGTTGATTTGTATATACTGATTTGTATCAAATGATTTATATCAAAAAACATAATCACTAATGCAATATTATTGAGAAGTTTATTATGGTATCGGGTGACTTGGCAAAGATACCGATTAGTATTGGTTCAAATTAAAAAATGGATATCGATTGGCATGTGAACATTGAGTATTGATGACACTGATGAACATTGTGGAAAGACATATTGATGAACAAACATGTCTCCACATGTGGATACATGTCTCTTCATCAACATGCCTTCACTTATATATATACCTTTCATGATCGAATGATGACAAGTATAGAAAACACAATACAAGTCTCATTCTTCAATATAATATTAATATTAATAAATTATATATATCTGTTACTATATCAGTTATAAATATATATATATTGTGATTAAATATATATTATATATATTAAGATTATATACATATATATTTGATTTTTTAAAGAAAATTAAAAGCCATATATTCTGATCTAAAATTTAACATGGTATCAGAGCTAGGTTACTTTGCTAAAGCCTAACCGCTTGAAGGAAGATCTCTTTAGACTAAAGGAAGATCAATTTCAGATTGTTTTTAGGAAATCTTGTACCTACAAGATGGAAAATGGAATTAGACTCAAAGAAAAACTTGAAGGTGCTTCAAATTTTGAATCATGGAAACTCTGAATAATGTTAGTACTAAGGAAGAATGAGCTAAAGACAATAATAGAAAATTCTCTTAAACTTGATGGAAATGATGAGCAGAGTCAATGGGAAAAGGAAAATACTAGAGCAATGGAATTATTAGTAGATGGAGAAAAAGATCATCTACTACCTATCATCACAAAGTTAGACTCTGCATATGACATGTTCAAAGACCTAGAAAACATGTTTGAGATCAACAACACCAACAAAATCCTTACTCTTAAAAATCAACTCTCTAATATTAAAATGAATAAAGAAGAGACTATCACCTCATATTTATGAGGATAACATAAGTAAGGAATCAACTCTCTTTCATTGATCACATTTACAATAATAAGGAGTTAACTATGATAACTCTAAATGGGCTCCCTATCTCTTGGGACAACTTTAGACAAGGAGTAAGTGCTCGCGCCAAACTCCCCAAATTTGATCGACTAAAAGCTGATTGCATTCAAGAAGAGTGTAACCTAATATCTAGAGGAATCATGGAATCCACTAATGAATATGTTCAAGTTCTCGTCACTGGTTTGAAAAGGAAAAGGGGCAAGAAGTCTTATGATCAACAACCGCTCAATAAACCTAGAGATCTCTCTACAATACCTAGAGACCTCTCTACTATACAATGTTTTAGATGCGACAAATATGGTCACACTACAAGAAAGTGTCCTGACAGACTTAGAATGCAAGCTTCCCTTGCTGAAGTCAATAATTCAAATGTGAATTCAAAGAAATATGTATTCTAAAAGAAACTCAAGATACCTTATGATTGAGAGGGAGTTCATTGATAAAGATAATAACACTTTTGAGGTAACCTTGACATGATTATTGATTATTATATTAATGTTATTTTATAACTATATGGGCCCTATGTAAATCACAAGGAAGTGATGACTTCCAAATGAATATCACTTGTATTTGTTAAAGTGATTGGAAGGTGATGATCTTACAATAACTATCTATCATGATAGATATCTTGTGAAGATTTAAACATATCATAACGTGTGGATAGAATCACTGATTGAGGAAAGCCACCTAGGAACGTGTGGATAGAATCACTAATGGAGGCAATCCACATGAGAGATTGTGGATAGAAACATTGATAGAGGCAATCCACATGAGAGCTTGTGGATAGAATCACCGATAGAGGTAATCCACCTGAGAACTATGGATAGAATCATCGATGGATGCAATCCATTTGGGAACAAACCTTCACAATTTATGAACGTATTGTGATATACATTTTATCTTCCCTAGCTAAAAGGGAGTGTTGATGTTTATAGCTTCATTCAGATAAAATAATTATTATAAGAAAATATCAATGTATATTGTGTTTATTATATATATATAATAATAATAATAATAATAATATCTATCTATCCATTATTATATATATATATATATATATATATACATATAATTAGATTTTATATCTTTCATAATAACTATACTGTGAATTGAATAAGCATCATAAACTATATATTTTAATGAAACCGATTAATGAAAGATTGATATTTTCATTTTATCAGTTTTCATTATTGTTGATTTGTATATACCGATTTGTATCGACTGATTTATATTAGCAAACACAATCACTAACGCAATATTATCGAGAAGTTTATTATGATACCAGGTGACTTGGCAGAGATACCGATTAGTATCGGTTCAAGTTAATGGATGGATATCAATTGGCATGTGAACATTGAGTATTAACAACACTGATTAATATTGGAATGACATCGATGAATATTGTGGAAAGACATGTTGATGAACAGACATGTCTCCACGTGTGGAGACATGTCTCTTCATCAACATGCCTTCACTTATACACAATACAAGTCTCATTCTTCAATATAATATTAATATTAATAAATTATATATCTGTTACTATATCAGTTATAAATAAATAAATAAATAAATAAATAAATATATATATATATATATATATATATATATATATATATATATATATATATATATCATGATTAAATATATATTATATATATTGAGATTATATACATATATATTAGGTTTTTTAAAGAAAATTAAAAGCCATATATTCTGATCTAAAATTTAACATTAATTGCTAGCTAATTTCTAATAGTTGGATTCCAAACTTTTGGGGTCAATTTATTTAATTGGGGTTGAAGTGAATTTGATTATTTAATTATTTAAATAATTGATTTTATAAGTCACTTGTGGAAAAGTGCTTATAATGTCAAAAAGTGAGTATTTACACTTCTCATAATTTGTTTGTGAAAAAATTGGGATTTTTGCTCAAACGCTCTTGTGAAATTTTTAGAGATTTTCTCGTTGTGTTTTATCCAAATGTCAAATTTATGCATGGAGTGGCTTGTTGGATTTGTGTTTGAAATGATTCACTTCACTAAAAGTTTCATCTGATTCGATGGATTCTTTACTTATTTCACCCATTTCTTATTTTTTACCATTCACATGAAATGCGCGAGTGAGAGCCTTTCCTTGCTTGCATGTATGCCTTGTGTTTGTGGTTGGGTTGTAATCTTTGTGAGCATGGTGGGGTGGGCCTGAGGGTTCTATGTGGTAGGATGGCATTGCAAATCTATACCATTGTTGGGGACCAATGTATAGGGATAGACTTCCTCCAGCTATAGAGACTTGGAGCTTGAGAGCTCACTCCATTTGATAGCATTGGTATATATTTATGCATTGATTATGCACATTTGGTTATTAGTTAGCCTAGTTTCCTTTATGATTTCATTAATATGTATCATGATGTAATCGAGTGACCATAGCTTCGATATTTGTGCATCTAATACTCAATGTGGAGCTAGGTGTTTACCAGTTGTACATTGGAGTCGACTTAGGGTTTGACTGGTTAATTTTAGTGTTTGAGGCCAATTTCACCAATGAGCACCTGTGCTTGATTTCTTGTATCTACACAAATTGACATCTCCATTTGGGGACTAGCACCTCCACCCTCACTAGATTGGGTCTTTTCATTATGGAAGTTCACCAATCACCAATTGGCATCTCCTCCAATCGATGTTTGTGCTACTCAATTGGTGTCTCCGCCTGATCACTAGCATCTCTACCTAGGGATGATTTTAGGGTAGTTTGTGGAGATGTGTACTTTTTGAGTGCTTTCGAGTTAGATTCATGAGGGTCATGGCTTGCCTTCTAGATCTTGTTTATGTATGTTTATGAATGTATGATTAATTTATGTTATGACCATGACTAGAATAATAAATGAACTTGTATAGTAGAAATTTGTCTTTTGGGCTTAAAAAGAACAATGTTTTTTTGGGATTGAGCTTGTATGTACCACCCTTTGGATAGTCATGATTTCTTGCTGACTTAGCCTCTTTTGTTTCATGGACATTGTTCAAATCCTTGAAGGGCATTCTTGAGAACATGTGTACTCCATTTCAAGTATCTTATTGGTTGTCTTAGAACCTTTAGAAGAGTTGTGAAGTCTTCTGTTAGTGAGCACACATGTAATGTTCATGATCTTATCTTTAACATGTTATGTTTTTCTTATGCTTTGGTTACGTGATGCACTATGATAGTGTGTATTTAAAAAATATATTGTTAAGTGTGTATTTATACTTTAGTTCCAAGGGTTCCTTGGTGGGCCATTACATCTATAGATTAACCCCTAGTGCATAATAGTCAATTTCTTCCCTTGTCTCATATCTTCTTCAATCTCTCTAAAATTAGGTTACATAGAATGCATTAGAAAGAAAAGAATTGAGATAAGATCCCTATTCTTAAGGTGATTAAGGAAAGGAAAGCGATAATAATAATACACCCCAAAGTGACCCTTAAGCTTAAAGTATTTTATTATTTCAATACACACCCATTTTTAAGGCAATGGTAGCTTTTCACAGTTGAGCCTCCTGTTAGGAATGAATGCAAAGTATTTTGGTAGTCATTCTATAGCAATTGTTGCATTCATGACTTGGATTGTCATTAATGTCAACACAATGATATTTTGGATATCAGCAGGAAAGTAGGTACAATTTTTTTTTACGCACATGTTGTATTGTAGATTGGATTTTGCACAATTGATGGTATGTTCCTTGGTGTGTTATTAACCTATGGTTAATAGCGCAAAAATAAATTCATTCATTCATGAGAGTTATGAGCATTTTGGTGAAAGCAGTGTTTAGACAGTGTTTCTGTGAAGTGATTTTTGAAAATCGGAGGATATCTCTTAGCTGGGATGGAATTTAATTTTGCACAGTTAAAGGGATGTTGGAGACTCATTAATGATGATGTGGTTCATAGTGAAAACTTTGAAGATATGTTTGGAGAAAGTTACAGTAACTGGAATCCGATAGTTTTATGTGAATTCTGTGTGTAGCGTGTAGAAATTATTATTTTGTAATTAAGGACCGACTCATTTGTAATTATTTGAGTTTGGTATATAAGAAGGAATGTTTTCCTTGTTTCAATATGTATTGTGAAGGTTGAGATGCGAATATATGCATGAAGTGAAGAAAAGAGCTAATTCAGTGATGAAGGAAGACTTGTGAGTACAAAGATCTGGAATTATGATCTTGTGTAGCAGAGAGTGTGGTTTTGGCATAGTGTGAAGGAGGTAATATATTTCATATTATTCTATTGAATAATTCTAAGATCTTTTGGACAGTGGGTTCAGAGATCTTGCCTTGAAGCTGTTTGGGCAGTGGGTCCTTCTGTCTTCCATAAACTCTTAACCGGGTTAGAATCTTTTAACAGGGATTCAAAATCTCCTAACAGGGATTTATATGTACTAAATGTATTTCATAAGACTCCTAATAGGGTCCATCCTCTAACAAGGAACTTTTATATTAGTGCATCATTTTGTGGGCATCATTCCCACCGGGGTTTACTCTTTTCAAGAGGTTCCCTAGTCAACATATCTTGTGTTATTATGCAATTGTGTATGGTTATCTTTCTATGGTTGATTAGTACATTAATTATATTGTTTAAATTAGTTGAATGGTTAAATTATCAAATAACTGATTCACCCCCCCCCCCTCTCAGTTATCCTGGGGATCTTTACTTTCTAACAATTGGTATCAGAGCAGCAGGTCCTTGAAAGAAAAGTTTAACAACTTAAGGAGATCCATGGAAAATTTTAGGAAAGAAAGCCCTAAGTTTGACAGAGTAAATTTTGATAGCTGGAAAGAAAATATGAAGACACATCTATTGTGTTTAGGACCAAGTTATTGGTTGATTACAAAGAATGAGAAGACTATCATTGAGGAAGACAATCTAGAGGTAGGGACCAAAGATGAACTAGATCTATTCATGTGTAACATACTTGCAAGAGAAGCACTTTTTTCAGCACTACCGGAGAATGAATATAGTCAGGTAAGATGTTTGAAAACATCTCATGCAATTTGGAAAGCTTTACATTCTACTTTTGAAGGTGATGAACATGCAAAGAAGGCTAGATTACATAATTGGATTTGTGCATTTGAAGATATCAGAATGATGGAAGATGAATCTATTAGAAGCTATATTGGTAGGATGTCTAAGATTGTAGTAGGAATAAAGTCTTGTGGAGGTGATAAGATAGAGAATGAAGTGATATGGAAAATTCTGAGAACTTTGACACCAGTATTCAAGCAGACAACACAGATGATTGAACAAGTGATACCTTGTACATCAAACTTTTCAAGAGAGACTCTTCTTGGAAGATTAGAAACAACAAAGATGAATTTGAGATTATCAGGAGAGCTACCTAGAATGGAGATAGCATTTAGTTCTCTTAACATTAGACCTACAAGAAGTACTAGTGTGAATGGAGATTATGCCAGCAGTAGCAGATCTAAATCTGAGGAAGATAAGAAGATTGAAGAAGGTATTGCATTACTTGTAAAAAGAGAACCAGATGGTAAGAAAATCTTTAAATGTTGGACTTGTCAAGAATATGGTCATTTTGCATCTAAATGTCCTAAAAGAGTTAAGAAGTATAGAAGCAACTTTAAACCTAGGAGATCTAAAGAATGTTATTATGCAAATGATGAAGATCTTGAAGCAGGAATTGAAAGACATTTAAGTGACAGTGATAATGATAACTTTGAGGAAATAGGATTTGTAGCAATTAAAGAAGAAAGTTTTGAATCTAATGAAAGGGAAGAAAAAGCATTAGTTTCTCAAGTTGAAAAGAAATCTGATTGGATTATAGACAGTGGTTGTTCACATCATATGACTGGAGATAAAAGAAAGTTTGTTAAGTTAGATAATTATGATGGAGGAATTGTTAGGGTTGGTAATAATGCACCTTGTTTGATTAAGGGTATAGGATCTATTACTCTTGATGGAATGACTAACACTGATGATGTTTACTTTGTTGATGGATTGAGACATAATCTACTAAGCGTTGGACAATTGGTTGATAAGGGTTATCAAGTTTGGTTTGCTGAGAAAACTTGTGTGATAAAAGATAGAGATGGAAATCTGATTGAAAAAGGATCTAGAACCAGAGGTAATGTATTTCAGTTGAATCCTACTGAGATGACATGTTTAATAACTAAGATTGATGACAATTGGTTATGACATAAAAGGTTTTGTCATATAAACTTTCATAATATTGTCAAGGTGAGCACTACACTTGTGGTAAGAGATTTACCTAGAATTATGAAACCTACTAACATGATTTGCAAAGAATGTATGATGGCAAAGCAGAAAAGGAGTTCATTTCCTAGAAAGAAGTTCACATCGACAGAGAAGCTGGAGATTGTTCATACAGACTTGAGTGGTCCTACTAGGACTAGAGGATTCTATGGAGAAAGGTATTTTATGATTCTTGTTGATGATTTTACAAGGATGATGTGGATTGCATTTTTGAAAGAAAAATCTGAAGCATTTGATAAATTTAAGATCATGAAAAGCAAAATTGAGAATGAATCTGGAATGAAGATTAAGTGTCTAAGATCTGATAGAGGTGGTGAATTTACATCTAGAGAGTTTAATACTTTTTGTGAAATGAATGGTATTAAGAGACAACTTTCAGCCCCTAGAACACCAGAACAAAATGGTATTGTAGAAAGAAGGAACAGGTCAATAATGGAAGCAACAAGAGCTATGTTGTTTGAAAATGATTTGGCTAAGACTTTTTGGAGAGAAGCAGTGAACACAACAGTATACACTATGAATAGAGTACAAATCAGAACAGATACAAACAAGACACCTTATGAATTATGGTTTGGACATGCACCCTCAGTTAAGTATTTTAGAATTTATGGAAGTAAATGTTATATTAAGAGAGATGATGATATAGGAAAGTTTGATCCTAGAAGTGATGAAGGAATATTTCTTGGATATTCTTTAAAAAGCAAAGCATATAGATGTTATAACAAAAGAACTAAGACTATTGTTGAAAGTGCAAATGTAAAAGTTGATGAGAAGTTTAAAATTCAGGAAAGAATGCTTGATTATGAATCTGATGCAGAAGCACAACCTCAGCCTAACATTGAAAATGCAGAATTATTTTTTGAAACTAATAGTGATTTGCTGAATGAAAGTCATACTGAAGAAAATAGAGAGGAAAACAAAGAAGAAAAGAGAAAAAAAATAGAGAAGAAAGCAGAGAAGAATCTACAGTTGGAACAAGATCAGTAACTATGACACCTAACAGGTATATTTCAAGACATCACCCTATTGAGTAAGTTATTGGAAGTTTAGATAGAGGATTTTTGACTCGAAATAAGGTACATTTATGTTTGATTTCTCAAATTAAACCTAAGACTACTAATGAAGCTTGTGAAGATGAACATTAGATTAATGCTATGAAAGAAGAACTAGAGCAGATTGAAAAAAACAAGACATGGGAATTGGTCCCTAGACCTAAAGACAAGAATGTGATTGGAACAAAGTGGGTATTCAGAAACAAGATGAATGAACAAGGAGAAGTGATAAGAAACAAAGAAAGATTGGTATGTAAAGGATATTCACAACAAGAAGGAATTGACTATGAAGAAACTTTTGCACCTGTGGCCAGACTTGAAGTAGTGAGAATGTTTCTAGCATATGCAGCTTACAAGAAATTCAAAGTGTATCAGATGGATGTGAAGTCAGCATTTTTGAATGGTGAATTGGAAGAAGAAGTCTACATTGAGTAGCCTGAAGGTTTTCCTTTGACACAAGAAGGAGATATGGTATGTAAGTTAAAGAAAGCTTTATATGGATTAAAACAAGCACCTAGAACCTGGTATGCAAGATGGGATAAGTATTTATTGAAATTGGGATTTATAAAAGGAACAACAGATAGTAACTTATACACAAAAGAAATTGAGAATGGTTTGTTGGTTATAGTTATATTTGTTGATGATATTATCTTTGGAGGAGAAGATGAAGCTAATGACAAATTTGCAGATGAAATGAAGACTGAATTTGAGATGAGCATGATTGGAGAAATGAAATATTTTTTGGGATTACAGATAACACAAAGCAAGGAAGGCATATTTGTAAGTCAGACTAAGTATTTGAATGACTTATTGAAAAGATTTGGAATGGAAGATTCTAAACTTGTTGGAACACCTATGGTAACTGGACATAAGTTATCTAGCAAAGATGAGACACCAACAGTTGAGTAGAAAAAATACAAATCTATGATTGGAGGATTGTAGTACTTGACACATACAAGACCTGATATAGCACATTCAGTTGGGATTGTAGCAATATTTCAAGCAGAACCTAGAGAATCACATTATGCAGTAGTAAAGAGGATACTGAGATATCTGAAAGGAACAATGGATTATGGATTATGGTATGAGAATTCTGATGATTTTACTTTATGTGCCTATACTTATGTAGATTGGGGAGGCAATGTTGATGACAAGAAAAACACCAGTGGTGGAGCCTTTTTTCTTTGGAGGAAAATTGGTCTCTTGGTTAAGTAAGAAGTAGAATTGCACTTCACAAAGTACAACAGAAGCAGAATATGTTGCAGCAGCAAACAATTGTAATCGGATTATTTGGATGAAGCAGATGTTGAAGGATATTGGAATAAAGTTTGATGAGCCTACTGTTATACATTGTGATAAAACCAGTACAGTGAGTATGTCAAAAAAATCCTATTTTACATTCTAAGACTAAACATATTGAGATCAAGTATCATGTTGTAAGAGAGAAAGTTGCAGAAAAAGAAGTAAGATTGGAGTACATAAGCACAAAGGAACATATAGCAGATATATTTACAAAACCTTTACCTAAGGATACATTTGTGTATCTGAGAGGTATTCTTGGGGTTATGCCCCAACCTATTTTTGATAATTGATGTAGATGATTGCATCCATCCAGTGGTATATGAGCCCTATCTTTCTTCTGGATTGGATGTTGGAACTTCCTCTATGGGGGAGTTTATTTGCTGAGTCATGAGGACTCTTGTTATCGTATTTTTCTGAAAAGTGTCTTTTGACATTAAGTTGTTGTTGACTTAGTGATGGAATTTCTATCATTGATGTCAATGGGGGAGAGATATACATGAAAAACATTGTGGATTGTATGAGAGAGCTGAATAGGAAAATGAAGCAAGATTTAATTAGATATTTTGCAGTGATGTTGCAGTATTGGATTTTTGGAACATTGGATGTTTTTCATCTATGTTGCCATCAATGCCAATGGAGGAGATTGTTAGGAATGAATGAAAAGTATTTTGGCAGTCATTCTATAGCAGTTGTTGTTGCATTCATGACTTGGATTGTCATTGATGTCAACACAGTGATATTCTGGATATCAGTAGGAAAGTAGGTATAGTTTTGTTTTGCACACATGTTGTATTGTAGATTGTCTTTTTTGTAGTTGATGGTATGTTCTTTGGTGTGTTATTAACCTATGGTTAACAACACAAAAATAAATTCATTCATTCATGAGAGTTATGAGCATTTTGGTGAAAGCAGTGTTTAGACAGTGTTTCTGTGAAGCGATTTTCAGAAATCAGAGGATATCTCTTAGCTGGGATGGAATCTAATTTTGCATAGTTAAAGGGATGTTGGAGAATCATTAATGATGATGTGGTTCATAGTACAAACTTCGAAGATATGTTTGGAGAAAGTTACAGTATCTGGAAGTTGACAGTTTTATGTGAATTTTGTGTGTAGCATGTAGAAATTATTATTTTGTAATTGAGGACCAACTCATTTGTAATTATTTGAGTTTGGTATATAAGAAGGAATGTTTTCCTTATTTTAATATGTATTGTGAAGGTTGAGATGCAAATATATGCATGAATTGAAGAAAAGAGCTAATTCAGTGATGAAGAAAGACTTGTGAGTACAAAGATCTGGAATTGTGATCTTGTGTAGCAGAGAGTGTGGTGTTGGCACAGTGTGAAGGAGGTAATATATTTCATATTATTCTATTGAATAATTCTAAGATCTTTTGGTCAGTGGGTTTAGAGATCTTGCCTTGAAGCTGTTTGGGTAGTGGGTCCTTCTATCTTCCATAAACTCTTAACCGGGTTAGAATCTTTTAACAGGGATTCAAAATCTCCTAACAGGGATTTATATGTACCGAATGTATTTCATAAGACTCCTAACAGGGTCCATACTCTAACAAGGAACTTTCATATTAGTGCATCATTTTGTGGGCATCATTCCCACCGGGGTTTACTCTTTTCAAGAGGTTCCCTAGTCAACATATCTTGTGTTATTATGCAATTGTGTATGGTTATCTTTCTATGGTTGATTAGTACATTAATTATATTGTTTAAAGTAGTTGAATGGTTAAATTATCAGATAAATGATTCACCCCCCACCTCTCAGTTATCTTGGGGATCTTTACTTTTTAACACCTCCCCTATGCTTGACATGTTTCTCTTTGGGATGGAAAAATTCATTGAAGATCATGATATCAGGGGTCTTCCTTGTTTTCTTCCACTTTATTTCATCAGTTGAGAGCCTTTTCACTTGAGAAATAACATATTCACTCACTTATAAGGTAATGTTACCAACAATGACCCTTCGATCAAACCAGGAGGAGACAAACTAGCGAGACAAACTTTCATCGTAGCTAGTCATACTTTCAATGAATTGGTTGATACCTCTTTCTATGCACACAAACCAAATAGAATTTTTTCTCTTAAAATCATCATGATTATCAAGGTCAATACGAATCCAATCACCTCCCATGGTTTTTTAATCTAGTGTCAGAGAAATTGTAGAGAGAAAATAGCTTTGGATATTTCTAATGCAGAGTTGAGGAAAACCCATAAGGGAAACATCTAGAAAAATAGGCATAATACCTCATGAAGAAATAAAGAAATAATCACCATATTTATTAAAATTAATGTCACCTTCCATCTACCTACTCAGATGGACATCCTAGTTGTGTGACAAATTTTTCATCCATAAGGCAATGTGTCTGAAAAATTCTTCAATCCATTCATCGAATCCAAAAAAAGCTATGAAATTTAATAAATAATTATTACTCTAATTCCCAACTAGGTTACTTTGGAAAATAAATAAATTAGTCATCAATTTTCATGTATGGTCTTGGGATCAAGCAAGGTGATGTGAACAAAATTACCATCTATGTGAACAACCCCTCCAAATGTGTATGTGATACAACGGTTCCAAGTTTAAATTTAAATTTTGATTAAACCTTGGGATGTCTCCCATAACCTTCATCCCACTAACTAAGATAAAAAACATAAGGATTTTAGAAAACATTATCAACATGGGCATTAGCTTTTATCTTCTCAAGGGGGGCCTTGGTAGAATCTTGCAGCGAATTCACACTTCTCCAACATCATAAACTATCTTGTAACAACCCAAGTGTGGCCATTGAGTCAACAACCATGTTTCCCTCCCTGTAAGTATGCCTCAAAAAAATATAGGATGCCCAGAAGAAATCTAATGTCCTTTAGAATAGCCTCCACCTTCCATCCCATAGACATAGTACCTCAGGGTTCTTCAATGATAATCCTGGAGTCACCCTCAATTTCCAAGTTTCTAATACCAATAGCAAGGCCAAAATTAAGACCCCCAAAAAGAGTCATCACTTCAGCTTGATTAATAGTGTGATAGTTATTTGACCATTGTGGTTTCTGAAAACTCCTCCACTCACTTTCCAAACATCTTTAGCAATGCCATCAAAGTTTAATTTATGCCATGATGGGCTTGGGGTTTTCCACTTAGTAGTCTGCATGGAAATTTTTTTAGAGTTATCAAACTTATTGAAAGCCAGGGGGAGTTTCTAGTAATTAACAATCAAATGGTCAACAAAATAAGGTGGGGAGGTAGGTATTTTCCACTTTGAGACTCAAATGTTTTCCAACAATAACTTATTAAAGATAAGACAAACATTTTCAATAGAATTTTATATCTCTCTGAAAATTCTATTATTCCTCTCCTTCCAAATGCTCCAATAGATATGAGGACGTATTTGCTCCCATACTTGTTTAATAATAGGATGATTTAACAGGGAAGGATAATTGGTGACAAACTATTGAATGCTTCTATCAAAGACCCATTGGAGATTAAATTTCTGCAAGACCATTTACGATATGTGTGAGGCAAATTGATAATGGATGAATAAATGGTGAATAGTCTCTTCCTCTCTTTTACACAAAATACATATGTTAGGTAGGGAGAAACCTCTTTTAATCAAATTTTCTTGTCTCAACACTTTCCCATGCATCACAACCTACCAACAAAAGTTTATTTTAGGTAAGAGTTATGAGTTCCAAATTTTCTTCCAATAGTTAGGATCACAATGGAATTTTATCAGTAGATTGTAAGAAGACTTGACTATGAAGATCCTAGATTGACTCTTTGTCCATATAAAGTTATCTTCTCAGTTGAACATAGGAATTCTCACATCATGTAGAAGGGTTTGCAATTCATAATCTTTGGGTATGAGATTAGGTCGGTCTCTAAAGAAATGGATAAGACCCTTCCAACTCTCTGCTGGGTCTAAATAGCTAGCTACAAAGTCCTTAAACCAATCTTTAAGACTACCATTTAGCTAATTGAAACAACCATCCTCAAGGGATTTATCCTCCAACCACACATCTTCCCAGAACCTGATTCTTTTGCCATTACCAATCTGCCATTTTATACCTTCTCTGATGAGGTTCCTACCTTTGAGAATAATATTCTAAATTTTGGAATCAAAGGGAAGTCCATTTGAGTCCAAAAATATATAAAAGTGTCACATATTCAAGTACTTAGCCTCCATAACTTTACACCAATCTTCAAGGAAAATAATGAGGTTCCATCCTACCTTAGCAATTAAGGCTTTATTTAGATTAGTCAACTTTCTTATTCTAATCCCTCCTAGCTATTTAGGCAATCAAACTATTTCCCAATTGATAAGGGAAATTCTCTTTTTCTCCTCCACACTAGTCCAAAGAAAATTCTTTTGGAGCTTCTCCATTTTGTTAGCCACTGTGTCAGATATTTTGAATAGGGAGAGGAAGTAAACCAAAGCATCTTGTAGGGAAGTAGAAAGAAATTGTAATTTCCTTTTAGTACTCAACAATTTGCCTTTCCACTCAGCCATATTTTTCTGAATCCTTTATAAGATAGTGTTCTAGAAGGTCAGGGTGACTTCTTTTACAATAAGGGAGAGCCCTAAGTAGGTACTTGGGAGGCTTACAAGTTGATAGTGCAGAATATTTAAAATTTTGGACTAGAGATCACCACTATTTTGAAAAAGTAAAGTTTACTAGAGGATTTCCCAAAGAGAAAAATGTCATCAACAAATTGTTGCAATATAGAGGGAGGAAGTGTGGAGGCAACTTTTACTCCCGGAAATTTTCCAATTCTAGCTAGATTCAAATTTTTTTAGCCCAAGACCTCAAAAACCATAATGAATAGGTTGTTGGAAAGATTGGATATGTTGTCATTGTTGTCAACATGATTTTTGATGTCTATTATGCAGATTTTCTAGAGGAGTAGTATGTTCAGAGGTATGAAAAATGAAGGTCTGATGAAGGGTGCTCCCCTTAATACCACAAACACATAACAAAAACAAATAAACAATAATAATTTGCAAAAATAGAAAAAGGGCTTCTTATCATCTCCACAAGTGTGGAATTACAAACTTCAGAATTAGAATATGCAAAGTGACATGGGCATTTTCTTTACAATATTCTATAGGACAAAGCCTCAAATGATTACTCAAAACTACTACCCAGAACTGCCATAGAAAACACTACTAGCCTTCCTTATATAGGAAATTTTCCACCGCCCAAGAAGGTTCTAAAATTTAGCCCTTAAGGTCGACTACCCATAGAATTATTTTATTTTTCACAATTATTACATTAGGGTCAGCTCAAAATAATTACAAATTATGTTTTTAGGTAGCCCAACTTTCGGAGGCCATAAATTTTTAACTGTAGCTCCATTTTTCTATTATAACCACTTTTCAGAAATGGCAGGACCTGATCTATAGTTTCTGACTTGCACAAGCTCCAATCAACTGGGGGTCAATCATGATCTAGATCCTTTAAGGCCTTCAAAATTGAGCTCAAAGATTTCATACCCAAAAAAACTCAATAACTTTACGAATATAGATGATATGACAATGAAGCTCAATTAGTAGGACGATATGACTAAGATGAACCTCCACCCATGAAATTAGAACATTCTAAGCTTGTATGACCAAATTACTAAAAATAGTAAGTTTCCATAAATAACAACTCTCCACAAGATAGACCTTATTGAAATGAAACCAAAAATAGTTTTGGGTGATGCAAGATTTCCCTTACACCCAGGATGCTCCTGCATCAGACACCCGAGGTAATTTGAGAAGTGACCCTATCACGTCTTAGGTGTGCAGAGGAAAACCAAGATGGTTAACCTCCTCTCTTGTCAGCCATGATGAATCTTTAATAGGTCATCCTAACCATTTGACTGGATATTCTTTATATGTTATGTTCCTTGTGATTCTTCCAACATGACTATCCAATATATCCTCAATCTCCTTGATAGATGAAGTAGTTGTTGGATACTCCACTGTGCTTCTATGATCTCATCTTCAACACCCCCTTCATGATACTCTGTCTGATCTAAAATGTTAAATACTAGCAAAATATTTAGCTCACTAGGTAATTCAACCTCATAGGAATTTCTTGAATCATGCTTCTTCAGTATCTTACATGGCCCAAACTTCTTCATTTTCAGCTTGTTATATGTACCTACTAGAAATAACTCCTTCCACAAATGAACCATGACTTCATCCCCAACCTGAAATTCCTTATGCCTCCTTTTGTTATCTTCCTTACCCTTATACTGTGTATTCATCTTGGTAATGTGATTTCTCACCTCCTCATGGATGTTCTTCAAATGTTCTGCAAAATCTTCAGCTTCAGCACTACTTATCTTTCCTTTGTCTATCTTTCTCAACTCAAATGCATTTCTGGGACTACTTCCATATACAATCTAGAATGGTGATTTACTAGTGCTCCTATAGACATAATTATTGTATGCAAATTTCACTTGTGGTAAAATCAAATCCATCCTATTGGATTATCTCCAACCAAAAATCTCAACAAATTCCCCAAACTCCTATTCACCACCTTTCTCTATCCATCAGTCTATGGATGATGTGATGAGTTGAACTTCAAATCTATCTTTAACTTTTTCCACAATGTGTGCTAGAAATATCCAACAAACTTAGTGTCTCGATCTGAAACTATGCTCTTTGGAAAACCATGTAGTCTCACCACATCTTTGAAAAACAATTCTGCTACATGAACTACATCATTAGTCTTCTTATAGGGAATGAAATGTGCCATCTTCGAAAATCTGTCAACCACTACAAAAAATGAATCATGTCCTTGCTGAGTCCTTGGCAAACAAAGAAAAAAGTCCATACTAATATCCTCCCATGGCTTGTCTGGTACATGTAATGTTTGATACAACCATGTATTCTTCTTTACTCCTTTTTCCATTTGACATAATTTTCAACTCTGTACAAACTTCTTGACATCTTGCTGCAAATGTGGCCAATAATAATTCTCACTAACCAAAACAAGGGTTGTATCTCGACCAAAATGTCCAGCCAATCCTATGCTTCTCCTTGATGAGATTATCCCTCATAGAACTTTGTGGAATGCACAATTGACTCCCTCTGAATAGCATACCATCCTAGATGATAAAATCCAACCACTTTGTTTTGTCTAGAGTAATAGGCTCTGTACAAGCTTTCCAAGCTTCACCAAAATCAGGATACTCTGGATACAAACTCTTGAGTTCCTTGAACCCAACCACCTCAATCTGCATCTCTGTTAGAAAAATTTGTCTCCTACTAAGAGCATCTACAACCCTATTAGACTTTCCACTCCTGTGTTTCAAAACAAATGTGTAACTCTGCAAAAACTCAACCCATTTCAAATGCCTCTGATTCAACTTTCCTTGACTATTCAAATATTGCAAAACTTGATGATCAATATATAAAACTAACTCCTTAGGAAGAATATAGTGTCTCCAATTTTTTAATGCCTAAACTATAGCATAAAATTCATGATCATAAACAAAATATTCTCTCTTGGCATCATTTAACTTCTCATTGAAATAAGCAATAGGTTTACTTTCTTGGCTCAAAACAACTCTTATTGCAGTACCACTAGCATCACAGTCTACTTGAAACACCTTATTAAAATTTAGAAGTGCTAAAATAAGTTGTTTTGTAACTGTTTGTTTCAAAAGTTTGAAACTCTTATCTACCCTTGTAGTCCATTTAAACTCTTTCCAATCTCCTCTCATTGTTTCAGTCAAGGGTCCACAAATACTGCTAAAACTCTTGATAAATTTTTTGTAAAAGCTAGCCAAACCATGAAAAGATCTTACCTCAATAGCACTCCTTGGAGTAGGCCATTTGATGATAGCCTTCACTTTCTCTGGGTCCATTTTTAGACCTTCTGTTGAAACTACAAATCCCAGATACACTAAATCCTTCTTCACAAAACTGCACTTCTTCAAATTAATCAATAATTTCTCTTCTCTTAGCTTCTCAAACACCCCTTGAATATGCATTATATGCTCCTCCAATGTCTTACTAAAGATCAAAATATCATCTAGGTAAACAATGACAAACTTACCCAAAAATTATTTCAAAACCTCATTCATGAGCCACATGAAAGTGCTCGATGCGTTGGTTAGCCCAAAAGGCATGACTAACTAATCATACAATCCTTCCTTTATCTTGAAAGCAGTCTTCCATTCATCTCCTTCTCTGATTTGAATATGATGATATGCACTCTTCAGATCTATCTTTGAGAAATACACAACTCTACTCAAACAATACATAATATCATCCATTTGTGGCAATGGAAACCTGTACTTGATTGTGATCTTGTTTATTACCCTGGAATCTGTACACATCCTCCATTCTACATTCTTCTTTGGTGCTAATATTACTGGTACAACACATGGACTTAGACTCTCTTGAATCAATCCCTTCTACAACAACTCATGTACTTGTTTGTTCAACTCCTCACTTTTTGATGGTGTCATTCTATGTGCTGCCTTATTTGGAAAATTGGCTCCTAGAATCAAGTCCATCTGATAACTGATCTTCCTTACAAGTGGTAATCCATTAGGTACATTATCAGAGACAATATCCTAAAAATCATTCAACAGATTTGCAACTTTTGCAGGTACATCTTCTACTTCCTCTTTACCAACATTCATAATTAAAGAAAAACACATATTCTCATGCCTCACACCCTTTAGAAATTTTCTCCCATCAACAAAACTTATTCTTGCATTACCACATACCTTTTCTTCTATGTCCTTCAATGGATTTAGCTTATGTCGCACTCCATCCTTTTTCAGGGAATAGGTATTCACATGACCATTATGTACAACATGCCTGTCAAACTGCCACGGTCTACCCAACAACATATGACATGCATCCATAGGTATGATATCACATAGTACCTCATCATGGCATCTGCTAATCTTGAACTTCACTAGGCACTATTCATTGACCATAACCTTGTGGTTATCCTGCACCCAGGTAATCTGCTATGGATGTGGATATTTTTACCTATTAAGCTTTGACTTTGTGACCATCTCTTATGACACCAAATTTTTAGTGCTTCCACTATCAATAATCACATCACAACACTTATCCTCACACTTGCATCTAGTGTGAAACAAATTCCTCCTTTGTTCAGGTTCATTCTCACCACTCAACACGACTCTTCTGTTAATTAGTGTTTCTCCTCTTTCAACATCTTCAGAATGTGATGATTTGACATCTTCATCCACATGAGAAACTCTAGCCTGGCCTTCAGTTCTCCTATCTCTCCTTCCTTGGCATTGAAGACATTCATATGCCCTATGAACTTCTTCTCCACAGTGAAAACAAGTTCCACATAAGCCTCCTCTTCCTGATCCTTGTCCTCTTCCCTTTCCTCTCTCATCTCTATTATTCTGATCATGGGTACGATTGAAATTGTTTCCTCTTTAATTTTTACTGCTACTTGCCTCATCCTTCTTTTTCTCATCTTCATTTCGGCTTCCATAAGACCATCCACTGGATTATCCACTATGACCTCTTCTGCTTTGTCTGCTTTCAAACTTCTTGTTAGCTTTTCCTCTACTTTTAGGGTAAACTAGTATTCCTCTTCAATACTATTAATTCAAACCAAATTCAACTCCTCCTAAATTCTCGACCTCAACCCATTAAGGTAGCAGGAAACTTTCTCCTTATTAGCTTCTGCATGACCTGTTCTGATGAGGATTCGATAGAACTCCTTTGTATACTCCTGAACAGATCTCCTTGCTTGCTTCAAACCTTGCATTTTTTTTAGTAGATCAATCTCATAATCAACATGAATGAACTGTCACTTCAATTTATCCACCATCTGATCCAATCTTGTGATTTTCTCCTTTCCACTTCTATTTCACTCCAATTGAATCTCGTGCCACCATATTTTTGCATGACCCTTCAATCTGGCCTTCACAAACTTGACCCCATCAGGATCCTCGATATCTTCATACTCAAAATATTCTTCTAATTCATTGATCGAGTTGATCAACTCTTCTGGGTTAAGGTTTCCTGAAAATGTAGGAACCTTAATCTTAGGTCTTTTCCCAATCTTGGAAATGGCCCCAAAAAGTCTTTCCCCTCTTGGTTCAAAATTTCACATTCTCCTTCCTGATCAAAATTTCCTTCTTCTTTGGCTTCATGCTTACTTTCCTCTCTTACGACAAGATTCATGCTTCTACGAATCTCTTCCTGCAATGCTCACACTTGTCTCTAGAGGGCTCTAATCTCAAGTGACACACCACTAGCTCTCACACCACATTCCCTTCATGGAGGCATTTTTGTGCTTGTCCTTGAAACCCTAGACCACGGTCCTGGTGCAAACTGCCTCATAGTCGGTGATCGGTCTACACACTCTGGCACTCTTGCTCTAATACCACTTGATGAAGGGTGCTCCCCTTAAGACCACAAACACATAACAAAAATAGAGAAACAACAACAATTTGCAAGAACATAAAATGGGCTTCTTATTATCTCCACAAGTGTGGAATTACAAACTTCACAATTAAAATATGCAAAGCCACATGGGCATTTTCTTTACAATATTCTATAGGACAAAGCCTCAAATGATTACTCAGAACTACCCTATAAAACACTACGAGACTTCCTTATGTAAGCAATTTTCCACCGCTCGAGAAGGTTCCAAAAATTTAGCCCTTAAGGCTGACTACCCATAGAATTATTTTATTTTTCACAATTATTACATTAGGGCCAGCTCAAAATAATTACAAATTATGTTTTTAGGTAGCCCAACTTCCGGAGGCCATAACTTTTTAACAATAGCTCCATTTTTCTATTATAACCACTTTTAAAAAATGGCAGGACTTGATCTACAGTGCCTGACTTGCGCAAGCTCTAGTTAATCAGGGGTCGATTGTGATTCGGAGCCTCTATGTCCTTCAAAATTGAGCTCAAAGATTTTGTAACCAAAAAACCTCAATAACTTCACCAATACATATGATATGACAATGAAACTGAACTGGTAGGCTGATATGACTAAGATGAACCTCCACTTGTGAAATCAAAACATTATGAGCTCATATGACCAACTTACTAAAAATAGTAAGTTTCCATAAATAGCAGCTCTACACAAGATAACCCTTATTGAAATGAAACCGAAAATATTTTTGGGTGATGCAAGATTTCCCTTACACCCAGGATGCTCCTACATCAAGTTTACTGAGGATGAGGAGTTGTGCACCTCATGGGATGTTGTAGAGGTTGTCTACTACATTTGTGACAAGTTTCATGGGTTGAGATGATGATTTGAGTAAGTTATGAGATCACAAATGGTGACTAGCTACTTTATTGTCTAACAATGTAACATAGTTGTATAGATTGGACTCGCACATGTACAAACAATGAGATCTTTGATTACGCATCTGAGAATATGTTTAAGACATGGTGATTTGTCTTCAATTCAAAGGGTTTGTGATTCTAAAGGTCCATAAGGCATTTACAATTGATGTAGATGAAGGTGACAATGTTCTTGAGGGTGAACATAAAATGCTTGGAAATTCGTTAACTGGGATGGATTCATTTGTTTATTTGAACTTCATGATGCCTTAGGATATTCTTGGATTATGTGCATGATAAGCTGACAGTATGCATCAATTAACAAGATGTGAATTGGAGGGAATTTCAAGTTGGTGATATGTTTGCTTATGTTCTTGGCCAACTTTATCAATAAAATGTTTTAGGGTGATCGGTAAAATGTTTTATGGAAGAGTTATGATCTCGAGGTAATATTAAAAGATAAAATCATGTTGGATCAAATATTATTTGATTAGGATCATTGATCATTGATTCTGGTGTGTTGTGAGATAAAAATTGGAAGTTAGGTTTTTTCCAACATGTTCTTGATAACAGGTCAATGAATTAGGGCAAAGATTTTGGTTGTGCAAGAGAAGGATTGATCATAGATGCCCTGAATTGCTTGTGTAGTAGTTATTGTTAGATAACTGAGGGGGGGCGGGGGGTGAATCAGTTATCTCAGGTCCCTTAACAATTATCAACCTTAAAACCTTTTCAACAACTAATCTTAATAATCAGATTTAAGCATTCAACAGACCACAACACTATGCATATGAAAATCAGAAAATAACATGCAAAACATGCAATCACACATTAACTCTAGTTTTTAATGTGGAAACCCAATTTGGGTAAAAACCACTGCAGGAATGATCACCCACAAATAATTCACTCTTCTAAAGTGAGCTCGGTTAAGAGCCAATCCCGTTAAAGATTACAAAACACATTTGCTAGATGTGACCCTGTTAGGGGATTTTCACCAAAGATCAGCTAGATATGTCACCCTATAATGAGTGGCCTTATTAGAAGAATTAGTATATTCATTAGAATGCCACCTTACAAAGGATTTAGAAATAGGACTATTAAATCCACTATGTTAAGAGATTTTCTGCTACATTGGTTAGACAGTAACAATGAAATGACCTGATAAAATATGCAACTACCTTTGCTTGTTTAGATCTCCTTTCTACTCATTTGTCTTCTTCAAACTCTTCTTTTCTAGTTGATCAACACTCACCTTTCATCTCGTCACTTTCCTTCACTTGACTCACACTTTTCTTCAACTTTGTTATGCTTGGTGTACCCTTCTATACTTATTCGGCTATCTGTGCTGGCTATTAGCAAATCATAAATATTATCATCATGATCATCCTTTATATAGACATTTTTTGCCTCTTAATCCTATTCATTAGGGTTTCCTTGAATTAATTTCATCCATTCAATCAAATCTCAATCCAAATTCAATGTATCTATAGCTCGATAACATGTTTCATGAATCTTGCTAGCTGTATCTTCACCTTGGAATTTGAAATTCTCTTGGATCTCAAACCAATCATTAAATATTCACCATTTATATGTACCTAACATTTTTTATCCATTGCTTTCATTAACCGACTTTCTTCCTTCCTTAGTATCTTCTAGATCAATCCAGATTCTCACTTGATGTCGTAATTTAATTGATTTCTTGTTTAACCAACCAACTTCATAGTCTCGGTTAAGTCTACCTTCTTTGTTATCATTTACTCAGTTAACATCTTCCTCAGATATCAATTTCTTAGTTAATTGTAACTGTCCAATATCTTTACTTACAAACAACCATTTCCAACTCGGTAACACACATTAATTCCTTGTCTTTTCATTTCACAACTTCAATCCTTTATTACTGACAAGTATAACTGACTTGTGCATCATTCCAACACTTTGAAATCAAATCATGTAAAACAAACAAATCAATATTACCTTGTCATAGACTGATTCATCAATTGCTCATTTAAGCTCACATACTTAACATCACTTATTCATTTCATCTTCTATCTTTCCAACCATTTCTTTACTCAACACCACATATTTCAGATTAATATGGCAACTTGCATAAATCAGTAAGTCAATAGGCTTGACATCAATGACAACATAACAACTAATGCAATACTTCTACATACTTTTCATTGCTTGGTTACTAACCTTGTTCATTATCAGCATCACTTTGGGTATCAATATCAGTTGGGGTAACAATTATGTAGATATTGTGAAGATTGAATTGCTTTTCTAAAGGAGTCAGAGAGAATTGTAAAAACATATTTGATTATACTTCAATAGAACTGATCAAGGCATAGATGAATGCTACTATATAGTTCAAAAATCCATTAGATTTGTGCTTGTAAGATAGTGAGTCTTCTTGAAGGTTGGAGCCCTATTGTAATTGAGTAGTGAACTCTAAGTAGTGTGCTTGAATGCATGTGCATTCCTTATATGTAATAATCCTATTGTTGCCTAATTTTTTACCCCTATTTTAAAATTGACAACATTCACAAATTTTTGAAGTCCTCTCACTATCGAAATTTTGGAAATAGATGCCTGTCAGGATTTGGTAAATAGGTGCCTATTAGATATTTAGGATTTGGGTGGATTTAGGATGTTGGGAAAATGGTTTCTTGTATTTGGTCAAGTCAGTCTTTGTCCTTTTAGTCTCGAGTCTTGTTAGAATTTGACATATTAGTGGCAATTTTGAACTTCAAAGAAACACTAAGTGTTCTATTGCTGAGAATTGATGCCCAAGATGCTAAGGTGATTGGAAATTAAAGAATAGTAAGGGGATTCCCAAAATTCTAAAAGTATGGATGAGTCCCATGTAGTTCAAAAACATAATTGTTCCAAAGGAGATAGAAGAAGATAAATCATTGGGATCAAAGTGATAGACGATAGAAGCCTTTCTACATCACCAAAATTCTTTGGTCAAAAGGAAAAAACTTGGAGTACAACATACATCAGAAAGTAGAGGAAGGAAGTGCAATTCCTAAAATTATGAATGGTGGAACTTGTGGAGGTCAAATTCCGACATTGGCTAAATGGAAGGACAATAAAACCTTTAAAATCTAAGGAACATCAAAAGAAGATAGAATTTGGAAATCTCTTCTATAACTACCTCATAGGCAAATTTTGAAGATATGTGGTGAAATTACCGCTTTGATTGAAATGAAGTGCCCTTACTATCTCCTAAAAGGTTCCATCCTTCTATTCCAAAACCCGGCGTGCTCTTGCCAACACAAAATAAAAAGGGTGATTGATTAACATGATAAGTGAATATCAGAGCCTGACATGAAGCCCTTCCATCTCTGATAAAGGGAAAGAATGAGATTTTAAGCTCAAGTCCACTTCGACATTCAAAGTGGTTACCTCATAAATCCAAAAATTATAGATATAAAAGAACAAAGCAATTTGAGTGCTCTGAATTAGTTCCGATATGAATGGTGGGACCCAAAAAAGTGCCAGGAACTATTTAGATTCCTGATGAATACATTCAAAGGGGGAATTGATGTGACATGAAAGAATAAGGACCAATGGATCTTTGTATTAATTCTTAGATTTTCATTTGGAACCCGAAAGTGGTTCTTGAATCTTCCATTTTTTTGACAACATAAGTCCAGTTAGAAGACTCCTGAAGATGCAATTACTGACAGAGATAATGATGGAAAAGTCACATAGCCTTTATTTAAAGTGTCTTTTTAGTTTTAATATTCTCTCTAGGACATGTGTCTTGTAACTGTTTAATTTTATTCTCCTAGAACTATATTGTAACGACTTGGGTAGCCAAAGGAACTTTATATATTGGTTTTGAGAATTATGCAAGGGATTGACAATCTTTGGCCAAAATTCCCCCTGTTGTTGTGACAACTGAGTGTGACTCAAATTTTGAGTCATGGTTTTTTCTCATTAGAATTCTATTATTATCCTTTACTATGTGATGGGTGAATATGGGATGATTCAATAAATTAGTCATTGATGTAAACCTATGGTTTTGAATCTATGATTATAAGTTGATCTGAGAGTTACTATTTATTATTTTCTTCTATTACATTCATGTTTTTTGATAGATTTATATCACTTGTGGGCATATTGTACATGTAATTTTCATGGTCATGAAGGTGCATTTTCATAATTAATTATGGTGATTTAACTATGTTTTGGTTTTCATGGTCATGAGAATTGAGGCACAGTCGTAGAAGTTAGTTACATTATTTTGATTGCATATATGTTCGTGAATGTCTCATAGTGATGAACATTCATTTGAAGCCTCTTTTTCTCTCTGGTTAAGAGCATACCCTATGTTTATTAAAAAATGATAAAAAAAATCTATTAAATATATACTTTAGGGAGCTATACCTATCAATCCAGAGATTGAGCTAATTGAAATCTCTTTCAACTGTTTGTGAATAGAGAAGCCTTGTGAGGGTTTGAGTCAATATTATTAAAGACCAATTTGTTAACTATCATATTTTTCGCAACTCTGCAAGGGAGATATTCAAAGAATCGATGCTTTCATTCTCCTCAAAAAATCTAAAGGTGCATTCCCTAGAATGAAGGTTGGCGACCATGTTTATGAATCTTGAATCATGGCTTGGTTCTAACGAAGACCATCTTGTGCTTCTCCTATGATTAGTGAAGATGAAAATAAAAGTGATGATGATGATTTTTCTTCTCAAAGGAATAGCATGATCAAACCAGTGCAAACTGATTTCCTAAAAAGCTTTTATGGTCTTATGCAGTTTCAACCTCAAGAGGTTCATCCTTTTTTATTAAAAAATTTGCAAGATATTGAGAGGGAAACCAATGGTTTTTGGTGAAAATATTCCTCATGATGAACATATGATTTTTTCTTTGAAAATGTTTATGGTTCATCCCAAGATGCACATACAAACAAGTATGTGTGCATTAAAATTTTTTATTTGCTTTAAGCAAGAGCATTTTGTTAAGAAAATGTATAGATTTGACTGTGTTGATCCATACAAAAATTATTCTGAATCACCAATGAGGTAGTTTCCAATACTAGTTCTTCTTCCTTGTTTACTAATGAGGTGGTGGTGTATTCTATAAGTTGAAGAATACATAAATTATGTTTTAGTGTATAAATTCTATGTATGTGTTATTCTTGATAAAAATATAAACGCTCCCATTTCATTTAAATTTTATTTTTATATTATATATTCTTGATTCTATTAACTTTTAGAATTTTTATTTTTAAATGTATTTGTTTAATGTAATTATTATGTTAAAAATTTTCTAACGAGAAATGAAGAAGTAATAATTTTATTTTTATTCTTTAAACTACATATTGTTTTAATGTGATATTTACTTCATCTCAACAAAAAGTGAAAGACATAATGTTTTAACAAAGAGATTGATATGCTAATAAAAAAATTGACTGTCACTAGGCGGCTTTGCCCTCTCATCCCTCCTTCCTTAGGTTGGAACACCAAATTTCCAAGAATTGGAACCTCTTGAAATCCTTTGGGAAGGTTGACCCCTCAAAAAAATAAAACAAAAAAGAGCTAAATCAACCCCTCCCATGCATGGTTGGTATAAGCTCAATTTTGATGGTACTGCAAAGTATTCTGAGGAGCTAGCTACCGCTAGAGGAGTAATCAAAATGGATATCAAGAAATTGTTTTCTGCATATAGTGGGGTACTTCCCAATCACATGAATAACCATGCTAAGGGAATGAGTCTTCCTTAGGGACTCAAGGTGGCGTTCTCCATTGGTATTGTTAGACTTATTTTCTGCAAGTGTTTTGGGGTTAGCATTTTAATTGTGAAGTGTTACCTCGTGCTTTCAAATGTTTGAATCTTGACACCAACTTCTATTTTTGAGTTGACCCATTTTCTCATTTGAGAGTCTTTTAATGATGTACCTCAAGGGTTAAAGTCTATTGGTTGATTGGCTACTTTATTTTGACTACATTGTAAATTGATTGCCCTTTAATGGTTGTTTTATCATGTGTTATGTCTCATGATTGTGTCTTTTTTCCTAAGTCCTAGTTTAATGCCTAGTGTTTTCCTCCACACAATAACTTAACCCTTTCATAAGAGCATGTGCATAATTAGATGGTTAAGTGGTCATGGGCCTCGCTTGGTGGTCTGACATAGTGTTTTTCTTATCTCCTCGCATTGTTGAGCTAGGTCATGTTGTTTGAGTTAGTACATGTGTTAGTCCCTAATGGAACTTGGTGGCACATTATGTTGAAGGCTTCATTTTGTCTTAGTGAATCACCAAGTTAATTCTTTGTGCACATATGTTATTTTAGTGGTGTTCCTCAGTAGCATGGTGGGAGTTCCTTTTTCCCTTGGCATGTCACTACTTGGTGATTTGGGTTAATAGTTAGGTGGTTGAGTGTCCACATGGATGGAGTGGTAACAAAATGAATTCACTCGATGGTGCATTGGATCTTTATATTCTAACAAGCCTACAAGTTAAGAAATAAAAAAGTAAAAGAGAAAGTAATAGTTCCTACTCGGTGCCCACCCAAATATTTCAAGCTTTTTGCCATGTCATCAAGTTCTTGAGGATGTGCAAGTGTACATCCATGTGGAGAAAGAAGTGATGTGTTGGTAGCTCGATAGCTTAGTAGGGTCTTTTAGTTGTTTTGTCACACTGTCAAGTTCAATAGATGTGTTGGATAGTGTGGTGGGCCCAACATATTTTGTAACAATTCACTTGGGCATGCGTTGAAGGCTTTCACATATTTCAATGTGTCATTGAGTATGACATGGCATGTGGGATTCTTTTGCATTAGCACAATGGCTCACTAGGACATTTGTTCCAATCTAATGTGGGGTGAGTTGTTGTGTTGGACAAATTTGAAGTACATAGAATAAGGTGAGTCATGTGGATGCATGTTGAGCCTTTCCTTTGGTTTTAACACACTACCTAATTCAAAAGTGGTCACAAGCATTGTGATTATGTGGCAACACGTGCGTTATCTATTTTGAGCTTGGTAGAGGTAGTTTGGATTTGGTCAAGTGTTGAGTTAGAGCCTTGTGAGTTGGGGGGTGTTGTTTTGTTCACAGGGGTCGAACAAGTATTATGCTAACATGTGTTACCATGTAAGAAAGGAGTGCCAAGTAGTGTAGGTCAAATATTTTTTACTACTTATTGAACATAAATGTGACAACATGTAGGATTTAAAATCAAAAGTGATGTTTGAAGGAATGTTGCATACTTATGATTTGCAGTGTAGGTCAAATAATTATTGTGCCTTGTCATCATACCTTTTGCATGATGCTATTATTTTGATATAACCAAGGAAGCCAACATGAAAATATTTCACAGTTGTGGTGTCCAGTACAAAATTTTCCAGAATTGATATGTAGTTGCCATCATTTTGAAAATTGAGAAGTATGATTTATATCTCTTAGCAGAGAAAGGAAAAGTACATTTTCTAGGGTTGTTTTCTTGCAGTGTGAAGGTTTTTCTATATTTAAAATATCGGTGATGAGGTTTGTTGTTAGTGACATTTTCTATTAATTGAAAGAGTGTTCAGAGAGATTCATGCTACAAGAAGTATACATAGACTATAATAGTGTGCAAGAGTATGCTTCATCTTGTAGCTACAAAGATTTTGAAAATGCTAAGGGTAGCTATAGGGATTTTAAAACTTATGAGCCCAACTATTGGTGCTTGATGTAGTTTGCAGAAATTTCAATCTCTGCTGGCTATTGCTTTGATTCTGCTTGAGTAGTGAGATGTAGATTGGGGAATGAATGCAAATGCTAAAGGTGTGGGTTTGTATAAACCTACTTCTCCTTGGGAAGAATTATTGAAGTTATCTCTTAGGGGGGAGATGGTGAGAATCTTGCATTCTAACATTCTTTACATCAATAACCACATAAGTGTGATTATGGCATGGCTCACAAGCCTGGCTGGATCCAAAGGAGACATTTTGAATTCTTTGAAGCACTCCGACATTGGGCTATCTCATGCAATTAGTCAATCAACCTGACTACAAGAAAAGTATGAAGGTAAAAAATTCTGTTAGGAAGATATTCTTTGTGACTGGATAGTGGCAATTAAAAATCAAAGTATATTGGAATAGATTGTAGCTTGTTGCATTTTGTATGTCTATAAAAGGAATACCAAGGACATTTTGAAGGGTTCTAAAAATTATCTAAAATTTCCAATTAATTTGTACTAGGTAGGCTTAGGATGAATATAACAGTTGAAGTGGCTTTTAGTAAGTCATATTCAAATGAATTGTAATGTTTCATATAGAGTAGAATTAATGAAAATATCACCATATTTTGTCTCATGTATTACTTTCTTCATGTTATATGATATAGTCTATTAAGGATAGATTGATATTGGCACTATGAATTTGTCTTTATTGTGTAATTTATAGGTTTGGTTCTTTTCAAGGAGAAGATTAAATTTAGTTTGTATGTTACAATGACTTGAAGAAAATAGCAATGATTCCATAAGAATGATGGATATTCTAGTATAACTGAATATTTGTGCAATGCATTAACATTTAGAACATTATCCACAACTAACATTTGGTTCATTTGATATTTGACTATGTTACCATGGATACAAGGCATTGGTCCCTACGGTTCAGATTTTCAGTAAAAAAAACTTATAAAAGCCAAGTTGATTTTATTTACTTTCTACCTGTGAATGTATGATTGTAGTTAGGTCATACCTCTCAGATAGGCTTAATAGTGTGTTCATAATAGAGCCAATTCTTATAAGATGCATGTGTATTATGATGTTTTGACTAGTTGAGAGTTATTTATTGTGTGCAATATCCAATAGTAAGTGTTATGTATTTTGAGCATATTTCAAAAAAGGGTACACTTGCCTAGGTCTTGCAGAGCCTTAAGTGATGGATATTAACAAGTTGTTGGCCACTGGATTGAGATGCCAGTAGATAGGAGACAGAAAATCCTTAGGTTTTTCTTAAGAAATCAATTGGAGGCACCAACATGTATCAAAACCCTATCAATTAAGGGGAACTCCAAGATAATCATTAATATTTCTAAATGATTTTCCAAGACTAATTGGTCTATTGAGGGTATTTTTGGGGATGTTTACAAGCTCTTGTAGGGCTTCAAATCCTTCATCATCAACTATGTGTTCAGAGAAGGAAATGTGGTAGCAATCTCCTTAGCTGCTAATGATTATGAATTGGAAGAGTTGAGATGTTGGTGACACCTCCACTCCCTCTCAGTTGACATTCAAACTCTCTTGAATGGAGAGTGCTCAACTTCCAATGGAAATCATGTGTAAGAGCTTGCATTGGAGGTGGTGCCTCCTCCTTTGTATTATATAGGGTTGACTTTTCCATAACCCTAATTTGTTGTGAATTGAGCGAGAGTGTGGGGCTAGGGAAAATATTTTGAATTTTAAAATAAGGGTGATGGCATTGCATGACATTGTTATATTAGAGAAAAGACCCATCCAATGGGGTATTAATTATCGCCTTTGGCATATAACTCTCCCTAGCAAGCCCCTTGGTAATCATGAAAATTACAATAATACGAAGTAGTATCCTAAAATGATGAGATTACATTATGTAAGAGTTAAAAATGGTCACATAGATATTTATCATTGGCCCTCGTGTAATGGTGAGTACCTCTTGTACATCATTTTGAAAATACTTCTACTTATGGGAAGTTGTAGCTCACGTGAGGCTAATTTCTTGGGATGATGGTTTAATAATATTTCCCAAGTAGATGAACAAGCATTTTTCTTGCCTTTAAATCAATCTATGATAATGACAAATTACCTAGTTGTATCTAGGGTTACAATTTTTTCTTAGAGTTGATTACCCTATGCATTCTATTACATTGATGGGAGGGGATCGGGTTTGCATTGAGATTGGAAAGTTGAATGACTTCAATAATGACCCCATAGTGGCATATCTACACATGGGGGGGGGGGGGGGTTGCTAACTTTATTAAATCCATTAACAAATTTGACGAGGGCTTGTCTATCCAATTTACTAGTTCCTGAGACAATAGGAGAGTCAATTGGGGGTATCTCATTTGAGATCAATGAAGAGGTCATCACAAAGGCTAATGGGCTATCTAGTGATGGAAGGAAATGGAATAAGATCAGTTAGGTAGTCAATAAAAATAACTTGAATGGGTTTTCTAAAGGTAGTGAGGCTTCGGTCAAAATGCGCGGAGGATATCACAAAACTCAGCTTCCATCACCTTAGGATTAGGTTTGTTTGATACTCATAAAATATTTTACAATGTAAGGGTGGTTTAAAGTTTTACTTTTATCACATTTCTCTCCTTAACCTCTTTAGGAACAATGAAATCATATCGTTTCCTTTTTCCTTGTTTAATTCTATAGAGACTTCTATGTTTGATGCCAAGGAAAGTGCCCATTCCTAAGGTAAAAAACTAATTCCCTTGCATTAGGGTATTATTTTTAGAATTTATCTTTTCCATTTGGATCTATTCCCTCATAAACCAATTGTCATCTATGAGGCCCTTATTTTGTAGCCCCCTGCTAGCATAATTGATTTTTTTAGGTCAAACATAGGAGGGTATTAGGCACCCAAGACCTGTTAAAATTACCTCCCATCCTAGCACCCCAAACAATTCAAACCTGAATAACCTTTCTCTTGATACTTGCTCCAAAGGAAAAGATCCTATGTTGTCCACCTCCAAAAGAAAAGGTAAAAATCCTTTACCCCCACCGAAAAAACCAAATTCTTTGTGCAAGAGGTAAATAGTGATGAGGAGGAGGAAGTCGAGGAGGAGCATAACACCCTTCATAAATCAAACAAAATGGCAACTAGGTCTAGTAAAAAAGGTAAACATATCCTATGGATTATGACTCAAAGGATAACACTGAGTAGGGGAATCAAAAACTTGATAAGGAGAATGAGAAAACTAAGACTATGGAGTGTGATGATTTGGAAATTGATACTATTGGTAGATCAAACAAATCTACCTCCAATAACTCAACTCAAACTTCTAACAAGGTGAAGGAGGGGCCTATTGATTATGGTATTGATAGGTTTCTAAGTGAGGAAAATCCATTCCTCACTAGCTCCTTTGTGAATTCTATTTCAAATTTAGATAACCTATAGAGGGAGGTGAATATTATGAAGCATGGGATGAGTGAGGCGAAAAGAAAATGGGGATGCATTTCCAAATTTAATATCTGGGTGATGCACAACTCTGCAACTTATTTATGCTTTCTTTAGCACAAGATGCTTAGTGATGATGAGTAGGACAAAGGTAGTGATAAGGATTTGTTCAAGTTCCTTACTGAAGATTGGATGCAACTGCTGCACCATTTGGGTTGCGACATCAAACCCTCCCATGATGCTTAATTCATGGTTGGTCAAGGTTTCTACCCTCTACCCTACTAGGGCTTTTATTAATTACTTGTTCATTAAACTGCTTATTTAATTGGACTCTTGCTTGTTGCTCTATGGTCTTAGATGTAGGAGTAGGATTTTATTTTTTTCAAATATTATTGCTACTACTTTTTATTGTGGTGGTAAATTTGATGTTTATAGGTTGTTTGACTACAACTTGTGCTTAGCTTCTTTGCTAACTCTATTCTAAGTTATTTTTTATGTTTTTATGTTGTTAGTGTGTTGTGTCTGTATGCCCCCAAATAGTGGTTCTATAAGGATCAACACCCTAGTTTTTGGTGTTGATTAATATCAAAATAAAGAGATTGATATCCATATAGAAAAGAAGATGGAGAACAAAAAAATAAAGGATGAGAGCTAAGTTTTAGAGAATAAAAATAAACATTGTCATACAAAGGCTAAATAGATTAGTTATTTATTATATTGTATTTTGGTGAATCTAAAAGATAGTTATATTAAGATTGCTTCATGGTGATGGAAAATTTAATTTATTTTAGAGGAGGTTTAATTTAATTTGTTCATAAGAGAATTTTTAGTATAATTTAGAGGAAAAACTAAATATAATCGTATAAAGGTTGAATGATTAGTTATTTCTTTGATATATGTGTCATCTTACATATGTGTTATATGTTGTAAAATGTTTATTCCTTATTTATTTTTTTATCTATTAGTGCAAGGGGAAAAATATAATCAACTTAGTTTTTAAAATAAATTATCAATTGATAATTTTATTTTGTAATGGTGAAAATTGTACACCTTTTTTATATTGAATCAAAGCAAAGAAAATTATACAAAAAAGGGGGCTTGCATTTGTTTTGGGCTCACTTCAACTTATCAAAAAATAATACATGACTTGGATATTACCCAATTATAGTTGCACTCATTGTATCAAACTAGTTTTCATCTTTTATTTTTTTTCATTTCTCACCTAAGTTAGATTTATAACCTACAAAATTGATCCAATAAAAATTCCATAATGTGTAGAAATAAATTCTAAAAGTTTTAAAATCATTTCTTTCCCTCTATTTAGCTATGACAGGTTGACTCAAAATCTAAAATATTTCATTTGACAATTTTGGAGTTGTACTCAAGGATTAAATCTAATTCATTTAATCATCTACAATAAAGTGACTATTGAACATTAAAATAATACATAATACATATTAAGTAGTATTAAAGTGTTATATCCTTGTGATACCAATATTCCATCTACATTTTAGAACATATTGCATGAATACTTGTTGTCTTTGAATTTTGTAGAAAATTACTAAATTAATGTCCTAAGAATTTTGCTAAATAGAAAAATATTTCCAATCTAAAATTTTTATCTATTCACATTAGTATTTTTAATAACTCAAAAATCAATACAATTAGTTTAATCTTTGAAGCTTCTAAAAATTAAATTCTAATTAAGATTTAAAAATGTGCAAATTTGTTTTGCAAACATATTTTTTCTCCTATAATCACCAAAAATCACCAAATAACCAAATAAAATATTATTTTACACATAATATATCTTGTATTGTGTTGTTAAAAACTAAAAACTAAAGAAAAAAAAGTCAAAACTTATAAAAAAATTTTGGAAATCCAATAATTATATTTTCTTTTATTCATCCATAATTAAATATAACATGATCTTTTGTTTTCTTACGTTTTATAAGATGATAACATGGTATAATATCCATTTCATTTCTTTGGATTCCGCGGGCTTCCTTCTTCCCATAGTCTTACGTGCTCTGGAAGATTTGAATAAAACGCAAACACAATTGACTTAGCCATCAAGGAAGGCAGGAATATATGAAGCAATTGTCACGTCTCAAAAAGTAGTAGTTTATTTTTTATTATTTAATAAATTAAGTAATTTTTTATTATCATAAAGCTATTCATGACACCAAATGGAAGTGATAGGGATGGTACGTGTAGTTTTAATTTTGATTATTTATTTTTAGTTGTGAATTAATGCATTTTGAAATTAAATGATAATTTATATTAACTTAAGAAAGATAAAGTATATGGTTGAACTTAAAATGTATTTAATGCATAAATTATGTAGGAAATTTATGTTAATTAAAGTATGTAATTTTATAAACGAACGAGAGATGCATTTCGTTTGGTTCTTGTTTTCTATTAGTTTGTTTATTTAGCAGAGATACAGATTGTAAAATAGTAATTATTTTTATGGTGAATAATTTTTAGAACTACATATAATTATAATCTTAAATAGCTCTAAATTAAAGTCACGACGACATGATTTTTGGATCAATAATGTGCTTGACCACATTCTAGTTATGAACTACAACATGATCTTTGGATCAATAATGTGCTTGACCACATTTTATTAGTACTTGCCATAAGAATTTATTATATTTTGTATTTTGACATAAATTTAGATTTTGTAAAGTTTAAATGCAATATTTTTAAGTTTATAATTTATAAAAATCATTTCTCTATCATTTGATTGGCTAGATCAAATGAGGTCTTATACACGGAAATTTAGGAATGTGAAATGTGTTATTTCTACTTTTTTGTATTATTCTTCGCACAACTGCATGAAAAATATAATAATATTATTTATTGATATTTTTATTATGTTTATTATCATAAATTAAATTATATTTTATTTTTATATAATATAAATATTAAATATATTAATAATGTAAATAACAAACTATGAAATATATGCATAAAATTAAGCTTATTTTATACTTTACAAAATAATTTAAATTGACATAAAAATTAAATAAAATTAATTAAAATTTATGATTTGTATTATTAAAATAATTATAATTTAAAATAAAAATATCTATTGTACATCTATAATTATATAAATTAATATAATTATTATCATATAGTTTTATAATTAATTAAAATAAATTTAATAATTATAATAATTTATTATTATTAGAATTACATTTATATATTAAAATTAAAAACTAATATAATTATTATCATATAGTTTTATAATTAATTAAAATATATTTAATAATTAAAATGTATTTATTAATATTAGAATTACATTTAGATATAAATCAAAATTAATTATAAAACTAAAAGCAATATTATTTTAAAGATTTTAATTATTAATTTAAATTTATTTATAGCTAAAATTATAATTAATTCCGACAAGTTCTGGCCACTACATGGCACTTGTTTGGTTTGTAACATCTGTTTCATAGTTTAAAATAGAGATGGAGTGAAGGTTGGTCGATGTTAGATTGCATAAATAGTATTTATTGTATTAATTGAGAATTGTTAAGCATCAATGACTTAAATTCTTATAGTCATTTTTTGCACCAAAGCATTAATGTGATATTATGTTTAATAGTGCACTATTCTAATAAATGTGAACCAAAAGTTGCAAACAAATATTTAAGTATATTTAATGCATAACTATATTTAGAATTTTTTTTTCCCTCTTCAAAAAATCAATAATTTAAAAATCACATTAATCTTTGAATAAGACTTATCTTATTGATATAATTGAATATCTATCACACAAATGTAACACATTAAATATATAATAAAAATTAAATAATAATTTTATTTAACACTAATTGTACCAACAAAAACTAATAGAAAAATAAATACATGATATTTTTAAAATTATTAAATTAAAAATTAACTATAGATTGTAGGATTGTTGCTCAACTTTATAAGATAATTACCTAAATAAGTAAAATAAATTACTTCTAACATTTACAAGAACTAATTATGACTATTATTTACTTAGCCACCAAGGAAGGCAGGAATATATGAAACAATTGTCACGTCTTAAAAAGTAGATTCCTTAAATTATCATAAAGCCATTCATGGCACCAAATGGAAGTAATAGGGATGGTACATGTAGTTTATTTTTTATTATTTAATAAAGTCAATAATTTTGGTTGCAAGCAAAAATAAAACTCTCCTATTTAATTTAGTTTAATAAGACTTATATATAGTTATAGTTTAATTTTGATTATTTATTTTTAGTTGTGAATTAATGCATTTTGAAATTAAATGATAATTTATAGTAATTTAAGAAAGATAAAGTATGTGGTTGAATTTAGAAAGTATTTAATGCATAAATTATGTAGAAAATTCATGTCAATTAAAGTATGTAATTTTATAAACGAACAAGAGATGTATTTTGTTTGGTTTTTGTTCTTTATTGGTTTGTTTATTTAATAGAGATAAAGATTGTAAAATAATAATTATTTTTTGGTGAATAATTTTTTGAACTATATATAATTATAAATTTAAATAGTTCTAAATTGAAGTCACGACGACATGATTTTTGGATCAATAAAGTGCTTGACCACATTCTAGTTATGAACTTAAATAGCTCTAAATTGAAGTCACGACAACATGATTTTTGGATCAATAATGTGCTTGACCACATTCTAATTATGAAATTAAATAAATCAAAATTGAAGTCATGATAACACAATCTTTAGATCAATAATGTGGTTGACCACATTTTATTTGGTTCGTAACAACTGTTTCATAGTTTAAAATGGAGTTGGAGTGAAGGTTGGTGGATGTTAGATTGCATAAATAGTATTTATTGTATTAATTGTGAATCTTTAAGCATCAATGACTTAAATTCTTATAGTCATTTTTTGCACCAAAGCATTAATGTGATATTATGTTTAATTGTGCACTATTCTAATAAATGTGAACCAAAAGTTGCAAACAAATAATTAAGTATATTTAATGCATAACTAGATTTAGAATATTTTTTTTCCTCTTCAAAAAATCAATCATTTAAAAGTCAACAATGTAATTGAAGACATAACTAATTTTCATGTACCCTTCCACCTCAAATATAAAAGGACTATTATAATGACTACATGATAGTGTTCAATGTCATTCAAATAACAACAAAATATTAATAGAGTTGAGATTTGAGCATCACATTAATGTTTGAATAAGACTTACCTTATTGATATAATTGAATATGTATCACAAGAATGTAACACATTGAATATATAATAATAATTTTATTTAACACTAATTGTGCCAACAAAAACTAATAGGAAAATAAATACATGATATTTTTAAAATTATTAAATAAATAATTAACTATAGATTGTAGGTTTGTTGCTTATTTTTTGAACTTTATAAGATAATTAGCTAAATAAGTAAAATAAATTGCTTCTAATATATGCATTAGTATTCATGTCATTTACAAGAACTAATAATGACTATTATTTACTTATTAAAGCTTCTATAATTTGACTATTCTTTGTTTGAAATAACAATCTCATTGTTAGTGGAGTACCACATACCTTATATTGAATGCATTTTCTATCTAGGGTCAAGTCTATAGGGTTGGATCTACTTCATAGTCACATATTTATCCTCCTTGTATCAATATAACCCTTTGCATTGTATACCCTTACTTTATGAAATGTGTCTTTACTAGCACATAACATCAAATTTCAAAAAACATATACTTATCTTAGGGTAGGAAAATAATAGGGCCTAGTCAGCCTAAATTTCAATTTTATTTTTAGACAAGAAAGGGTAAAGTCCATGACTATGGCATTTACTTCAAGACCTTGAAATTTATCTTGGATGAATAAATGACTGAATCCAAGTGGATATTGATTATATCAAGTTAGATATATAAGCATGCATAATAAATGCATGAATATGATGAATGTATTAGAGGATGCATGTTTTAGCATAAGGCAAGAGATAAATATATGATAATGTGTGTATAGATGTCGGTAAAGGCTATGAGAATGATTATAACTTCACATAATATTAAGCCATTTATAAACATGTACATATAACATGGAATTTCCTTAAAATAAGCAAAAAACTAAATGGGAAATGACATGAGTATACAAACTCCACCTTTACAATAGTACACAATTGATATTGTGGCACATTTAATTGTTTTCCATTATTGTGAGGGTGGAAAGTGCATTCATTTAACTTTTATTCTTCATCTACAAATTTACATGAGAGTTTTACGTATGCCATTCTAGCATAAGTTTTGGATTATTTTGGCATTCCCATCGACAAAATATTGAATTGAATTTTATAAAATTAATTTAACCCATATTTTGATAATTGCTTAATTTTTTTTTATAACTATTAGGTTAAGAATCGCCCAAGTATAAATCTTGATAGATGTTTATCCTTTGAATAAGATTGTAATTACCACCAATTGAAACTCCACATAGAAGTCTTTACATATGACATGCTCACCCAAAAATAATGAGCACTCATATTGCTTCCATGATGCTCATAACTTGGGGTGTCTCACTCTTCATAAATCCCTCTTCATAAATCCTTCAATTTTGTTATAGCTCAAAACACACAATGTCATATGAAGGTTAGTCATAAAACATCAAGTATAATAATGACACTCATTTTTCTTATCTTCTTCTAGCATAACACTCCCAATTGACTATCTCCCTTTGGCCTTCAAGGGAAGTGAATTGATAACTTGGTGAATGCATCCATTGTTCTTCAATGTCCATTTTTGCTTCTCTTGGATCTATCATGTATACACTAGAAGTATCATTTTCATGACTGTAAAGTGACATGTTAACAAGATCATTGATATTGGAAAAGATGAATTTGGATGTTTCCTAGCTAACCTCTATATAGCCAGTGTGTACCATCATGGGGTTTTCTTCTCCCATGTTAACCATTACCAAAAAAATGAAAAATTATTATAAATCATGTGCCCTATTTTGGGAAGCTATATATAACATGTTGCAAATATTTATCAAGCACCCCATGAACCTCATTCTTTCTCATGATCATGTTCAATCAATGTCTTATATTGTGTAGGGGATGAAAAATTTATAACCAATAGTAAGAGTAGGCACACCATCAAATATATTCTTCCATCTATAATCCTAAATAAAGGGGCCCATACGCTCCAAGCTATAAGGAAAAAAACCCCAGCTATCCAATATCATTAGGGCCTTCATTATCAACTTACATTTCCTCTTCATAGCAATCAAGAAGAATCAAATCATTCTGCACAAAAACTTAACTAATATCTTGAAAATCATAATATGAGGATCTAATCATTCCTATACATTGAAAAACATTGTTGCATGGTGCAATTACTTCTATATTTAAAAATTAAGTGGATATTTACAAGACATCATTTGTGTAAAAGTACAAACTCATGTCAACTAATAAAATTTAGGAATGTTCATGAACTTTATGTTTATTATTATTTAAAAACTTAAAAAAATTATTTGATATATTTTTTAGTATATTTAAAAAGGTTGGATTTTATTACTTAAAATTTTAGAAAAATGAGAGGTTTAGTTAATTTCAACAAAACAAATGAAAAAAAAACCATATTTTTCCCTAAGTTCTAGTTTCTAAATAGATAACATCAATATCTAGTACATAAAAAAGAAAAAATATTTTTTGATGTATATTTTCTTCATAATGATGTTTTAAAGTCAAACATAGAAGAATTTGATAGTTTTCATTTGGCATCAATTTGTGTCTATATTTTATCATTATATAAAAAAAAAATTCTTTTTGAGAAGATTCTCTCTTCTAATACACCGTATATTTTTCATATGGTTTCATCTTTTTCTTTTAGTTTGTAATTAGCCCAAGTTTTAATTTTAATAACCTACTCGTATTGGTTTAGAAAATACATATTAAAAGTAATCAAAATATTAGAAAAAATACATGCTTGGATTCTTGACTTTGAGCTCTACAAAATTGTATTTTTAATTTTTTGAAAACCCTCATTTTGACTAAATAAAAAATTAGTGAAGGTAAAAAGTTTTAGAGAATTCTAAAAAAATATAAGGTGTCTGCCAACTAAGCTTCCACATGGATAGTTTCAGGCCAAATGATGTCGGGTGAAATCTTTTTGGGTGAAACTATAAAGGAAAATTTTGCCCGAATCAAAATTTTACAAGGGGTAAATTTTGAATTTGGGTTTTGGTTGAAACCCTTTCACCCAAAACCTTGTGGGCCATATATAGGCCACATGGTTTTGGCCAAAATTGTTTAGACTAAAAAGGTTTTGGTCAAAAATATTTTGATAGAAACATTTTAGTTGGCCTAAAATGTGACATATGTTTGTGTTTTTACCCATTTACATACTTATTTGAAAAAATTCAACACACAATACTAACTCTTCATCAAGGATGATGTTGTGCCAATCTTGGACCTCACTACATTTTATCATCAAAATATCCTCTTGCTCCTCCTTTATGACATATTGTGACTCTTATTTTTCTTCGTACGCTACTTTGATTTTGACTCTGGCATCCCCTCTCTCCCTCCATCCCTCGCTATCTCATTCATTTTTCTTTCTACTCTACCATCACAATTTGTTTCTTGATCTCCTCTTATGAATTTGACTATAGTGCTCTCTCTCTCTCTCTCTCTCTCTAACACACACACACACACAATTTGGTATTCCTTCATTACATTCTAATATCCTAAAATTGAATCACAAAGGTGCCTAATATACACATGCTTATTGGAACCAAACAAGAAATATTTTTGGAAGTAGTAGCATTTACTACACTTTGACATGCAAAGAAGTATAAACTTGAATAACTAAACCATTTGAAATCTAAATATTCTTTCTCATCACTTGATCATGTAAAATATTAAAAAAATACTAGCAATGAATTAAATTGTTAAACATTCTCTGCCTCACACAATCTATCTTTAGATTTAGATCTTCGATTAAATCAATACATTATTTTAGTTCCAAGTTATTGGTGTATCTAATTATTGCACCTATTAAGTCATTCTCCTATGTTCTAACACATATATTACTTAAGTCTAATTATAAACCACATAGGAATACTCTCACTCTAGGCAGTGTTATCACATTATCACTTTTCCACCTTAAATGGGACTTCCATTCATCTATGGCGGACTTATAACTTTATCACCTTTTTGTATGTGATTCACATACACCTTTTCACCTTGGAAGGTGATATAACTTTAGTGGAGGCGTGGCACAAACATCTTTCCACTTTAGAGAGTTATCCAACTTTAGTGGACATGAGACACTTTCACTTTTCCACCTCTTTGGTGGGTTATAAGTTTTGACTTTATGTATCATGTCATTAGATTGTGATACTTTTCATAATCTTATGCACTCTAATTTTTTTCTTATTGGTCTATTTAACCAAGGGGTACCCTTTTTAATATCATTCAAGTTGATTCAATGAAGTGAATTTAATTAATTTGACTCAATCAATCTAGTTGATTCTAATGCATTCTTGGTGAGAATACAATCTATTCTTGTCATATTATTTCTCACTTATTATTATGCTTTCCATTAGGCCTCTATACCTTGGGTGGCTACCTTCATATCCAAATATTACATGGTATCATTTGAAGTGCTTTTAGAGTGGCTTTGGATAGTATTTGTGAGATATTTTGGTGCAATTTGGTGGTTTTATATTTTTGGCCTTTTATTGTAGGTCAAAACTAGATATTGTTGGTGCAAATATGAGGTCCCAATTACATTTAAGAGGTCCCAAAACCCCATAACTGACCTCTATTTTTTCCAAATCAAACACCCAAGGCCAAATCTGTAGGCATTGAAGTTTGGAGGTGTGTGATGACAATTCAAGTCTCATAATTCTATAGGCAATTTTCAAGCAACAATATCTCAGACATTTAGTCTCCTTTTTATTTTTTGTTTTCTTAATTTGGGATAGAATTCCATATTGGAGTTGATGAGTAAACAACCCACAGCTCCCAAGAACACCTACATGCAAACACCTGTCACAGAAAGAGAGAGAAGAAGCAAGAAGCTATGGAGGCTTGAATGCATTGATCCATGAGGAAGAAATCATTCTTGATGTGCAAAAACAAAAGTTGCAATTCAATAATGAATGATTTGTTACACAATCTGTTATGAAAACAAAGAAGATAAATCCTTATAAAAGGAGATCTGAAAACCTAAAAAGGTAAAACCTCGGTTGCACAATAATAATTAATAAAGAAATTAATTATTATATGCCTAAAGTTTAGCTTAAGTAGAAAGAGATAATTAGTGACTTAATAATTAAATCAATATGATTTAATTAATAAGCAAACACTTTATTACTCTAACATTCCATGCTCTACGTAGTGGTGCAAGTGGTTTTTTTATTTCAATGCATAATTAATTTTTTTATATAAACCATATCTTTTGCAACTTTAGTTGCTTAATTTGGGCTCGTATGGACTTCTTTTTAGCTAAGGAGCTCGTATGGACTTCTTTTTCTACTTCTTCCTTACAAATTCCAATTAAAGGGCATCATCTTGGGTCAACTACTTTGGGCAATTCTTTTGGTGGCTAGTCCTTAATGTCTCCATATTTGCATCATCATCATCATTATCATGTCATGTTGTAATCTCTTATATGATCCATGTTGTAAGAGCACTAAAATAAAGTTCCTTATTTTCCATGTATTTTTTCATTGAGGTTTCATTAGATGTAATCCTTATGTATTTAGTAGGTTAGACATTATCTAGTGAGAATCAATACAAATATCTTGTTGAGAATGCATGTAGTTTGAGTATCTAGTTGACATTCATACAACTATATCAATGCCCAATCTTCATCATATTACATTGAAAGATTCATCATTAGTTATTCATCAACAATGGTAGCTAGTTTTGTCACACTTTGGTGGGTTCAACATTGACTCTATTTCTTTCTAATGGGAGGAATTTTGTTTGACATCATTGGTTCATCTTTATAAGAGATTCAACATTGGTGGTGGAAGGCTTCATGGTCTCTCTTCTTCTCTCTTATGGGAGGTCTTTTTCCTCAGATGGGATTTTGTCCTTCACATTGATCATCACGAGCATTTTCTATTTTTATCTCTCTTGTGGAGAGGATTTTTGTATCACTATATTTTCTTATTTTATCCATATGTGAGAGATTGCATTGCATTTACATACATGGATACTTAATATGGCTGGTAGCTGGAACCCATCTTGCATGATGTGCATAAATCCTCCCTAAGTTGTACTTGGGTGGGGGGGCTGTTGGTGTGTTTAATTATTGCACCTAGTAGGTCATTCTCCTAGGTTCTAAACACACACATTACTTTACTTAGGGTCCACATAGGAATATTACACTTTAGGCAATGTTATCACATTATCACTTTTCCACCTTTGGTGGACTTATAACTTTATCACATTTCCATATTTTTTAGATGTATTGCACAAACACCTTTCCACCTTGGAAGCTGATCCACCTTTAGTGGACATGTTGCACAAACATCTTTTTACTTTGGAAGATGATCCACCTTTAGTGGACATGTTGCACAAACATATTTTTACTTTGGAAGGTGATCCACCTTTAGTGGACATTAGACACATTCACTTTTCCACCTTAGACTCATTCACTTTTCCAACTTTGGTGGGTGATAAGTTATCAATTTATGTATCATGTCATAAGATTATGGAACTGTCATAATCTTATGTACTCTTGTGTTTTCAACTTGATCTATTGGTCTCCTTTGTAATATTATTCCAGTTGATTGAATGACATGAAATTAGTTAATTCAATCCAGTCTTGATCTAGTTGATTCTAATGCATTCTTGGTGAGAATACAAATTATTCTTGTCATATTATTTCTCTCTTGTTATTGTGGTTTCCATTAGGCCACTAGATCTTGGGTGGGTACATCTATAGCCAAATCTTACACAGGTTGAACATACCATGAAATGTATTTTAATCTAAATATAAGAGAAATATAATTGATATATTTTCCAAACATAATTTGATGAAGGGTGCTCCCCTTAATACCACAAACACATAACAGAAATAGAGAAACAACAACAATATGCAAGAACAGAAAATTGGCTTCTTATTATCTCCACAAATGTGGAATTACAAACTTTCAGAATTACAATATGCAAAGCCACATGGGCATTCCCTTACAATATTCTGTAGGACAAAGCCTTGAACTATTACCCAGATCTACTACCCAGAACTATTCTGAACTGCCTAAGACAATAATACAACCTTCCTTATATAGGCAATTTCCACCGCCTGGGAAGGTTCCAGAATTTTAGCCAATAAGGCCGACCAAACTTAGAATTATTTTTATTTTACATTTTATTACATCATAGTCGGCTCAAGATAACCTTTGAAACCCGAACAGAAATTTTGAAGAAAATTATTTTTCACCATTTCAGGTGGCCCAACTTCCGAAGACCATAAGTCATCACCCGTTGACCTGCTCGGCTATTATAACCCCATTTCAGAAACGCCACGAAGCGCTCTACAGGCTTGACCGGCGCAAGCGCCTGTCACCCAAATTTTTGACCTCATCCGGGGCCTCTAAAGCCTTCAAAACTGAGTTCAAAGTTTCTGTACCCTGCTACCAATACCGAAAATCTTCAATATCTTCCAATATACACTTGATTTGGCAATGAAACTTTATTGGCAGACTTATATGACCAAAATGAACCTCCAAGAAAAAAATCAGATCATTCTGAGCACATACAAAAATTACCAAAAATAGTAACTTTCCATAAATAGCAGCTCTGCACAAAATAGCCTTTATTGAATATAAAAACAGAAATATTTTTTTGGGTGATGCAAGATTGCTCTTACACCCAGGATGCTCCTGCATCAGACACCCGGGGTAATTTGAGAAGTGACCCTGTCACGACTTAGGTGTGCAGAGGAAAACCAAGAAGGTTAACCTCCACCCTTGTTAGCCATGATGAATCTTCAATAGGTCGTCCTTTCCACTTGACCAGATATTCTTCATATGTCCTGTTCCTTGTGCTTCTGCCAACATGACTGTCCAGTATATCCTCGATCTCCTTAGTGTCTGAACTAGTTGCTGGAATACTCCACTGTGCTGCTGTGATCTCATCTTCAACACTTCCTTCATGATACTCTGTCAGATCTAAAATGTTAAACACTGGTGAAATATTTAGCTCAGTAGGCAATTCTACCTCATATGCGTTTCCTGAATCATGTTTCTTCAGTATCTTACATGGCCCAAACTTCTTCATTTTCAGCTTGTTATATGTACCAACTAGAAATCGCTCCTTCCGCAAATGAACCATGACTTCATCACCGACCTGAAATTCTTTATACCTCCTTTTCTCATCTGCCTTAGCCTTATACTGTGCATTCATCTTGGTAATATGCTTCCTCACCTCCCCATGGATGTTCTTCAAGTGTTCTGCAAAATCCTTAGCTTCAGCACTACTTATTTCTCCTTTATCTATTTTCCTCAATTCAGATGCATTTCTTGGACTACTTCCATATACAATCTGGAATGGTGATTTACCAGTGCTCCTGTTGATAGAATTATTGTATGCAAATTCTACCTGTGGTAAAATCAAATCCCATCCTGTTGGCTTATCTCCAACCAAACATCTCAGCAAATTTCCCAAACTCCTATTCACCACCTCTATCTGTCCATCAGTCTGTGGATGATGTGATGAACTAAATTTCAAATCTATCTTCAACTTCTTCCATAATGTACGCCAGAAATATCCAACAAACTTAGTGTCCCGATCTGAAACTATGGTCTTTGGCAAACCATGAAGTCTCACTACTTCTCTGAAAAACAATTCTGCTACATGAACAACATCATTAGTCTTCTTGTAGGGAATGAAATGTGCCATCTTTGAAAATCTGTCAACTACCACAAAAATTGAATCGTGTCCCCGCTGTGTCCTTGGTAAACCAAGAACAAAGTCCATACTGATATCCTCCCAAGGCTTCTCTGGTATTGGTAATGGCTGATACAACCCTATATTCTGCTTCACTCCTTTCGCCATTTGACATACTCTGCAACGCTGTACAAACTTCTTCACATCTTGCTGCAACTGTGGCCAATAATAATTCTCACTAACCAAAGAAAGGGTTTTATCACGACCAAAATGTCCAGCCAATCCTCCACTATGCTTCTCCTTGATGAGATTCTCCCTCATAGAACTTTGTGGAATGCACAACTGACTCCCTTTGAATAGCATACCATCCTGGATGATGAAATCCAACCATTTCGTCTTGTCTAGAGTAACAGGTTCTGTACAAGCCTTCCAAGCTTCACCAAAATCAGGATCCTCTGGATACAAATTCTTGAGTTCTTTGAACCCAACCACTTCAATCTGCATTTCTGTCAGCAATAGCTGCCTTCTGCTAAGAGCATCTGCAACCCTATTAGACTTTCCACTCCTGTGTTTCAAAACAAATGTATAACTCTGCAAAAACTCAACCCATTTCAAATGCCTTTGATTCAACTTTCCTTGACTATTCAAATATTGCAAAGCTTGATGGTCAGTATACAAAACAAACTCCTTAGGAAGCAGATAATGTCTCCACTTCTTTAATGCCTGAACTATAGCATAAAATTCCTGATCATAAACAGAATACTTCCTCTTGGCATCATTTAACTTCTCACTAAAATAAGCAACAGGTTTACCTTCTTGGCTCATAACAGTTCCTATTGCAGTACCACTAGCATCACAATCTACTTGAAACACCTTATTAAAATCTGGAAGTGCTAAAACAGGTTGTTCTGTAACTTTTTGTTTCAACAATTGAAAACTCTTGTCTACCCCATTAGTCCACTTAAACTCTTTTCTATCCCCTCTCATTGTTTCAGTCAAGGGTCCACAAATACTGCTAAAATTTCTGATAAACTTTCTATAAAAGCTAGCTAGACCATGAAAAGATCTTACCTCAGTAGCATTCCTTGGAGTAGGCCATTCAAGAATAGCCTGTACCTTCTTTGGGTCCATTTTCAGACCTTCTGCTGAAACTACAAATCCCAAATACACTAACTCTTTCTTCACAAAACTGCACTTCTTCAAATTAATCAACAATTTCTCTTCTCTCAACTTCTCAAATACCATACGAATATGCATCATATGCTCATCCAATGTCTTACTAAAGATCAAAATATCATCTAGGTAAACAATGAAAAACTTACCCAGAAATTCTTTTAGAACCTCGTTCATGAGCCACATGAAAGTGCTCGGTGCATTGGTTAGCCCAAAAGGCATGACTAACCACTCATACAGTCCTTCCTTTATCTTGAAGGCAGTCTTCCATTCATCTCCTTCTCTGATCCGAATCTGATGATATCCACTCTTCAGATCTATCTTTGAGAAATACACAGCTCCACTCAAACAGTCCATAATATCATCCATTCATGGCAGTGGAAACCTATACTTGATTGTGATCTTGTTTATTGCCCTAGAATCTGTACACATCCTCCATTCTCCATTCTTCTTTGGTGCTAATACCACTGGTACAGCACAGGGACTCAGACTCTCACGGATCGATCCTTTCTGTAACAGTTCATGTACTTGTCTGTTCAACTCCTCACTTTCTGCAGGTGTCATTCTGTGTGCTGCCTTATTCGGAAAACTCGCTCCTAGGATCAAGTCCATCTGATGACTGATCTTCCTGACCGGTGGTAATCCATCAGGCACGTTGTCGGATACAATATCCTGAAACTCATTCAACAAATCTGCAACTTCTACAGGAACATCTTCTACTTCCTCTTTACCAGCTTTTGGAATTAAAGCAAAACATACATGCTCATGCCTCATACCATCTAGGAAATTTCTTCCATCAACAAAAGTTATCCTTGCATTACCACATACCTTTTCTTCAGTCTCCTTCAATGGTTTTAGCTTATGTCACACTCCGTCTTTTGTCAGGGAATAGGTATTCGCATGACCATCATGTACAGCACATCTGTCAAACTACCATGGTCTACCCAATAACATATGACATGCATCCATAGAGATGATATCGCATAGTACCTCATCTTGGTATCCACCAATCTTGAACTTCACCAGGCATTGTTCATTGACCATGACCTTGTGGTCATCCTGTACCCAGGCAATCCGATATGGATGTGGGTGTTTCTGTCTCTTGAGCTTCAACTTTGTCAACATCTCTTCTGACACCAAATTGTTAGTGCTTCCACTATCAATGATCACATCACAACATTTACCTTCACACTTGCACCTGGTGCGAAACAAGCTCCTCCTTTGTGCAGGTTCATTCTCACCACTCAACAGGACTCTTCTGTTAATCAGCGTTTCTCCTCTTTCAGCATCTTCAGAATTTGATGATCTGGCATCTTCATCTACATGTGCAACTCTGGCTTGGCCTTCATTTCTCCTGTCTATTCTGCCTTGGCGCTGAGGACATTCAAATGCCCTATGACCTTCTTCTCCACAGTGAAAACATGTTCCACGGAAGCCACCTCTTCCAGATCCTTGTCCTCTTCCCCTTCCTCTTTGATCTCTATTATTCTGATCCTGGAAATGATTGGAATTATTTCCTCTCTGATTCTGACTGCTACTGGCCTCATCCTTCTTTTTCGGATCTTCATTTCGGCCACCATATGACCGTCCACCAGATCGTCCACCGTGACCTCTTCCATTTTGTCTGCTCTCAAACTTCTTGTTCAGCTTTTCCTCTACTTTTAGGGCAAACTGGTATGCCTCTTCAATACTGTTCATTCGAGCCAGATTCAGCTCCTCCTGAATGCTTGGCCTTAACCCATTAAGGTATCGGGCAACTTTCTCCTTATCAGCTTCTGCATGGCCTGTTCTGATGAGGAGTCGATAGAACTCCTCTGTATACTCCCGAACAGATCTTCCTGCTTGCTTCAAACTTTGCATTTTTTTTAGTAGATCAAGCTCATAATCAACAGGAATGAACTGTCGCTTCAATTTATCCACCATCCGATCCCATCTTGTGATTTTATCTTTCCGTCTTCTATTTCGCTCCAATTGAATTTCTTGCCACCAGATCTTCGCATGACCTTTCAGTTTGGCCTTCGCAAATTTGACCCTATCAGGATCCTCAACATCTTCATACTCAAAATATTCCTCACATTCATTGATCCAGTCGATCAATTCCTCTGGGTTAAGATTTCCAGAAAATATAGGAACCTCAATCTTAGGTCTTTTCCCAATCTTGGAAATGGCCCGAAAAAGTCTTTCTTCCTCCTGGTTCATAATTTCGGTTTCTCCTTCTTGATATTCTTCTTCGGCTTCATCCTCGCTTTCGTCTTTGACATTGAGATTCATTCCTCTGTGAATCTCTTCTTGCAATGCTCGCACTTGTCTCTGCAGCTCTCTAACCTCAGGTGTCACAGCACCAACTCTTCCACCACGTTCTCGTCGTGGAGGCATTTTCGCGATGTGCGCTGAAACCCTAGCCACGGTCCTGGTGCAAACTGCCTCACAGTCGGCGATCTGTTTACACACTCAAGAACTCCTGCTCTGATACGACTTGATGAAGGGTACTCCCCTTAATACCACAAACACATAACAGAAATAGAGAAACAACAACAATATGCAAGAACAGAAAATTGGCTTCTTATTATCTCCACAAATGTGGAATTACAAACTTTCAGAATTACAATATGCAAAGCCACATGGGCATTCCCTTACAATATTCTGTAGGACAAAGCCTCAAACTATTACCCAGATCTACTACTCAGAACTATTCTGAAGTGCCTAAGACAATAATACAGCCTTTCTTATATAGGCAATTTCCACTGCCTGGGAAGGTTCCAGAATTTTAGCCAATAAGGCCGACCAAACTTAGAATTATTTTTATTTTACATTTTATTACATCATAGTCGGCTCAAGATAACCTTTGAAACCCGAACAGAAATTTTGAAGAAAATTATTTTTCGCCATTTCAGGTGGCCCAACTTCCGAAGACCATTAGTCATCACCCGTTGACCCGCTTGGCTATTATAGCCCCATTTCGAAAATGCCACGAAGCGCTCTACAGGCTTGACTGGCGCAAGCGCTTGTCACCCAAATTTTTGACCTCATCCGGGGCCTCTAAAGCCTTCAAAACTGAGTTCAAAGTTTCTGCACCCTGCTGCCAATACCGAAAATCTTCAATATCTTCCAATATACACTTGATCTGGCAATGAAACTTTACTGGCAGACTTATATGACCAAAATGAACCTCCAAGAAAGAAATCAGATCATTCTGAGCACATACAAAAATTACCAAAAATAGTAACTTTCCATAAATAGTAGCTCTGCACAAAATAGCCTTTATTGAATATAAAAACAGAAATATTTTTTTGGGTGATGCAAGATTGCTCTTACACCCAGGATGCTCCTGCATCATAATTCTTATTGGATGTCCAGAGATGCTTTCAATTTTTTTTTTTACATTTCCAACAAAACCCCCATGTTTTTTAGATAGATACATATTTACTATTTAGTATATTAATTTTATTCTATTCAGCTTTCAGGATGATACATGCCAACAACATTTTCACCTTATTTGTTAAATATAATAATAAATAGATGTAGAGAAGATTTGTTGGAATTGTGAGAGAACAATAAAATCAAGTAGAAAAGTGAATTGATGTTTTTTAAAAGTTATATTCAACATCTATTTACGCAAAATAATGCTCAAAACAAATATTGTTCTTTATGTATGATCCATAAAATCCTATAAATGTTCTCCTCGATATAATCATCTATGAATTTCTTTGGTTGACAAATCTTCCTATACCTTCAAATGCTATTATTTCATGTGAATGAATTTATTTATAGTCAAACAAGTTCATTTAACACATGAATACAAAAAAAAAAACCTTCAAAACAAAGATATCTACATACAAATGAAACATATAAGATATGTGCAACAATGCTTGATCTTAGAGAAACTCTTTAAATGAGTGAAAATTTTAGCTAAAGAGAGAAAATAACACCTTATTCCACTATTATAGTTAATTAAAAATATGCTATAATCTTTTAAAGGCATTGTGGAGTTGTCACTCCACACACTTGCGATGTATCTCTACAAAATACAAACACTTAACTTCAATGGAGGACTAGGATTTGACGGTGACTCCTATTTGTCAACTTTTCTACGATGGTTTGGTCATTTTAATGCCTTTCATTATATGTTTTAAGAAAAATTTTGATTGTCAATTTTTTAATTTACCATTAATTTAATAATTTTTTAAAATTTAAATATTTTATCAATATAATTAATAATACATATGTTAAATATAATAAATATTTTATTCTTAATAAATTAATGCTACTATTTTAAATTTACTTTGTAACTTTCTAAATCTATATATTTTATTTGAATATTTTTCTAAATTAATAGTAATATATAATAAATTATATATAAATCTTTATTTGTAATAAAAATAATATAAAATTGAAATATAATCATAAATCATTAATATATTTAAAAACATCAAATTAATTAATCAAATTTTTAATTTCATATTTTTTAAATAAATAATATAAAAACTATGTATATTTTATACTAATAATTTAAATTAGTAAAACAAATTTCTAAAATTCATATATTTTGTTCTAAAAAAACTTTAAATTAATATGATTATATGATAAATAAAATAGAAATATATATTATAAAATAACATATGGGTGAATATAGCCTACCCCTAAAATTTGAACTTGTGACCTCTTTTTTAAGAATAGCCCACCACTAGACCAACTAAAACTGTACTTTCACAATATCTAAAAACTTCAAATAAATGAAGTTACTTTTTAAAGTTATAAATAACCATGAAAATTTTTGCTAGTCACCATTTAAAGTGACAAAAAACTCACAAGTTTGGCCATGACTGTTAACTACCTATGTATTTCAAAATTGAAATTGAAATTCAATTTATATAAATATCTGGGTTCAAGTTTTGTCCTTTTGGTGTCCTGATTTGCTTCATCTTTGTTCTGCATTCTTGTAAAGTATGTCCATGCATGTTCCAAGTGCGACGATGTTTCTCCATGTAGGGTTTGTTAGGAGTCCTATTCAACTTAGATCTACACTCATATGCTTGATGTCCATACTTGTTACAATTATAACAATGACCATTAAACTTAGGAGTGGTTTTATGATTACCTTGTGCTTTACTCCTGCAAACATTTGAAGTGTGCTCCATTTATAATAGTGATAACATGTTATCTTTTTAGGTCTTTGACTCTTGTGGGTGTTCACATGTTCAACTTTCTTAGATGATTCTCCTTGCTTTGTATAACCTAATCTAGTAGTACTTCCAAGTCCTCTTTGATTGATAAGAAAATCATCAATTTTCTTGGAACTAGCTTCAACCTTTTTCATCATCTCATTATGATGTTGCTGCATCTTCACTTCATGTTTCAATCTTTCATTCTCTTCTTTGAGTTCACCAATGTCTTCAAGTTTTCATGTTAACTCATTATTTACTTAGTTGATTTCCTGACTTACAACAACCATCTGATTAGATATCTCAAAGTGATGCTCTGTAAGTCTCAGTATCACAAATTCTTTCTCTTATAATTTCTCGGTCATTTTCCTTCCATCTTCAACAACCAAATTTCTCTCGTGTTCATCTTTTCTTGCATTGTTCATCACATCAATCATTCTTACCATTTGTGCTTCTTGACCGATCTGTAGGGCTTTAACTTGTTTAGATAGATGAAGATTTTTCTCAAATAGATCAGAGATTGCACTTTTAGATATGTTAGATATACTACCTGAACTGGATCCAATATTCTCAAACAGATCATAAATTTCTTCTTCATGATAATCAGTCTCACATTGCCGAATAGCCATATCTTTTCTCCAAACCAGTAACTTCTTCAACTCATCCTTTGCTTTCTTGTATTGCTCAATAAAGATTTTCATCTGAATCTTTTGACTCTCAATAGTCTTGTCCAACTTGTATCTTTCCATCCTGAGATCTTTCCTCTTCAGTGGTTAAAATTCCAAACAAGAGATCTAGCTCTGATACTAATTGTTGGGATAGGAAAGATAAAGTATTGAGAGGGGAGGGGTGAATCAGTACCCTCAAAAGATTTTACCTGAATTACTGAACTGCAATAATTGTGTCTAACTATCAAACTGAATTCATTATTTTCAACATTCATTCAAATAACTTTGCATATGTAAAGTACATAAAAACAAACAATAAATCAATCATGAAATGTAACACTTGACACAAGTATTATGTATGCAGAAACCCTTGTTCGAAGGTAAAAATTGCGGTGGGGATGACACCCACAAATTCTTCACTGCTACAGATAATAAAGTATGTTGGTTAAGGCTACAAGTGTGATCAATTTTGGTGATCTTACTCTGTTAGGAGTAATAATGAGATCGATTAGATCTACCTTGTGAAAGGATTTTAGCAACACCAATTAAGTGTACACTCGGTTAAGAGATTTACAATCAGACTGTTAAGTCTGCTCTGTTAGGAGATTTATAACTCTGCTATAATGATTAGAAGATAACAAAAAATATCTGTAAATGACAACTTTACTTTGTCTGAATCAGATCTATGATATACTGAATACATATCACCTTGATGTGTAGTAAATAGTTCTCTATTATGCTCGGTAGCCTTGAATGTTTCTAAATAAACTGAATACTTGTTCTGATAACTGCTTTGTCATGTAAACCTTGTTTGAACTCTAATGTCTTGAAGGCGACTATTGCTTCATGATCTCCTTATCATGTATCTTCTCCAATCATATCAAAATGACGTTAATTACAATTATATAACAAACTACTATGACTACTATGACCTAATTAGGATTACAATATCTTAGAAAACCTAAGATCCATGGTGTACACAATTAACCTAGATCTAACTATTACATAGGAATCATCACAAGATTTAATGATTACATCCATAATAAATAAGCCTTGATCTTGGTAAAATGTTCTATGGATCCATGTAAACCATTTGTATAGATAAATGTGCCTTTACTGATTACTATGTTGTTTCCTGAATAACTCGGTAAACACAACCTTCTCTGTTCAATGAATACATTGGTGCTCGTTGTGTAGACTACTCGGTGTTTACTGACTCGGTGCTTAGTATACTCTAATATTCGATAAACATTCTCTGGTACTCAGTTAAACATGTTTCCTTTTAGCTCTTGGTTTTGCCTTGTAAATACTTGGTATGAAGGCTTGTTAGTTCAACCGACTAGCACTCTATAGTTTCTTATTTCATCCTTTACCGATTGATCAGCTTAGATAACCAATTGATCTAATTTGATACTAATGACAACATCTAATGCTCAAATAGAGATAACATATATTTTCTTATTTTATCTACATGTGAGAGATTTCATTGCATTTACATACATGGTTACTTAATATGTCATAGTAGCTGGAACCCATCTTGCACGGTGTGCATACATTATCCCTAAGTTGTACTTTAGGGGGGTCATGTTGGTGTGTTTAATTGTTGCACTTAGTAAGTCATTCTCCTAGGTTCTAAACAAACACATTACTTTACTTAGGGGCCACATAGGAATATTACACTTTAGGTAATGTTATCACATTATCACTTTTCCACCTTAGGTGGGACTTCCACCTTTGGTGGACTTGTAACTTTATCACATTTCTAGCTTTTGTAGATGCATTGCACAAACACCTTTCCACCTTGGAAGGTGATCTACCTTTAGTTGACATGTTGCACAAACATCTTTTTACTTTGGAAGGTGACCCACCTTGAGTGGGAATTAGACACATTCACTTTTCCACCTTTGGTGGGTGATAAGTTATCAATTTATGTATCATGTCATAAGATTATGGAACTATCACAATCTTATGTACTCCTATGTTTTCACCTTGATCTATTGGTCTCCTTTGTAATATCATTCCAATTGATTGAATGACATAAATTTAGTTAATTCAATTCAGTCAATCTAGTTGAGTCTAATGCATTCTTGGTGAGAATACATCTTAATCTTGTCATATTATTTCTCTCTTGTTATTGTGATTTACATTAGGCCTCTAGATCTTGGGTGGCTACCTATATAACCAAATCTTACACAGGTTGAACATACCACGAAATGTGTTTTAATCTAAATATAAGTGAAATATAAATGATATATTTTCCAAACATAATTCTTATTCGATGTCCAACAATGCTTTCAAAATTTTCTTTTACACTATCACAATCTTATGTACTCCTATGTTTTCACCTTGATCTATTGGTCTCCTTTGTAATATCATTCCAATTGATTGAATGACATAAATTTAGTTAATTCAATTCAGTCAATCTAGTTGAGTCTAATGCATTCTTGGTGAGAATACATCTTAATCTTGTCATATTATTTCTCTCTTGTTATTGTGATTTACATTAGGCCTCTAGATCTTGGGTGGCTACCTATATAGCCAAATCTTACACAGGTTGAACATACCACGAAATGTGTTTTAATCTAAATATAAGTGAAATATAAATGATATATTTTCCAAACATAATTCTTATTGGATGTCCAACAATGCTTTCAAAATTTTCTTTTACACTATATAATTATAGTACATTTTCAACAAAACCTCCATATTTTTTAGATAGATCTGTATTTACTATTTAACATATTAATTTTATTCTATTCAACTATCAAGATGATGCATACCAACAACATTTTCACCTTAACTGTTAAATACAATACGAAATAGATGTAAATATAAGATTTGTTGGAATTGTGAGAGAACAATAAAAGCAAGTAGAAAAGTGAATTGAATCTTTAAAAAAAAATTATAATCAACATCTATTTACACAAAATTATGCTCAAAATAAATAACTCTCTTTATGTATGATCCATAAAATCCTATAAATGTTCTCATTGATATAATCATCTATGAATTTCTTTGGTTGACAAATCTTCCTATACCTTCAAATGCTATTATCTCATCTCAATGAATTTGTTTATAGTCAAACAAGTTCATTTAACACATGAAGAAAAAACAAAACATTCAAAACAAAGATATCTACATACAAATGAAACATATAAGATATTTGCAACAATGTCTAATCTTACATAAACTCTTAATAAGTGAAAATTTTAGCAAAAGAGAACAAATAACACCTTATATTATAATGATGACTTCCGCTCCTGCTTTCACCCATTTTTTGAAGCACACTCAGGCCCTATCATTTGGGTTTGTAGCTCCTACAACGTCTGTGCTTGCGGGTGGGTGTGGACCTTTGGACCTGGGGTCTGCTGCTTCTACCCTGCCATTTGGGTTTGTGGATGCCCTCGCTATTGCGGCTGTGCCTGGGCCTTCTCTGGCGGGTGGGCATGTTTCTTCAAGGGTTTTGGGGTCTGCTACGTCTGCTTTTGGTGGTTCCGTGATCTCCTACGTAGATGTGGCTTCCTTTGAAGTTGGTATTCATGGTCCTGCCACTACTGGTAGGGGGGATCTCGGTCCTCTCCTCTTGTGTAGTCTATTTTTGTAAGTAAACCCCTTGTGATTAATAATGATACTGATATAGTTGATGAGATTTCAAAAACTATGGATGTCTTCTCCTCCAATGTTGCTATCTTCCATTTTAGGGAGTTCTGGCCCTCTCTTTCTAATTTACATGCTTGGATTTCCAAGCATTGGGAACCCATTTTAATTGATGTTGTTTAGATACACCCTGTGGCAAGGGGTTTTTTATTGTAAAGTTTGAAAATGCTGAAGATAGGAAAAATATTTTGTGTAATAGTTGTTTCACTTGGGAGGAGCATTTTCCCCTGATGGCCAAACCCTGGTATCAGGGTTTTGACCCTCTTTCTGAATCCTTTAATAAAATACCCTTATGGGTAAGATTGCTAAATCTCCCTCTTCATCTTTGGTTGGATTCCATTTTGGAATCTATAGGTGAGGCTATTGGAGATTTCCAAATGGTGGATTCGGACTACTCTAAAATTTTTAAGATGACATATGCTCGTATTCTTATGGAGGTTGATGTTTTCAAGGGTCTTCCTTAGAAGATAACTTTGGCTTCTTCTTTGGGCTCTTGGACTTGGAATCTTGATTATGAGGGAATCCCATTAAGGTGTAGGAAGTGCCACAAGACTAGCCATCTTGTTGCGCAGTGTTTATTTGATAAGGTCAAATCAAAGAAATCACCTACTTGGTGGTTGGGGGCTTCTGATCACCATTATACAATTCACAAAGTCTCTAAGGAAGGGGGTTCGGTTGCTTGCTCTCCTTAGACTGATCATGCTTTGGCTGGAGTTTCTATGGCTTCCTCTATTGCTTCTGATGTTGTCTTTGAAGCTACAGATGTTGTCTCTGATGCGGATTTGGTTCAAACTATTTTTGTTTCCCCTTCTGGTGTTGCTACTATTGTCCCTGACCAGATTGTTGACATTGTCTCTGGTCATGGTGCTATTCTTGTCCCTCCTGTAGTTTCTGATATGACATGCCCTTTAGTGGGCTCTTCTTTGGCTTGGCAGAAGGCTACTAAAAAGATGGAGGATGGATGGACAACACTTAAGGGAAAGAAATTTAAATTTTCTACTCCTTTTGATATGAATTTACGTTCTCATAAGGATGGGCAAAAATGTATTTCTTGATTGACCTTTGTTGTGATTTGTTGTTCCATATGGTAGGAACTATGGTTGGTTCCTTTGGTTTGCTTGGTGGGGCACCACAACTGTATTGGTCTTTCATTACCATATCTTTTTATGCTCTTGTATAAGGTTTCGAGACCTTTCAAATCCTATTTTTACTTAATCAAAACACTTTATTCCACTATTATAGTTAATTAAAAATATGCTATAATCTTTTAAGGGCATTGTGGAGTTGTCACTCCACACTAGCAATGTATCTCTACACAATACAAACACTTAACTTCAATGGAGGACTGGGATTTTATGGTGACTCCTATCTGTCAACTTTTCTATGATGGTTTGGTCATTTTAATGCCTTCCATTATACGTTTTAAGAAAAATATTGATTGTCAATTTTTTAATTTACCATTAATTTAATATTTTATTAATACAATTAATAATACATATGTTAAATATAATGAATATTTTATTCTTAATAAACTAGTGCTACTATTTTAAATTTACTTTGTAACTTTCTAAATCTATATATTTTATTTAAATTTTTTTCTAAATTAATAGTAATATACAATAAATTATATATAAATCTTTATTTGTAATCAAAATAATATAAAATTGAAATGTAATCATAAATTATTAATATACTTAAAAGTATCAAATTAATTAATTAAACTTTTTAATTTCATATTTTTTAAATAAATAATATAAAACTATGATTATATGATAAACAAAATAGAAACATATATTATAAAATAACATGTGTGAACACACGAGGACACCCAATAGGAGCTTGACGATGAGCCCATGGATCAAGAAACGCAATCAAAATCTCAAATGGAAGAGGAGGAAAACCAAGCTGCTTCCTCAAGCAACTCAGACCAGGATTCTACATCGGCTTTGAATTAGCCTGGATGCTCTAATATATATGGTTTTTTTCTTTCTAAGCTATTAGTTTTTTGAATTAATGCTCAAGCACAGTGGTATAGCACTGGTTAGTTCAGTACATGGTCATTTAATGGACTTTATCTATGGTTTTTTGGTAACATACATATATATTTCAAACAAGAAGGCTCTCATCTATAGTGCCCCTGATACTCTATGGTTTTTAATTATGTCTTGAACTATGTATGCTTTTACTTTTATTATATATGAAATACTTGGCCTCAGCCGCTTAACGATAAAAAAAAACAAACATATGTGTGAACATAGCCTACCTCTAAAATTTGAACTTGTGACCTCTTTTTAAAAATAGCCCACCACTAGACCAACTAAAACTGTACTTTCACAATATCTCCAACTTCAAATAAATGAAATTACTTTTTAAAGTTATAAATAGCCTTGAAAATTTTTGCTAGTCACCATTTAAAACCTCGCAAGTTTGGCCATGACCGTTAACTACCTATGTATTTCAAAATTGAAATTGAAATTCAATTTATATAAGTATCTGGGCTCAACATTTCTTCGACATTTGAACACCATCTTGAAATTAACAGAAGCTAAGAAAGTACTGACAGAAAAGCCATGCAGAAAATGCAGAGAATAACCTCGAATACATGTTTGTTTCCCTTACGTTGTTCTAATAATAATCTTGATATCATGATTTTTTTTCTACATTTAGAATCATTTATTATACAGACATTTTAACCCAATTGTTTCTAGTTATATGTTGTTCTTTTCGTTTCCAAGTGTTTAAATGCTATTGAGTCATGTTTCGCCCTCAATGGAGGGGCAGCTAATTCTGCAATTATTTCTTACAAAAACTAGAAATATTTCTCCATGTAACAATTGCAGTGGTTAGCCATGCTTTTAGCTTTCACACAAACTATTAATATAGGCTTGGAAACGCTGGTAGCCATTGTTATCATTTTCCATTCCAACTGTCTTGAGCTATTCTTTACAGTAACTTTTTTTCTTTAGCCTTCAAATACAGGTTAGAATCACTAGAGCCTCAAATGCAGTGAAATAAAGACTCAACACCTCAATATGTTAGCCATTAACAAAAAGATCACCAAGGTTTGAGACAAATTCATAATCTCAATAATAAAAAACAAAGTGTTGCAAATATTGAATTTCTTCCTCATTGGTTGTTTTTATTGTTTATAATCATTTGATGTTATTTTTGTTTTAAATCAACTAATGATTTTGTTTTTTCACATTACATGCAACGACAGATGATTCTGCAATTAATTTTCACATAAAGTTATCTTTATTGGTATAATTGGGGTACTAATTTTTAATAATATTTCTTTTTAGAGGATATAGTTTTTCTAGCGTTATTATAGAACTTGCAGTGTGGGATGAAGATGACTTTAGGCTTTTGGTGTCTAAAATCAAACAGAGTTGTACATGATCTTTATTATTGTTTTAACTTTTTGGACTTAATATACGGATTTTTGGGGTCTTCTTTAAAATTTGAGGTACAAAATAACATAATCAAGGTTTTAAGATAGCAATTGGTGTTTTCTATTTGCTAGAGTATTTGTACAATGTTGTTTAAAATAACTGCACTATTTGTAATGTGTGGGGTATGATTTTAATGGCTACATTATTTGAACAATGCTATTTAGAGGATTGAGTTAGATATACTGTTGTTGTGCCATAATCTATTTTCAATCATTACTCGGTTGTTTTGGCTCTTTGAGAAAGCAATTTGTAGTCTAGCTCTTGGGTTTTCTGTATACATCTCCAAAAATCTGTCGAGTATTACAATTTTGGCATCTACAACTGTGTGGTATTTATACAAATAGCAATCAATTTTGTGCTCTATATGCTTTGAAAGTCTGATTGCAACAAGACTTTTCATGCAATTGTTGAGGCATTTTCTAGGGATTATATGGTTTTGCCATTTGGTTGTCAGAAAGTTCCTCACTTATATTTATGCCTAAGCTCAGAAGTTCGAATCATGATTCCTTGTTTTGTGCCTTACAATAGTTTTAATTATTGATTGATCATTTTTTTAATTTACTTTTTACAATTTTTTTTCTATTAATGATCATTTAGTCAGTACAAAATGGCATGATGCCACAGTTCAGATCTAGAACTATTTATACTCCTGATATGTACAACATTATCAATGCATACAAAAGGATTTATGTTCAATGATTGTTCATATACAATAATAATATTGAATACATTAAGAGCTCAACTTCTAAACAAAAAACATAAGACCATGTCATCATCTTTACACTATACCTATTTTACTATTTCATCTTTAGTGTCCATCCAGGTAGTCCAGCCCATTGGGCCATCTTGCTACATCAGAATTTCTCCTTTTTGCATGTGTTCTAGATATGGATGAGTGAAGAGTGGGCAACAGGAAGGGTAGGAATCTACTGTGGGGGCTCTATCTCATGATGCTCCTTAAGTTCTCTAACAAAATTCTCAAGTGCAATCTTGAAACAAGTCCTTTCTTTATCTTGCCTGGTCCAAGTAAAGCCATGGGAGATCTCCTAGGTGAATATCTGTGCTGTACCATCCTGTAGAAGTCTATCTAGTTTCCTTCTTGTCAACTTGAAAGAAACTGTTACCTGCAATAAGTGTTCAACTCCTTCCATTAAAAATATTGTCATTTCTATACTCTAAATAATCCATAAAACTTCTAAAGATAAAATAGACCAAAATATATTGAAAGCTTTTATAAGCCCAGGGATGTAGCCAAACAAAACATCACAAATACTGACAGTGGAATGAATAGGTAGGCCCAGTGACCCCCAAATGTCTCTGGCAAAAAAAATAGTCAAAGAAAATATGCATGGTAGTCTTAAGTCAAGCTTAAAATGAGGTCATGTAACTTATACTCAAAGCATGACATCTACATAATAATCCAGTCCCTAGTATATGGGTGCATTTGATCTATGAAATAAAGAAACTTTAGGAGAGAACATTCTAAATGGGATTATCCTTCAAATCCTAAAATTATACACTCTAGTGATAGAATAAGAAGGATACAACTTTAGTAGCAAATAAGGCAAACACCAAACCTCAGAGCTTCGCTAACAAGAAAGTCTCCCAGTTATTTAAGACTTGATATGAGAGATATTACAGAGTTGAAGTCGACAGTTTTTTGTGGTGTTCCACGAGTCTTTGATCACATATATTTAGGTCCCATATGCATAATAATTAGAGCAAATTTGCATCCAGATGCATGCATTGTTACTTTTTATGGTGTATTTGAACCATCTACATAATTTTTCTTTATCATCTTGATGTCACTTGGTTGCCAGAGTTAAACCAGAAGATATCTAATTACAATTGCGTTTCTGGATTTGATTGTGTTTGTTTTTAGCATCAACATTTCAGATCACACTCCATGATCCATCATCAAGAATAGAGAGAGAAAGGATGGTAAAATTGAGATAGGCTTGGTTTGCTTCTCCATTTTTACCATCCTTGCTCTCTCTATTCCTGATTATGGATCACAGAGTGTGATCCAAAACATTGATGCTAAAAACAAACACAATCAAATCTAGAAACGCAATTGTAATTAAATATGGATTGTGGAAATCTGATATTATTAATCAGAAGATATTTGTTGGAGGGTTTTTAAGTAGAAAGGTGTTTGAGCTTCCATATAAATAGTAAGATTTGAAACTATTCCAATCTCTGTGGATTATAATGTCAAATGACTAATTTGATTATATCACATAACAAGGCATTCTCTGATTATGATGAAGACTCTAGTTTCTTGGCAGTTGACAATAATATCCACTAAGTTTTAGATTGCTAGGTTTCCAAATTTTTAATCAATTATTTTTTGAAATACAATTGATAGCAAGCTCAATAACATGCGGAAGGGGTGGAAACATGAGAAAGCTGCTCCAATTGCTGATAAACTTGTATTTAGCAAAGTTAGTTGGTGAAAGGGTCTTTAACTTTCAGTGTTATTATTATTATTGCTTTCATGATATACAGAAGGAGGTTCATTTGTTTGTGGGCTTTGTAGTATTATAAAGATTTGAATGGTCCTGCTTTTCACTGTTCTAGGTAAAACAAGCTCTTGGAGGATGTGTCCATGTAATCCTATCAGGAGCAGCACCACTTGCAAGACATGTTGAAGAATTTTTACATGTCATTACCTATTGCCATGTGGTTTAGGGCTATGGTATGTGTTCTTCTCATAACTCTAGAACATCTTTTAACATGTTTGATTCACCTTACAATGTAGCATACTCTTATTTGCAATTATATATAACTACTGATAGATGTTTCTATCAAGCTGAAAAGTGGGAAACTTTTGGAACACAGATATAATTGAATACTTCAAAGCTAGCCAAGCACTGAATTTCAACTTCTCAAATGCTTTAGCTTACTTGTATAGTAAACTAGGTGAATTATATTTAAAGGTGTCTATTTGTCATCCTTGTGCTACTTGGCATGTGATCATTTTTCACAATAATGACGGGGAAGAGACGTAATTGTCAGACTAAAGAAATTTCCTAAAACTTGCAAAGCACATGATGTCTCAACAAAGATACGCTGCCATTTTTGTTATTTTTTGATCAATGCAAAAGAAACACCAAAATCTCACAGTTATATATCAATTGAGATAATCTGATCTATGTGTGTGTGTGCCAAGCGCGTATGCGCACCCACACATATAAAAAGTATCAATATATTTCTATATATATTAATACATGTATATTTATTTATTTCTATTTACAAAGCATTACTAACAATATAAAGTTCAACCAACTGGCCATAAAGAATGCCCACATAGTAACCCGCTAGCTCATATCAATCACACAAACAAATCAAATGCAAAAAAACTAGGTTGAAAAATTGAGATCAAGGTCTAAGGTGAAGAAAACCAGAAAATAAAACTAAGGACAAGAGTGCCAGATGCCAATACTCTTTTGGGTAATGCTTAATGTAGCTGGAGATGAATATTGTTTCAAATAGAAGAATATGACCTTACTGCCAAGGAAAACCAATCAATCGTTAGATCATACATAACAGTTGCAAGTACTTTCAGTTTCAGCATCTATTAGATAACCAATAATTTATTATCATAATAATTAATCAATTAATCAAGTTCTGCAAGGGGGTCGGGGACATAGCTCGATTGTGAGAGCTTCTTGTGGTAAAGCATGAGGTCGTGAGGTCTAGTTCCCCCCAGCCCATGTGACAGTTTATAGGGGGTGCTATACCCAATTCCCATAGTCTAAAAAAAGTCATGTTCTGCAAGGTCAAATAGGGAGGTCCATGACATTTGTCTTCAATTTATACATTGGCCCCATTCTTTACTTTTCAGTATTTCTTGATCACTTTGGTGACACTTAGCTAGAAACAAAAACCATTATATTATAAGATGCACTTGTTAAGTTGAAGTCAAAATCACCAAGATGAATATGACCTTTAAATAGTTTTTTATGACAAGTAAACAAATCATTATACTTGCATTGAAGTTCATCCCCCTAGTACAACAATATTTATTTCCCCTTAGTATGTTACCATATTTGTAGAGGCGATAACTGTTTCATCTTATTTCCATTTATTCATAAATTCACGTGCCAACTTTTCCTCAATTTACCTTTTTTTGTTTCATCAATGTGAGTACTAAATACAATTTGAAAATCACCACTTTTCTAGAGCCATGCATCAGGTTTTGTATGTTTGCTTTTGTATGATCAGATATGGGTGTTCTAATTCATCAATTTAATCCACTATTTCTTGCAAACAAGAAGTTTTTGAGAACACTTGGATGTTTCAATCTATTTGTTACTCGGTTCTTTTTCACATTCCTTATGTTGACCTCAAACAAATCTCATTTGTTATATTATGTGATTGTCAAATATTGATTCAATGATTTACTTGATTGATAATTTTTGGGTTAGTCAAGTACTTTGTTTATGGTACATAATCACCATGATAAATGAATTATTGTTGATAATATGTATGATAAATAACAGCTAAACTGATCACTCAAGTTTTTAAATATTAAAGAACATACAGTGACCATCTAATGGGGCATTATTCTAGTGGTTGTATCTAGGCTGGTGAGAATTTGATTTCTACAATAACAAGTATTTGTGAAGCCACTGAGTGGGATCAAACTCCAAATTCAGGGGCAGTAGTCAATGCTTGCAGATTTTGAGCATCCACAAGCACTTTTGGCAACCAATCAAATTCAACATCTTCAAGATTATCTCCAAAAGGAAAGTCTAAAATTCTCATCCGGCATTAAAACATGAAAAATTTAACCATAGATTTCTACCATCATCACATTCAAAAAAGGTTGAAGATTATAGCTCAAGTGCATAGGTGGTTAAAGGTATAAAGGGTCATTGTTAAACTCACAATACCAAAATTATTTTATAAAAAGAAAGAACACGATACATTAAGGAACATAACCTTAAGGTTTTTAACCTCTCAAAGCCCATTGAAGAATATGATCTCAATGATACATACCTTTCATACTTTCTTTTGTGAAACCTTGGACCTTGAAGGATCATAGATGACGGGGCCTTGATGACTTCTTATTGCACTCTTCTTGTGACCTTTGAGCATCAAAATATTGTTCCAAACAAGGTCTTGCATGTAGGATCAACAATATCTCTTATACAGTTTCACCATTAACCCTACAGGTGTGTGAGGTTAGGCCTCATTGCTTTTGAGCTACACTCTTTTTACTATAGCAAGAATAACGAAATTACTTTTAGGAGATCATGGGATTTCTTGTAATTCGCAAGGGCTCATTCCTTCAATCCTATATTTAACGTTGCAAATATGAATGAAGAACCACATTGACACTTGATGCATTCCAAATCTATGCATATCCAATGATATGCCATGGTTATGTGACTAGCATAAGATATTATAGGGCTCATAATTAAAAGTTATGTGATAAACATAAAATAAACATTTAAGTATTTGTATACCATTAGGGAAATGGGAAATTGAATCAACAATTTCTTGTTTTTAGAATTAAAATTTCATAAGCAAACAAGGATAGTGATGCATCTTGATTTCAGCATATAAGAAGCATATTTATTTATGAGAGCACTATTACTCTGAAGATTTGGTAAGGATCACCACAGTTCAGATCAGACATCCCACCATGCTGCAATGGATGAGTTTTTGAATGTTTTTATGACTCAAGGGATTTCATTGGTGGCCCTTGGAACAACCAGCTATTGTATTTAGGAGAATTCCTTTAATTTCTAGTTACATAAATGAACATGTTTTAATAAGTGGATAAAACACAAACATAATATTGTTAAAGTTTATAGCTGCGAGATAGATCTCCTACTCACGTTGGTGTTTTCTATTCTTCTTCTTTTTTGGAAAACTGAAGAACTTTGACGACTTGTGTGTATGAGGCTTCATGCTTAGTTGGAATGGTGGTTATTACTTCCAGATTGTCCATCTCATGCTCCATCTTTGTCTACTCATTGTGCTCTAAATGTTTTGAGGTGGACCGTAAATTTCATGTTTTGATATCATGCGTTATTGCCTTGGTGCCGTTCTTATGATGACTTGGCAGCATGAAGGTGTTGTCCATCCTTATGTTGTTACTATCAATATTATGTGTCACCATCAGTGGTCTTGTAATGTTGAACTCTTGGCCTTCTGTGAGTAACTCTTCAGTCATATGGTGGAGTCTTTTCTCATACACGATATATAGTCTTTGAAGATCGGAGGTATATTCGGCTACAACAGTGAACAAAGGATTTTATTTATCAAGTTCATAGTGGGTTTTGGAGAGCTGACTATGTCTATGTATGTCGAGAGCTATCTGTGTATATGTGTGCCGAGTTCTAATGTTATTACATGTATATGAGTAAGGCACTGGTTCAATAATAGTCAATGGTTAGTTAATATGATTGGGTTGTTATCTTTTCTTGAAAGATATTGTAAGAGACCCGCACATGAATTATTCCATGTATTGTAAGAGAGCAATTTGAGTGTTTTTAGAAGAGTATTCTTCTCAGGGGTGTGATATATACTTCAGATCAGAATAATTGTTGTATATTTGATTAGTGTATGATCAAGTTTATTTTGTTAGAGATACTCATCGTGAGAAGTATCCGTGAGATACTTATAGTCTCATATATTTAGCATACTATGTAAAAGGCTTATTTGACTATTGAGAGTCATCAATTATAAACATAACTGCATTTGTTTTGAGAATACAATAAAAGAATCTCTTTTGTGTGGCTAGGTTTTTCCCTCGAGTGGAAGGGTTTTCCCAAGATAAGTTTTGGTGTCATCTGCTGATTGATTTATCTGATTATTTGTTTACTATTCTGGTTCAGAAAACTTAACAAATATGTCATCAAATACATCACCTCCTCATTGGATATGTTGTTGTATACAACATATTGTATATGTATGAGATATTTCTAGTTTTGTATATTAACAGGTTGAAAACCTCATGATATGCATTATAACTTGCTGATGTTCATACAATGTATAGTGTTAAAAGTGCATGCTTCTATTAATTGCTGGCTTGTTAATATATTTTTATTTTTGGATTGTCTAATTTGAACAGTAATTTTTAGCAATGTTTATTTATTTCTCAGTTGTGATTTGTTTTACTGTTATCAGGTTTGACAAAAACTTGCGTAGGAATTTTTGTTTCAATTCCAAATGTCATCTCAATGATTGGTACAGTTGGTCCACCTGTACCACATGTTGAGGCCTTCCTTGAGCCTATTCCTGATATGGGATATGATGCACTTTCATGAGTGCAATGTGGAGAGGTCTGCAAACAAGGAAAAACCTTATTTTTTGGTTATCACAAGCATGATGACCTTACAAATGAAGTCATGACTGATGGATGGTTTTGTTGATGTCAGTTTTGTACCACTACATAACATATAGCAATTGAATACTTGATATAGCATACCAAACACTCAACCCTCTCTTGAAAAGTAAATACTCATGCAGAACATGAGAATACTCCAAGCTTCCTTACACTTGTGGATACTAACTCAGTTATATTAATGTGATTTGTTGGTTAATCACGTAGGCGGGCTTATGTTGTTCTTTCGAGGATATCAAATTCTTGATGTGATGATGATAGGATCTAGCTTTGCAATGTATACTCAAATTTATATCACTTCCAACTTTTCTCTTCAAACTTCAACTACTAAACTACTTCTTGCTTTACTACTACTCCTATGGAATGGAAAGATTGGCAAATGGATGGGGATCAAATCTAATGAAAGCTTGCCAGCAGCGCTACCTCCATAGATGCAATGATTTAAGGGGAATGAGACTAGATTACCACACAAGGCTTCCTAACAAGCTACTAGGATGCTAGTGGCCAAGTATATAGATCCCTATCAAACATTTACCAATATCACCATACAACTAGCCATCTACTTTTATCTTTACTTTAACACTTTCTTGAAATGAAATCTACTTTAACAACTCAATGAAATCTAACTTTAACTATTGGAAGTAGAAACCACGCAATAAAACCAAGTGTTCTTAATCACCATGCAAGACACAACAATGACAAGAGACACAAGTTTGGTATTATATTAGCAACAATTTTCTTCAACCCTTTACAAATGAGAGTACTTGGCCTTACATAGAGGCTCAAAATTACAACCAATGACAAAGATTAAGAGGCAAAATCAAGGATCCATATTAAATCCTAGAAACCCTAATTAGGGTTGCCACCCCATTGACCAATGAGAAGATGCCACCTCATCAATAGACCAATGAAAAAAAATAAAAAGTGGCAACCAATGAGAAGGCACCAAAATGGTAGCCAATTGGAATCAGACACCTATCCTACCCAAGAAGAAAGGAGAATTTGCCACTTGGGCTTACATCAAATGATCTTCTAATACAATTCTACCATTTTCTTTCATCCTTTTAGCATAAGTAATGAACTTAGCTAACATGTTGTTGACTTCCTCCATGGGAGGGCAAGGTGTATGCCTCATCTTGAGCTCAGGTGTGTTCATCATGTTCTTTGCTGCTTGCAGTGTCTTCTCACTCTCCTTCTCATCATCTCTTGCAAACTTGATAAGGGCCCTAAGAGAGGCAAGGATGTCCAACTATTTCTCTCTAGTAACAACCTTCTCTAACTCATCCAATCTCAATTCAAATTCTGTCTCATTGAAATCCTCCTCTTTGATTCCTTCAAAATCAAGTGCAATCCTCGCATCGCTCAACATTCTTGAAATGAAAGTGTTGATGCTTGGACTGTATTGTGTAATCTCATCCTGTATCTCTTCGAGTACCCTCGAACTAGCAGTCAAGGTAACATACCAAGACTCAATAATATTCTTTCCTCCTTCACTGACCAACTTGGCCTTCAACAAGGATCCCTCCGATAACTTTATGGCTGCATGTAGTCTAGGAATGACTAAGTTATGAATTGGAAGGAAGTCCTTCCACTTCCCTTCAAATGCTTTGAATTTGTCCCTAAGAGACACAAATGAGCTGAATGTTGAGATAAAGGTAGGCAAGAACCTTCACCTTTCTTGGATTGTACTACTGATCCAATTTTTAGTTCTTTGCTCTCGAGCTAATATTTCTTCTAGATTGCTCCCACTATCCTGTGGAAGGGCCGCCTGAGGCAACTGCTGGATAGGTCAACATACTTCATGATAGCTATCCCTCCAATACTTGCTTTCATTCTCCAACTCTACAACCCTTTCATTCACCTTTCTCAACCTTTCTCTTATTGAAGCTATGCCTTCCTGAACCTCCACATACTCCATGTCATCTGTGATTTTTCCCATGTCATGCTCCACTATCTCGTAATCTTGGGCCATAATTTCACCCACTACCTTGCTAACCTTTGGCACCACAATCTAGACCTTTTGGTGACCATCATCATCATTCCTAATTACCTTTGCCACTGTTCCTCCAATTTGTTTCTATCTGACATCATCTTCCTTTTCCACTAACCCTTGAATATCCTCAACTGTTCGGATGGCCACAACCTCTTTCCTTGGCATAAGCATCCATCTCAACCATAGTGGTGCAATGCATCTCCCCAAATCTAGATTTGGTTTAGCTAACAAAGCATCACCAATGGCCTTAGGTGCTTGGATTTCTTCCCCTGCAGATAGAGCCTCAATGTCAACTGGCTTATCTCCTTCATTATTGACTACCATATCCTCCTCAACTTGGTTCTCTGAGAGAGGAGAGTACCTTGTATTGTTACTATAACCACTTGATTCTGAACTAAAGCTCACCTCTACTACTGCCCTTTGCTCACTTGTACCAACCTCTTCGCTCCTAGCCTCAATTATGCTCTCTCTTGATGGTACTTTACTTTGTTTCTTTGCTAGAGGCTCTTGATGTTAATTATTTTTCTCAACCTCCAAACTCCTTTTCTTATTCTTAACTACTTGATGCTGCTACTACCTATTGCCCCCACCTTGCTGTCCAACTGGCTCCACTAGAGTCTCCTCCTTTGGTTTCATCTTCTCATAGGTAAGGTGTACCTTCTAACTTTGCAATTGCCTAAACTTCCTATTGTACCACCACTCAATGTGTAGCTCAATTATTCTTGTTACTACATCTAAGGATGGATCCTGATGATCATCCCACTCAATTGGATTCAACTTTGTTCCTTCTACTATATTGTAATCTTCCCTTAGAACATCTTCATCCTCTTCTAGCTGATTTGGAATATTAAGATTTCTCCACCTGATGACCCTCATCATGTCCATTGATAACCTTGAGAAAGCTAACTTCCTCACATGAAAGTCATCCTGTGTGTTGGCCCAAAAATCCTCCAAAGTAGGAATATGCTTGAATGGATCCCCATGAGATGCCTTGATTAGACCATTAGGATCAAATCCTTGCCTTGCTTTATACAATGCTAGATGATATTGTTCTAACTCTTTCTCTACAGCTGCAAAGGTGATAGGATTGGGACAACTATCATTGCCTATCGTGAGCGAGAAGGTAACCCCTGTCTCACGCTTGCACTTCATCATTTTGTCATATTGCTCAAGTTTCCTAGCCAACTCCATCAAAACTATCCTATCGGGTGGGTACCTTGGAAGCCTCTTGGGATAAGTTGTGCATCTAACCACTCTTATATAAGTGAATTACGGAAACTGGATGAACCAACTCCCAAACTTCTTGACTTTTGACTCCACCTCTGGTGAGAGCCTCCTTGCGGGTATCCCTTGCAATATCCTTACCATCTTCATGGAAAATGCATCATAAAATATCTTGTAATCCTTGGTGTTGTGCAAATGAAGTTGTGGATAGCACTCATGCACCAAGCATTGTCCGGGCCAATTGCCAATTACCCTTCTAGCCTTAAGTCCAGGATGTTCATACAGTCTTGCAATCAAATAGAAAAGGTAGGACCCCATGTAGAATTGTTTCTAATTTTGTACTATCCTAAGTTGCAACTCTAAACTTTCACTTATAATTCTATCCCAATCAAACTTTCTTTTTCCATTTTCAATTACTTCAATAAAATAGTACATCCAAGTTTCAAACTACATACCTTGAGTGGAGCCCATGACTCAGTTGAGAAGCACAATAAGATCACCATACTCTAATTTTAAATCTAACCTAGTGAGCTTTGATGACTTGGGGACTCCCTTCTTGCCTTCGTGCAACCAATTCTATTTTAGTAGAGTGAGGTAGGCATTCTAACTATCTTGAAAGAACCTGGTGGCTTGATCCATTAACATTATTATCATGCCCTTCTACCGGGGTATATTGAACACTTCCTCTATCACCTACCCACTAATGTTAGCCAACACCCTTTCTTCTTCACCAAAGATGATGGACTTGGTCACAATATCTAGCCTAGATGCACACTCCATCACCAACTCTGGACAAGGCAAGGTAGGAGGGACAGTGGCAGCTTGCACAATTCCACACTTGTAAATCTTCTTTGTCATAGAGGACTGACACCCTTTCAACCTATCTCTCAACTGTATCATATCTATGGTGCCGATGTTGGTGTCATTGACTCGCTTCAATTTCGAGAAGAAGGTGGTCTTGGGCGTCATGTCTTCCTTGTCTTTCTTGGTATTAATTCCCTTTGGGTTCTTTCTTGCACTAGCATCCACCATCCTAAACACTTATTTCTGCCCCTTCTTTCTACAGTGAGGTGGGACTACACTTATTTATACCCCTTCACCTAGGGATGATCAAACATATTTCTACCTCGCTAATTCCTATCACACTACACTTATCTCTGCCTCTTCGCTTAGGGATGGACTACCACTTATTTCTGCCTCTTCATTACCTATGAGATGGACTACACTTATATCTCCCAACTTCTTTCCTAGGGGTGGGACTACCACTTATATCTCCTTTCTCCAAATCCTAAATAGAAACTACACTTATATCTCCCAACTTCAAGCCCTAATGAGATGATGAAGTGATGGATGGATGATGCAAGAAAGAAAATAGGGAAATGTACCAAGCAAGAACAAGGAGAAAATCTATCTTTTAGACTAGCCTTCACCCTCAATCATGAAGCTTGTCTCCTACACCAAACAATCAACCACCAAAGAAAAATATAACAATTAAGAAAATAGTCCACTCACCAATTTTGCAAAATCTGTTCTCTTCGAATTGGCAGGCCTGGGCACAAACTGTAGCTTCCCCTTATCAAATTGTACACTCCTTTTCAATTCATAGCCTCTCTAAATAGTAGGCTTTAGCACTCTATGGTCTCCTTGTAAATTGTGGTTTTCTTGTATCAAATAGCAGGCCTCCCAAATTTCACAAGTCTCTCAATATTCTATCCATCCCCCATCAATAGTAAGTCCTCCTTTTGCAATTTTCGCTACCAAAGCAATGCTTGGGACAGTTCATTGTATCAAATAGAAGCCCCAATAAAGTTTGCTGCCTTAAAGATCAGAGTTGCTGCCCTTCTATTAATTTCGGTGGCCTCTGCTAGACTCAAAGTCATTGCCTTTAGACAAATTTTCTGCCTCTTATAGCACTCTGCTCTTGGTGAAGTTCACTACCTCCCTTACTAAGACAATTCACTCTTCTTCTAATCCAAGTTCACTGCGTATGATGCCATGATGGAATGGTGAGAAATGGTGAGAAGGAGGAGGGGTAGACATCTCCTTTATAGAAAATTTTAGCCTCCACCTAGAGGGCCGACCTGCCCAAACAAACAAAAAAATAATTAAATGCCTTGACAAAGGGGCCGACCTGGCTATAAAATAATAAATTTGTATTGAAATTAAAACCAAGCATAGATTTTTGAATTGGATGAGGGAGTTGGCCACACCACCAAAGGGAAGGCCCCACTTTGTATTCCAAGGCCACACGCCACCCATAAGGGCCCCAAAATTTTTGATTTCAATGCTTATCCTTTTAATTTCAATGCAGACTTCGAAATAATAGCACCCAAATTTTAATATTTATTAAAGCCACACCTTAAAATTTATTGCATAGATACATTTCTCAATGTAGATTTCCAATATTAATGCCCAGACTTTATTTATTAAAGGCTAAATTTTTGAACTATTAGCCCAGATTTTGGATTTTAATTCAGCTTATTGGATTTGTTGCCCAGATTTTGAATTTAATTGCTTAATTTTTTGGATTTTAAATGCCAAGACTTCAAATAAATGCCCAGATTTTGAATTTAATTTGGACCAACATTTTTGAATTTGATCTCAGATTTTAAAATTTAATTGCCAAGGTTTTGGTCTAATTTAGTTTCAAATTTTATTTGGCAAATCAAAACATCTTTGGCCACTTAATCTCTTCATTTAATCCATTTCGACATCCAAAGTTCTACAAGATTTCCAAAAGACCAAAATTCAAACAAGTACAAAAATGAAAGCCAAGCACCTCAATTTCGATAATTTTCAAAATAATTCATCTAAGGAATCAAAAAATGCTAAGGCATCGGGAAATCGGTATCTAGAGAAAACAAAACCAAGGCCTGCTTGAAAATGGAGGTCCCCAAATTCTTTGGGGTGATGATGTGAGACCGCACAATAGGTTTCATACTGGTAAATGTGTTTTCTTGGCGTCTTTAGTTTTCTCTAGTTATTACATTTGCAATACAATTTGCAAAAGATTGCTTGGATATAGTTGATGTAATTTTTTGTTTGATAAAGTGTTGAATAGCATAATATATGAACCTAAAGTTTTTTTCAAAGTGTAAAAATGTTGGTTTGATGTACCAGGTGATGTTGGGGAGTGGCAAATAGATGGAGCACTTAAAATCATTGATAGAAAGAAAAATATATTTAAGCTTTCGTAAGGAGAATATATTGCAGTGGAAAATCTAGAGAATGCCTATGGCCTATGTTCTCTTCTTGATTCGGTATGTTCTCTTAGATCATTAAAAATGCTGAAATAATTTGATTAAAGATTGCATTTGGTTACTTGTTGCAATTGTTCCATCTACCAGACATTTTTTGGTATCATAGAAATTCGTAATCACATATAAATTACTTTCAATTTTTGGTTTCTAGACACCATGTCAATCTAAATGCCATACATAATCATAAGACATTTTTTGATGTGGTAACATACTTTGCCTATACCTTATGGGCACAATTGAAACTGAAAGCTTAAATCTAAATGATTGTCTTCATTGGAAGAAGTTTTCTTGAGAAAATTGGTGCAAGTGCATTAAACATTCCCATTGTAGACCTTTCACAGAACCTCATCACAATAACATTTGACATATACGAAGAACCACGACCTTTACTCATTTGCAATAAACAACTGATGAATTCAAAATATAAGTCAAGGTTTTGTGACATAAGATATTACATTATTTTTCTTCACTTGTGTTACACTATTGTTGCAGCTAACGTTTAGGCTTTAATAGTTGCATGAACTTTATGTGGTTCTTGTCACTCCAATTAAACTAGGTTGGTTCACTTCCATAAAGAAAGGAGGATGTCACTAAAAGAGAAGATGAACTTCATTTTTTGAAAAACTGAGGAAGAATGTTTACTGAACAAGTAAAATTCAAATAATAACTATTTACCATTGTTTTGTTCACATGTAATCAGAGAAAACTGCTAATTTCCCAACCTATCCAATAATCACATAGATTTTAAGTAAAAGCAAAGCTTACAATTGAAATTTCTGTGATGATATTATACAAAAAACATCACTTATGGGTTAGGTATGCCCATACAGACCAAACAATCAACAAAAAACTAGAATTGACTTTAAACTAAAATTAATGAATATCCATTGCCAACTTTAATTACGAGGAGTCCAAAACCATCAATAGGTATATCCATTGACCAAAAAAGTTATACACACACACACACACACATATATATGATGACTTGGTGTTCAACACCTCCTTGGAGATTCGTGACATGGCTTAACCGCCCCTTGTGGGTTGTGTTAAATCTAACATTTTTATTGGGCATTGATAGTTCAAGCTTTTGGTTCAACGACAAATGATTCCAACAATTGGTATTGGATTCTTGGGTCACAAGTTCAAGTCTCCCTTTAGTGGGTGCTGAAGGCTCAATCAATGCCAAGGGGGAGATTGTTGACTTGGTGGTCAACATCTCCTTGAGATTCGTGACATGGCTTAATTGCCTCCTATGGGTTGGGTTAAATCTGACATTTGTATCAGGCATTGATAGTTTGAGCTTTTGGTGCAATGACAAATGATTCCAATAACATATATATGTGTGTGTAAGTGTGCGCACACACCTAAATTAAGCAAAAATATTTTCCTTGAAGTCTGGTAAACCCTTAAAGGTGAATATCAATAAGAGTCATAGATGGTGTTCTTTGTGGGGATGGAAGTGCATCGACCTCATTCCCCATTTTTTTTTTAGAAATGTAAATGAATTAGACACAACACAAAATTGTATATATGTTATTTTTTTATGTGCTTTGTTTTGTTCAAAATAGGTAAACATAGGTACTTTAAATTGACTTGTCTTGTTTTTCTTCCTTTCAACACTAACAAGGGTGTGAATAAGGAAGCCCATATGAAGTTTGGTGGAGAGAGGGAGGGGGAGAAGGAGAGAGAAGAAGTGGAGGGGGAGAGGAAGAGAGGGAGAGTGATGCAAAGTCCTCCTATATTCCTCTAAGGAACCTAACTCAACCCAAGGGATTCAACAAAGACTGGAACTCTCTCAAGGAATTATACTCAACTCAAAGATTTATAGAAGAATTATGACTTTAGGTAACTCAAAAAACATCTCCAAATTTCTTTTGGACAACTTCACTTCCATTCACCATCCAAACAAACTTCACTTTCCACAAATCCTTTCATGGTCTAACCAATGCACTTTGTTTAATTGTTTCACAAAACACCATCTCACTGCCCTTCTAGGACTATCCCTTGTTCATTGCATCAATCAACTCCAAACCCTACCTATGAGTTATATTTCATTAAAAAACACTTAGAAATACTTTCAAGTTCTTTCCTACATCCTCCAAACACCTCTGACCCATTAACACAACACCATTTTATTAAATAGAACAAACTTGCCTGTTTGTTGTACTCATCGATAGACCTATGCAAATAGGTCTGTAACTTTTGAATGAAACATTATTTGTTTAATCCCTCCAATGAGAATTGGTGTAACTAGGTTTCCAACAACATATTAAATAATTAGGATGATCCAATGGTGTAATTGAAAGATATGGCCCCCGTATCAGGGTGCATTTTTTTGCAACAGTCAAACCATTCACCTCCACCAACTTCCTTCCATTTGTTTTATCTTCCCTGAAATACACAGTCCCAAAAAAGATTCTAACACCTTCAAATACATCCCAATGGACATTTAAAACTATCATCTACTCTCTCCATTCACCGAATCACTTCCATTCATGACTAGTGTGGGACTGGTTTACATTAATCAACAAATTTCTTCCATTTTGGTGCTTCGAACACTTCTTCTTAATCCCTGCATATGATCAGTGTATTACAATGTTCTATTGTACATTTGACTCACCACACCAATCATAGTAAACACATTGGTGGGTGAGTCAAGGCATTTAATGCATAACAGGCTTCAATGACTGTCTATAGCCACAATATAGGTACAGTTGCTGTCTACACAATATCAGCCACTCTTTTGGTGTTCTCAATGATAAAAATAGTGTAATAGAAACATAAAAAAGTACAACCCAAGGAAAATAAATGTTTCTATATCCAAACTAAGCCAAGACCATTCTCATAATTAATGCACTGATGTCTTGGACTGTCCATGGGACAGTGAGTTACAGGAATTACAGAGAATTTTAATTTATTGGTTTCAAAGTTCTTTTACATCTGTTCGATACACCAAGTCTCCCCTTTAACATCTTCACTCTCTCCTCTAAAAACATCAACACATCTAACCCCCTAACTACTTCCAAAACTGGCCAACTTCTTTCCAGCCAAGTACAGTCAGTTATTTGACTATTTTTAAATGGTTATTAGTTAAATCTTGTTGTCTAGTTGACAACCTTTAGTTGTCAACTCGACAACTCCTTGCCTTTACCATATTAACCTTCCCTAAAACTATTTAGGAATTTCATTCTAACTCCAATGCTTCCTAAATCCTTACTAACCCCTACTAACTCCAATTAAGCCTTTTTAGGCTCATATGGCCAATATAGGCATTTTACAACTTATTGCACTCTTAGTGCTTTTAACACCACTTAGAGGATTTAATAGCCTTATTACATCATTTAAAACCATTATTGATCATTTCCCAATCCCCTAACCTAGGAGCAAACCATAATCCCTTCCTAGTGACCCCTAGGTAGCTTTTTGACTTGACAATGCCATTAAGGCTTACAATCGAAGTATGATTATAGTAAGATCAATCCATGATCAAAACAATATCATATGACCATGAATGTTCTTCTTACATGAGTCAATGACCTTTGAAGGCCATTTGGCTTCCACTCCTCCCAAGGATCCATCAGTGATCCTAGTGCTCTTCTTGACTTCTGCTTGTGCCCTTGGTGCTCTTGCACCATACTCCCCAACTTTGAAATTGTTCCAAGTCCTCTTAGAATGCTCTGAAAAAAAAACTTTGCCAACTGAATCCCCATGTCTTCTCATAGCTTTGACACATTTGTACTCAACTCCTTGTTGCTCCATACTTGCTTGTCTTCATGAATGCCTTGTGATTGAACCTTCATCCTTGCCACACGTATCAATGATGTCATCTTACTATCCATACTTAGTCTCCATTTGCTCATGCACCTTTTGGAAGTGTATACACTATACCTTCCTTCTACACCTTCGTTTCCTCTTCTTGGGCTTATGATCTAGAGACCAAATCATTAGAAAGAAAAAGACATAACATAGCCCTGCCATTATTGGACTTTGACACAACCTTGTGAAGTCTACCATGGTAAAAATCTGCAACACTTTAGGATACACCTGCAACACAATCATACTTAGTATCAAAAACCATAGTAATACCTTCATACTAGTATAGGCTGTCCCCATACACTTGCTTGGAATAGTTTTCACATGACTCTTCATCGTTATGCTATCTACACCTGTAGATTTTTCATGCTTAGATACCTCATTCCTTGTTAGCAACTTATCATCCTCATTTTGCCTTCCTCCTTTGCCTTTCACCATTCCCTTGGTGACTACCTTGTTACTCTCCTTCATGGTTGTCCTTGTGAAATTATTTTTTCCCATACTTTAATGGACATAGAATAGTACCAATCATTATCATTCTTTCATCATCAAACTTTGCTTCCTCTTTTTCTTCATCAGCAACTTCATTCTTTATCTCTATCCTGCATCCTTGAACCTCTTTATCATGAGATTCATTCTCTTCCTTGCAACCTATCTGCTACAACCTTTCCTCTTGTCCTTCAGATGGACCACACACCTTTGAATCAACATTCTTGATGGTTTCATGTTTCAAAGCACCATCATTCCTTCTTAGCACTTTCTCTTTGCCTTTATGTTCCTTAACCCTTAGGAACTCTCTTCTTCCCATCAACCATGTTGTTGACATTCCCCATGCCATCTTATCATCCTGTAGTGAACTCAACACAAATTATTTTCCATTCTTGTTAATAACATAAGTATTCTCTCTACCATCATACAAGGCCTTAACATGAACTTGCCAAACTCTACCCAAGATTACATGACAATCCCTCAAGGGCATAACATCACATAAAATAGTATCAACATAAGAACCAATATCGAAAGAAATGTATGCTTGTTCATAAACATCAATCCACTAATTATTATTCATTCTATACACTCTATAAGGTGTACTATGTGCTATCTTTTCCAAGTTCAACTTACAAATCATTTCATCTGAAACAATATTAGTAAGAGTACCACTAGAAACAACAACCTTGCATACCTTACCCCTGCATTTGCATTGTGTCTTGAATATGGATGACCTCTGAATGCATTTTGTATCCAACTTTTCTACCATGATGACCACTATACCTGCTACCAAATCTTCTTGCAATCAACAACCTCTGAACTCACCTTCAATTCAAGATCTATCAACAAAGAATCACCACCTTGGAACACTCCTGGAGGATGATTCAACTCTAAAGGTTCAAAAAAGGACTCCTGGTCTTCAAAATCTTAGATCTTCTTCCCAAACTAGATCTTTTACTATGCTCTGATACCACTTGATGCAGAGCCCTCCTATATTCCTTGAAGGAACCTAACTCAACCCAAGGGATTCAACAAAGACTGGAACCTTCTCAAGGAATTAGACTCAACTCAAAGATTTATAGAAGAACCCCAACTTTAGGTAACTCAAACAACATCTCCAAATTTCTTTTGGACAAGTTCACTTCCATTCACCATCCAAACAAACTTCACTTTCCACAAATCCTTTCATGGTCTAACCAATGCACTTTGTTTAATTATTTCACAAAACACCATCTCATTGCCCTTCTAGGACTATCCCTTGTTCATTGCATCAATCCACTCCAAACCCTACCTATGAGTTATATTTTATTCAAAAACACTTAGAAATACTTTCAAGTCCTTCCCCACATCCTCCAAACACCTTTGACCCATTAACACAACACCATTTTATTAAATAGAACAACTTGCATGTGTTCTATCTTCATCGATAGACCTATGAAAAGAGGTCTGTAACTTTTGAATGAAACATTATTTGTTTAATCCCTTTTGTGAGAATTGGCATAACTAGGTTTCCACCAACATATTAAAGAATTAGGATGATCCAATAATGTAATTGAAAGATATGGCCCTCGTATTAGGGTGCTTTTTTCTACAATAGTCAAACCATTCACCTCCACCAACTTCCTTCCATTTGTTTTATCTTCCTTGCAATACACAATCCCAAAAAATGTTTTAAAACCTTCAAATACATCCTAATGGACATTTACAACTATCATCTACTCTCTCCATTTACTGAATCACTTCCAGTCATGACTGGTGTGGGACTGGTTTCCATTAATCAACAAATTTCTTCCATTTTGGTGCTTCGAACACTTCTTCTCAATCCCTACATATGATCAATGTATTACAATGGTCTATTGTACACTTGACTCACCACACCAATCATAGTAAACACATTGGTGGGTGCGTCAAGGCATTTAATGGAGAACAGGCTTCAATGACTATCTACAGCCATAACATAGGTACAATCACTATCTACACAATATCAGTCACTCTTTTGGTGTTCTTAATGATAAAAATAGTGTAATAGAAACATAAACGAGTACAACCCAAGGAAAATAAATGTTTCTATATCCAAACTAAGCCAAGAACATGCTCATAATTAATGCACAGGATAGTGAGTTACAAGAATTGTAGAGAATTTTAATTTATTGGTTTCAAAGTTCTTTTACATTGCTGTTCGATAGCTTTTTGACCCTAGGAGCAAACCATAATCCCTTCCTAGTGACCCCTAGGTAGCTTTTTGACTTGACAATGCCATTAAGGCTTACAATCAAAGTATGCTTACAATAAGATCAATCTATGATCAAAACAATATCATATGACCATGAATGTTCTTCTTACATGAGTCAATGACCTTTGAAGGCCATTTGGCTTCCACTCCTCCCAAGGATCCATCAGTGATCCTAGTGCTCTTCCTGACTTCTAATTGTGCCCTTGGTGCTCCTACACTAGAGAGTGGGGGGAGTAGGAGAGAGAGAGAGGGTGGGGGAGCGCCCGGGGGGTGGGTGGGTCATACCTTTTGATTTTAGTGATGTTGGATAATTTGCAATCGGTGTAACCCTTGCACTTGGATGGTGCAAGTGCTAGTTTTTATCATGCTAAAAGATGATCAAAATCTATTTTACACCCTTCCAAAATTTCATGCATGAATTTGTAAATCTCCACCCATATGCTATTTGATTCGATCCGTATTATTTATTAAGCATTATTAAACAACATGTTGGGATTTGTCTCAATACCATATACCTACTCAATCATTTACATATTGCACTATTATCATCTTTGATCTATAATTGATAGAAATATTGTTGGTTAAAAATGATAAAATAGAATAATCCTTTTAATGGGACTTTGAGGATTGATTCCTTTAAGTTTGTAGGACCTTGGAGATATGGCTGCCTATTCTAGGATACTTATGATGGAGTTTCTAGAGATAATTTAGGTTCTCCAGGGCTTAGTTGCATAAACCATGATTGTGCTTGTGATGACCCTTTTTGGTATGCTAGCAAATATTTGGTCATTAGCTAGAGAAGAAAGGATGATTTGATTTGTAGTTTTATACAGGAAAGAGTGGAATGTAAACTAAAAATTTAAGACTATAATCGTAGCATAGTTCATGTTGTTTCCCTTCCTTGACATCTGGTGTTCTAGTGTACTACAACCATTCCTGGGTATAAATATGACTAATAACTTAATCTTGTTGTTGTATAAGAGAAAAAAACACTAGAATTCTTCCCATCACCATCATGATCTTTAGAAGAGGGAAAATAATAGAAGAAAATGATAAGAGAGAGCAATGACTACTACCATAAGAGATGCAATTATGTTATTTGCTGCACCTTCTTAAAATCAAACATTGACATGCCCATTACATTTCTCAAACTAAAATCTTTTGCTAAAAAATGGGAATCCTTTTCTGTGCAATTAAGATACGCATAATTTGCAGCAGCAACATTTTCAAATGAATGGTTGTCTTTGCAAATGCAAATAATTATATGCAAAGCACTATTAAAAACCATAGAAAATTATCCCCTTAACATGTAGGACGTAGTAGAGCTGCTGCCACTAATATTATTAATTTCTAAGGAGACCTTATAAGCACCAAACAAGTGTTTCCTCTTCAGGAATCTATGTTTGAGCATTGTACCCTTGCTCTTGAGCCTCCTACAATAGCTGTTATAAATCTCTTCATCTAGCACATGCTACCTCTTAAAATGGATTTGTCGAAAAGGATTCAGAGACATTCAAGAAAATGCAAATTGCAGGGGTAAAGAAAAATTCTATAACCTTAGCCACCATGTTCCCTCCTTTCTTGGAAAAATGGGAGCTTTGGAATAGAATTTGGATATTGAACGACAGAGAATTCGTCACATATTGTAGTTAGAACCACCTGATACATGCATCCAAAATATGGAAGCATAGATAATGCACATGAATTGTTTGATAGATTGCCTAAAAGAGATTTTATCATATTTGTTTACAAACTTAAAAAGTAAATGTAACTGGCAGGTTTAGAGGTAGAATTGATAGCCACTACCAGCGTTCTGCCTACCTGTGCCAAAATGAGAGCTTTAAGAATGGTCATGGATATCCATCAAAGCATAATTGAAAATAATATTTTGTCAAAACATGAAAATACTCTCCAATGCAATAAATGAGGCATGCTATTTCTCCCCATGATCATTCCATATAACAAAGAAAAATGAAACATTGATGACACCCCAGCTCCTTTGTAGGAAGAGCCTATGAGTACTGCGCCACAACATCAAAAGCGGTTGCAGTAACACTATTCCGTGTTAATTTTTTAATAATTTAAGATACAAGCACTACACATTAGGTATCACAAGGAAATAGACTCTTGCCATAGTAGTCAATCCCCATACAAGAAAATTAATTAAGGTGTAAGACTATTATATACGAGCATATATTTTTAGTGCATGTCTTCCACAATTGGAATTGCATGTCTTCCACATTTCTTCTAGTATGAATAGATTGAAGTAGCAGGTGTAGGGGGAAATTTTTTGCTTTGGTATAGTTTTGTAACATTTTTTCTATGCTCTACATTCTTTTGTCTTTGAGATTTTCCATTGTATCATCATCCATTTGTTGGAAAGATTATCATCGCATTAACTTTATAAATAATATGTTTAAGATTATCAACTAAAAGATCTCATTCAAATAAAGATTTTTTAAAGAGGAAAATACAACGCATTCATCAATTGTTTTGTTTGTATAAATTATGTTGGGAATGTTGATGAAGTCAATTTGTAATAAAGGAGATAATCCATCCCAAGAAACTATGTGGTCTCTGGTTCCCTTGTCAACACCAACAACTAATAGTATGGACTGAATTTTAGATCTTGCATTTGTCTTTAAGGGTAGACAAGCGCACATCTCATCTTAATGTTTTTCCTATCTTAGAAAGTTGAAATGGATATGTATTGAAAAGCTTGGCTATTGAAATGGATACGTATTGAAAAGCTTGGCTTCTTGCCTACAAGTCAACAAAATAAAGAGTGGATTGCTTTGCTTTGAAACTTTCAAACACTTCATATCTAAAAAATGAAGACACCTAATTTTTGTAAATAATTTCTCTCTTACTTCTTATTATTTTGTGAGCAATATCCCAATTTGACTTGATGTGAAAAATATCTCCTACTCATAAATATACTTATATATATATATATATATATATATATATATATATATATATATATATATATATATATATATATATATATAGTTAATTGATTATTATAAAACCTATCAATTTGGCATCTATGTTCATCTCATTATCTATTTTTGCATGACCAAGAGATGGTAATGATTCAGTTTTGTCAAATTTCTATATAGACGTGCCTTTTGAAGACATGCTCTAGTTGTCAACTACCTATGTTTTGCTGGAGAGAAGAAACGACATATTGTGGCAAACAAGATTAATTGATATTTTCTGGATATAATAAATCAAAGAATTCAATTCTCTGCATATAAGAGTTTGTGTTGTCTTAAGATCATTGTGTTACCCGCTATGAATAAGTGAATAAAATTATATTTGTTTGAGCTTGTATGTTTGTTTCCCTACATATTGCTCATTTCTATAACTAAAAGGGTAAACCATATCTATGAGCAGTAACAGAGAGTAGTTTAGGATCAAATCTATAATGGGTAGTCTGCATCTTTCTCATTTGAAGAAAGAAGCCTCATTTTTCTTAAGAAGCTAAAAATAGAAAGGCTTGTTCTAACTAATGTCACATAACCTAAATTGTAATACCTCTCAATGTCCCATAATATGAATATTCTAAAATTGATCAACATAGATTTTATCAAATTGTTTTACAGTTCTGATTTTTCTCAAGTGGGCTTTTATCTTTTATCAAATTCAGTATGCCCATTATTCAAATCAGTTTTTCATTATGGAGTTTTGTTTAAATTTAGTCCAACAATTCAATTCTATCACCATTTAGAACCCATGGAGGCCAGGGACCCACACAATGGCTGCAATTTCTCAACCTGCATTCAAAGCATGAAGAACTACCTACAGGTGAAAATCCCTAAAAAAGATAAGTGTGCATGGGGCTTTAAATGGCTGTCATCACTTTGTATGATATAATCACAGAAGAGTCCAAATACTTTATCTCTTGAATATATTTTGCTAGATTTCCAGGCTTTTCAAATGGTTCTAAAAACACCCACCTCTTCAAACCCCTGGGACACTTATTAACTATAGCATCTGGTGAAATTCCATTTTCTATTATGCTTTGATGGACATTCATGCCCTATTGTAAAGCTCCCATGGCATAGGTTATGAGGATTTTGGCAAAGTTTGTGAAGTCTGGCTTTATGCCTGCCAATTGCATTTGCTTAGAAGTTTCTAAGGCCTTTTCAATGTAGCTATATTGTGTGTATCTTGCAACCATTACATTCCATGGGTCAATATCTATTTTAGGCATATTTTCAAATAGTGCGTGTGCCTTGTGTATGCATCCACATTTCATATGCATGTCTATTAGTGCATTTATAACTAATACATCTAACTTTAATCCACATTCAATTATGCTGTGATGGATACCTATACCTTATTTTAATATGTCCATTTCAGCACAGCTTGGAAGGATGCTAGCAAAGACGGAGTTTTCTAGCTTTGCACCTATCAATTTCATTTTCTTTATCATTTCCAAGGTCACTTCAGAAAATCTATTTTGTACATATCTTAGTATCACGACATTCCATGAGGCCACGTTACTTTTAAAATAGCCCAAACTTTAGCCTGGTACAAAGGTGCAGAACTTAAGAGATCTGAATCCTTGACAGTTGAATCCATAAAAGAAGCCAGAGTTAATCTCCAGGCAGATAGCCAAGCATGCAGAAATAACTAGCGAATAATCATTCTTTAGGGCTTTCTTTAGTAGAAGAGGATTGTTTTGCTAAGGCACTTTGTGATAGTCAATAACCGGTTTGAAACCCTGACACCTAAAAGCACTTCTTCTTTAGCTTCAATATACCAGGGCATATACAACCACAACATCTGATAGAGAACACCCATTCTCTTATGCTTTAATGGATGTCCATATGTCTTCTAGAGCTCTGAAGCACAAGTTGGGAGTATACTGGGAGTCATAATGTGGAAGGACTTGGAGATGGCATCATCCAGAAACCACAACAACTGAATCTTCATTTGGATAATTTAATGCTCCGCTATAACCTTGTTATTTTGCAAACAAAACAAGGGAAAAACCTCTTCTTGGCTGTCTTGGGAGCCACAATAATCTGCCACGGGTGGTGCCACTGTGACAGCTCCGAGTTGAACATTTCAGCGGTGAAGGTTTCCGGGAACCTGTCATTTATGTAACCTAACATTTTTCTAGCCCAAGGGGACCCTCGACTTGCGAGACACCAAGTAGAATTACCAACTAGCGAAAGTCACTAGAAAATCCATACATTTTATATTACTTTATAAATTGAACTTTCTATATATTTATTTATTAGTATCATTTATTTATTTTATATTATAATAATAATATTATTTATTTTTATTATAATATATCATATTTAATTTTTTTTATATTAATATTAATAATAGATGATATTATATTATATTGATTCATAAATATAATATCGTATTATACATTATAAATTTTCTTTCTTATTATATTTATAATACATTTAATAGTAAATTACATTATAATTTTTTTTTTTTATTAATTCATTTTATTATTTGTGAAAGTCTATTTTAATATGAGGACATCACAGACAAGAGGTGAATGACTAATTGTGTTGATGATGAATGAAGTTCATACATAGACAACCATAGTCGTGCATCATTCTATGCGATAGTCTCCCTATGCAACTTTGTCTATTCTATATAGTTGTCAAGTGTGGAAAATTTGTTCCACTTATGAATAACAATTGTGACCTCTATATTGTACATCTTTAGAATTGCATTTATGAAGTCTCTTTGGACCTTAGTAATCTAGTATAGAGACAACTCTAGTAGGTCTTTGCACACATAGTAGGAAAACCTGGCAAGTGCTCACCGAGTTGCTAAATACTTGTAGGCTTCAAAACCATGTGAGAAACTATTGAGTTACCTCGCCAAAGTCTTTAGACAAAAAAATACCTTTTTACCCATGGAAATTTGTTGTGCAACTTGTTAAACTTGCAAGAAAATGTGACATAGACTAAAAAAAAAACAATTGCTCAAAACGTGTGAAACGTGCATGGAAATCCATGATGTGTTGTGATGTGCTTAAAATGAAGGTGAAATGTGAATTTTAAGTAGATATTTCTCTATAAACCTTACATTTCACCCTTGTTAAACACGACAAAATTTTCAGTGCTTTTTTTAGTTAATTTTCAATTTTGTCTTTTTTACTTTGTATGAAGTATTTAAATTTGTTGCATTATTCATAGTGTGTGTCAAGAATCATAATATAAAATAGAAATCATTGTAGGGTTGATTTTTTAAGAAATGCATTAAAATGAGTTAACTTAAAAATATAAAAGCACGCACTTCATGTCAATTGTTCAATGGGTTGGGGAAGAGGACATTGTTAAAAAATGTAATGTTTTACTTGCCTAGATTTGAGATTTATGATGATGATTTTCAAAGACAATCATTATAAATTTATAATATTTAATAGGTAGCAACTAGCTATTGTATCCACTATCTGGCTTTGCATGATGAGGCCAATTTGTTATCCATGTATATTCAATAGTCAATTATATAGAAAACACTTCCACGTGGTTATTTAGACTCATTTGTTCCATTTTGTAGAACTTTGTAAAAAGAAGCATTTTTTAAAGAAATCTCAGTACTTTTTAAGTTCTCAAGTTTTTGCCAAGTGAAGATTTTTGAACTTTCTTAGTACTCTCTGAGCCCAAGTCTGTGAACAATGTATGGACATACTATTTTAGGTTCAATGCATAGGATACAATGTGCAAGAGAGTGTTGAACTTCTCCTACTTCCATTTAATGATATGTCGCATATGTTCAATAGAGAATTGCAAGGTGGGCTCATTTTTTGGTAATGGTCTTCATTTGGTCAAGCATGGTATCAATCATTTATTACACCTTGCTAAGGCTTGGAGAATTGGTCTCCATACTTAATCATTGTGAAAATGATAGATATAATGGAGATGATGCATATAAAAACCTCTAGCAATAACATATAAAAAATAACTCTAAGACAAACAATTACTAGCTACAACCAATAAAAAAATCTAAAATTATTCTATTTAACTAATTTTAAAAAAATTAAAACATGGTGTCTAGTCCATGAATAGGAAAAGTTTCTTTTTCTAATATTTCAAGTGTATCCATTCTCTTCATAGCTCACAATATATAATTCAAGTGGTCCTTTCCCAACACACCTCAATTAGAGGTAATATATCCCTTAAATGTTGGTAGTAACTAAGCAATTAACTAGGGTAAACATATAAGAGTTACACATTATTACATGTTTTCTCTGAATAAAGGTTGACATAATATGACCCAAGGAGACATGGGAAAAGCTAGGGCCAAAGGCACACCTAACTATCCAGCCTCCTTATAGAGTAATACACAGTAGAAACACACAACACAAAGAGCAACACCAAGGAGACAAGGAAGACAAACACTTTAATAATTCATCCAAATAATAGCATACATGCCTGACTGTGAGGCCTTCTGAGTTACGACCAACAAGATTTATGAAAATCCAAACTTAGCCTCTATCTTCTTTCTAACTTCTTCGACTCACTACTTCCATTGCTACCCCTACCTAAATCTAAACATCTTTATTTACACTTGCCAAAATGGCTTACAGAAGATTCTAGATTGTTACAAATAGAAGGCTGACCATAAAACACTTTGCACACATCCCAAGACAAGATCTCAATCATAAAATTCATGACACAAATTAAGTACATAAGTCAGCTCCAACTAAGAACCAAAACACAGACAAACTCAGTCAAAGAAGAACCAAGCTTCAACAAATAACAAGTTCACTCAACATAGGAAGGAACACTCAGCCAATACTAAACAACTTGGCACACACACAAGATTACTCAGCCAACACTAAACAACTCGGCACACATGCTTGCTCAGGAATTACTATAGCTCAACACTGACTAGCAGAATGAACAAAATGAGTAGGATAGAAAGGCAACCCAAGATGCTCCTGCATCAGACAACTGAGGTTAAAAGAAATGATTCTCCTAAATCATGGATATGTCACTACCTGAATTGAATCCAACTCAAATTGAGAAATCCATTTAGCATTTTCAACTGGTCTATTCTTTCACTTCACCAAATATTCATAGTAATCATTTCTTCTTGTGCTTTTACCAATTCTTTGATCCAAAATCTATTCAACCTCTTCAACATGCTTCTTAGTATAATCATCTGATACAACAACTTCATCAACTGACTCATGATACTTATGCAAGTCAACAATATTGAATATAGGAGATATATCCATATCATCAGGTAACTCAACATCATAAGCATTACCACTATCAAACTTCCTCAAAATTCTACAAGGACCAAACTTCTTCATTAAACTCTTACTATATATTCCAATAGGAAATCTGCCCTTCTTCAAATGAACCATCACCTCATCACCAACTTCAAAAACATGATGTCTCCTAGACTTGTAAGCATTTTCCTTATACTTCTAATTATTTTGTTCCAACTTCAACTTCACTTTCTCATGTAAAGACTTCACAAAATCAGCAAAAAATTCCCCTTCAACACATCTCTTTTCTTCACCAACAATATACCTTAAATCTGATAGTCCTCTATACACTACATTCCAGTAATGATCTCAAAAGTTGTTTTTCCTAAACTCCTATTGACAGAATTATTAAATGTAAACTCAGCTTGTGCCAAAACCATATCCCAATTACTCAGCTTATCTCCAACTAAACATCTCAACTAATTACCCAAGCTTCTATTCACAACCTCTATCTATCCATCTCTCTGTGGATGGAATGTAGAACTAAACCTCAACTCAGTATCCATCTTCTTCCACAAAGTCCTCCAAAAACAACCAACAAACTTGCTATCTTGGTCAGAGATAATACTTCTAGGTAACCCATGCAATCTAACAATTTCTTTGAAGAAAGTCTCAGCAACATGCACAACATCTAATGTCTTCTTGCATGGTATGAAATATGTCATCTTAGAAAATCTATCCACAACAATAAATATTGAATAATACCCTCTTGATGTCTTAGGTAATCCAAGTGCAAGATCCATACTGATGTCACTCCAACGTTTCTTTAGAGAAGAAATAGGTGTATACAATCTATTATTTTGACTTACTCCTTTTGCAACTTGACAAATTCCATAACTCCTTACAAACTTCTGAACATCCTTATACATATGTGTCCAATAATACTTTTCCTTAAGCAAACTCAATGTCTTATCAATTCCAAAATGTCCAGCCAATTCACCACAATGCTTTTCCTTAATCAAATTAATTCTCATGGAACTTCTTGGTATACACAACTAAATTCCTTTAAACAACATACCTTCTTAAATGAAATACTCCTCGAACTTACTCAGTTGTTCTATTAGATTTTATGCTCTTCACTCTCTCCACGCCTTAGAAAAATCAAGGTTAGTGTCATACAACTCCTTCATCTTATCAAAACCAAGAACTGCAACCTTCATCTCGGTCAACAAAGAATGTCTTCTACTTAGTGCATCTACAACTCGGTTAGTGACTCCAGTCTTATGCTTGATCACAAATGTGAAACTTTTTAAGTATTCAACCCACTTCATATGTCTTTGATTCAACTTATGTTGACTTCTAAAAAATTACAAGGCTTTATGATTAGTATACAACACAAACTTAATAGATATCAAATAATGTCTCCACTTTTTCAAAGCTTGAACAATAACATAAAACTCTTGTTCATATGCATAATACTTCCTTTTAGCATCATTCTGTTAGGAATAGTCCTAAGAGATAACTGAGAGTGGGGGGGGGGGGGGTGAATTAGTTATCTACAAGTTTCAATTCTTTATCCAATTAAGTATACTTAAACATAAAGCATAAACATAATGAAAGAACACATGAACACAACACCAATATTTTGGTTATGGGGAAACCCAAATAGGTAAAAACCCCGGTGAGACTTGATACCCACTAATATTTTGTACTAGTGTATAATTATCCTTGTTAGAAGATTCCTTACCATGTTAGGAGTAGCTTTACAATATATGAATTAAAGTAGACTTGGTTAAGGGTTGGACCCTGTTAGGAGTCTTTTACAATTGTTCCTATTAGGGGAGAGGACACACTATCCAAGAGCTCATTGCTCAAATGGGCGAAGGCTACAACCTTCTGAAGAACAGATACACACTATATTTGGATCTTGGTAAACTGGGCTTTGACCTGTTGTCTGGATCAGTTCCAATGAATAGAACACATATTCTTCTTGGTCACATTGACCTTCTTCTAATGGTTCAACACTTCGCACACTTTTCTCTGCTTTGCTTAATCAACCATGAACCACACTTCATCAATCAAAAATGACTGCCTATAAATATATTTCCTCCAAATGATATAATCAAGTCAGCCTATTAGAACCACCTTTAAATAATATTAGAGAAACCATAATAAACTCCAACAAACATTCTATCAGCTCTATTATGCATGCAACTCATTCTGGGACCTGTCTAATAAAATAATTGTAGACGCACACCACACACTGTCGGCTCTACCAAAACAACTAGAACTTTCTCTTTAAGCTGAATTAACTTATGTGCTCTTAACCGAACATCAATAACACTTCTCCAAGATTAACTCCAAGGGCACATATCCTCAAGATAGGTGCAACTCAAGAAATAATAAAATCTCTGTCGGCTCTTCTGAACAAACACAGGAAACTACTACTAGTGAATAGCGACTGCATAACTTCACTTGCATTCATCATCAAAACATGCATCCATGAACTTAACATCAATAACATGTTTGCAACATATATCCTAGGGCACATGTCCATAAGACAACTGTACGGACAACCATACACAGAACACTGCCTATAACTCTGTAAGGAACACTGCTGACACAAGCTACTATATAACTGTCTGTACTTATAGTTAACCTCTACACCCATGATATCATGCTGATATCATGTCCATGCATCATATACTAAAGGCTTACTACATAAGACTTCCACACATGCTACTTTCCATATGTTGTCATCAATGACAAACATATAGTCAGTACTGGCTTGCTAGCAAATATCCAACAATCTCCACCTTTGGGATTGATGGCAACATGTGGAATGAAAAACCAACATCAACCCAAATGAACATTTTTTTTATAACATTCTCCATTTCCTCTTCAAAACTCCCCCAAAGATGAATCCTCCATTTGTTGCAATATTTTCTAATATTCTCCATTTCCTCAACTGTACTGCTGTCATAACTGAATGTTTCTACCCCTTAGGATATTACTCCTCTTTTTACTTTTTTTTTCATGAATCTATATATATAATCCCCCTTTGACATCAATGGAAAAGGGTGCCACTCATTTTAAGCACCGGTACTACTCCAGAAGTAGAGTAGTCAACCTTCCATTAGTCCCAGAGGATTTATGCCATTCCTGCTTCCTTCTAAGTAGAATCAGGGAAGGGAATTACTCCCAACTTCCCCTTGAGATACTCAAAAGTATCTTTAGGAAAGGGCTTTGTGAATATATCTACCAACTGTTCTTTAGTACTCACATACTCCAACTTGACTTCTTTCTCTTCTACTTTCTCTCTTAGGAAGTGATACTTGATCTCAATGTGTTTTGTCTTTGCATGTATCACAAGGTTCTTAGACATATTGATAGTGCTAGTGTTATCATAGTGAATAGCAATAGGATAATCAATCTGAATTCCAAAATATTTTATCATCTACTTGATCCAAACAATTGTAGAACAATTCAGGGCTACTGCAACATACTCCGCTTTTGTTGTTGACTGAGAAATACAATTTTGTTTCTTGCTTGTCCAAGTGACAAGTCTATCACCAAGAAACACTGCTCCTCTTGATGTACTCTTTCTGTCATCAACACATCCTACCCAATCTACATCAGTATACACATGAAGCCCAATATTTTATGAATTGGGATACCATAAACCATAGTCTATAGTGCCTTGTAAGTATTTGAATATCCTTTTTACTACCATGAGGTGACTTTGTTTAGGCTCTGCTACAAATGTTCCAACTATACCAACTACATTGGAAATGTTAGGTCTAGTCTGAGTAAGATAAATCAATTTAACAATCATTGACTTGTATAATGTTATATCAAATACTGGTGAGTCATCTTCCTTTGTAAGCTTGCATCTAGTAATCATAGGGGTTCCTACTAGCTTGCAATCATCCATCTTGAATTTCTTCAGTATCTCTTTCACATACTTTGATTGATTAATGAAAATCCCTTTTTCTGTCTGCTACACATTTAATCCCAAAAAGTACTTGATAGGACCAATCATACTCATCTCAAACTCATTGTGCATTTCTTTGGAAAATTCAGCACTGAGTTTGTCATTACCTCTAAAGATAATGTCATCAACAAATATAGCTATAAGTAACAAACCTTTAGATGTCTCTCTAATGAGTAGATTACAATCTACTACTCCTTTCTTGAATCCAATCTTTTTTAAGTATCCATCTAGTCTCTCATACCATGCTCTAGGGGCTTGCTTAAGTCCATAGAGGGCCTTCTTCAATCTACATACCATATCAGGTCTATCTGATAAGGTGAATCCTTCAGGCTGCTCAATGTATCCTTCTTCTTTTAAGTCTCCATTCAATAATGCTGATTTGATATCCATTTGATAAAATTTGAAGTTTTTAACTGTAGCATAAGCTAAAAACAACTTAATAGATTCTAATCTACTCATAGGTGAAAATGTGTCTGAATAATCAATGCCTTTTCTTTGCGCATATCCCTTACATACTAATCTTGCTTTATTTCTTACTACTGTACCATCTTCATTCATCTTGTTTCTGAATATCCACTTTGTTCCAATCACATTCTTATCACTAGGTCTTGGGACCAGTTCCCAAGTGTCATTTTTAATGATCTGATCAAGTTCTTCTTTCATAGCATCATGCCAATCTAAATCTTTACATGCATCTTCAACACTTAAGGGTTCAATCTCAGATAATAAACATACCACATCATTGCTAGCTGAGTTCTTTGCTTGTGATCTTGTTAAGACTTTTCTGTCTCCAATGATGTCTAATGAAGGGTGCTCCCCTTAATACCACAAATGCATAACAGAAATAGAGAAACAACAACAATTTGCAAGAACAGAAAATTGGCTTCTTATTATCTCCACAAATGTGGAATTGCAAACTTTTAGAATTACAATATGCAAAGCCACATGGGCATTCCCTTAAAATATTCTATAGGACAAAGCCTCGAATCAATACCTAGATCTACCACCCAGAACTATTCTTAACTGCCTAAGATAATAATACAGCCTTCCTTATATAGGCAATTTTTCACCGCCCGGGAAGGTTCTAGAATTTTAGCCAATAAGGCCGACCAAACTTAGAATTATTTTATTTTACATTTCATTACATCATAGTCGGCTCAAGATAACCTTTGAAATTCGAACAGAAATTTTGAAGAAAATTATTTTTCGCCATTTTAGGTGGCCCAACTTCCGAAGACCATAAGTCATCACCAGTTGAGCCGATCGGCTATTATAACCCCTTTTCAGAAACACCACGAAGTGCTCTACAGGCTTGACCCGTGCAAGCGCCCGTCACCCAAATTTTTGACCTCATCCAGGGCCTCTAAAGCCTTCAAAACTAAGTTCAAAGTTTCTGTACCCTGCTGCCAATACCGAAAATCTTCAATATCTTCCAATATACACTTGATCTGGCAATGAAACTTTACTGGCAGGCTTATATGACCAAAATGAACCTCCAAGAAAGAAATCAGATCATTTTGAGCACATATGAAAATTACCAAAAATAGTAACTTTCCATAAATAGCATCTCTGCACAAAATAGCCCTTATTGAATACAAAAATAGAAATATTTTTGGGTGATGCAAGATTGCTCTTACACCTAGGATGCTCCTGCATCAGACACCCAGGGTAATTTGAGAAGTGACCCTGTCACGACTCAGGTGTGTAGAGGAAAACCAAGACGGTTAACCTCCTCCTTTGTTAGCCATGATGAATCTTCAATAGGTCATCCTTTCCACTTGACCAGATATTCTTCATATGTCCTGTTCCTTGTGCTTCTGCAAACATGACTATCCAGTATATCTTCAATCTCCTTAGTGTCTGAACTAGTTGCTGGAATACTCCACTGTGCTACTCTGATCTCATCTTCAACACCTCCTTCATGATACTCTGTCAGATCTGAAATGTTAAACACTGGTGAAATATTTAGCTCAGTAGGCAATTCTACCTCATATGCATTTCCTGAATCATGTTTCTTCAATATCCTGCATGGCCCAAACTTCTTCATTTTCAGCTTGTTATATGTACCAACTGGAAACCGCTCCTTCCACAAATGAACCATGACTTCATCACCAACTTGAAATTCCTTATACCTCCTTTTCTCATCTGCCTTAGCCTTATAATGTGTGTTCATCTTGGTAATATGCTTCCTCACCTCCCCATGGATGTTCTTCAAGTGTTCTGCAAAATCTTCAGCTTCGGCACTACTTATTTCTCCTTTATCTATCTTCCTCAATTCAGATGCATTTCTTGGACTACTTCCATATACAATCTGGAATGGTGATTTACCAGTGCTTCTATTGACAGAATTATTGTATGCCAATTCCGCCTGTGATAAAATTAAATCCCATCCTATTGGCTTATCTCAAACCAAACATCTCAGCAAATTTTCCAAGCTCCTATTCACCACCTCTGTTTGTCCATCAGTCTATGGATGATGTGATGAACTGAACTTCAAATCTGTCTTCAACTTCTTCCATAACGTACGCCAGAAATATCTAACAAACTTAGTGTCCCGATCTGAAACTATGGTCTTTGGCAAACCATGAAGTCTCACTACTTCTCTGAAAAATAATTCTGCTACATGAACAGCATCATTAGTCTTCTTGCAGGGAATGAAATGTGCCATCTTTGAAAATTTGTCAACCACTATAAAAATTGAATCATGTCCCCCCTGAGTCCTCGGTAAACCAAGAACAAAGTCCATGCTGATATCCTCCCAAGGCTTCTCTGGTACAGGTAATGGCTGATACAATCCTGTATTCTGCTTCACACCTTTCGCCATCTGACATACTCTGCAACTCTGTACAAACTTCTTCACATCTTGCTGCAACTGTGGCCAATAATAATTCTCACCAACCAAAGCAAGGGTTTTATCACGACCAAAATGTCCAGCCAATCCCCCACTATGCTTCTCCTTGATGAGATTCTTCCTCATAGAACATCGTGGAATGCACAACTGACTCACTCTGAATAGCATATCATCCTGGATGACGAAATCCAACCATTTCATCCTGTCTAGAGTAACAGGTTCTGTACAAGCTTTCCAAGCTTCACCAAAATTAGGATCCTCTCGATACAAATTCTTGAGTTTCTTGAACCCAACCACTTCAATCTGCATTTCTGCCAGCAATAGTTGCCTTCTGCTAAGAGCATCTGCAACCCTATTAGAATTTCAACTCCTGTGTTTCAAAACAAATGTATAACTCTGGAAAAACTCAACCCATTTCAAATGCCTTTGATTTAATTTTCCTTGACTATTCAAATATTGCAAAGCTTGATGATCAGTATACAAAACAAAGTCCTTAGGAAGCAGATAGTGTCTCCACTTCTTTAATGCCTAAACTATAGCATAAAATTCCTGATCATAAACAGAATATTTTCTCTTGGCATCATTTAACTTCTCACTAAAATAAGCAACAGGTTTACCTTCTTGGCTCATAACAGCTCCTATTGCAGTACCACTAGCATCACAATCTACTTGAAACACCTTATTAAAATCTGGAAGTGCTAAAATAGGTTGTTCTGTAACTTTTTGTTTCAATAATTAAAAACTATTTTCTGCCCCATTAGTCCACTTAAACTTTTTTTTATCCCCTCTCATTGTTTCAGTCAAGGGTCCACAAATACTGCTAAAATTTTGAATAAACTTTCTGTAAAAGCTAGCCAAACCATGAAAAGATCTTACCTCAGTAGCACTCCTTGGAGTAGGCCATCCAAAGATAGCCTGTACCTTCTCTGGGTCCATTTTCAGACCTTCTGCTGAAACTACAAATCCCAAATACACTAACTCTTTCTTCACAAAACTGCACTTCTTCAAATTAATCAACAATTTCTCTTCTCTCAGTTTCTCAAATACCATACAAATATGCCTCATATGCTCCTCCAATGTCTTACTAAAGATCAAAATATCGTCTAGGTAAACAATGACAAACTTACCCAGAAATTCTTTCAAAACCTCATTCATGAGCCGCATTAAAGTGCTCGGTGCATTGGTTAGCCCAAAAGGTATGACTAGCCACTCATACAGTCCTTCCTTTATCTTGAAGGTAGTCTTCCATTCATCTCCTTCTCTGATCCGAATCTGATGATATCCACTTTTTGGATCTATCTTTGAAAAATACACAGCTCCACTCAAACAGTCCATAATATCATCCATTCGTGGCAATGGAAACCTGTACTTGATTGTGATCATGTTTATTGCCCTAGAATCTGTACACATCCTCCATTCTCCATTCTTCTTTGGTGCTAATACCATTGGTACAGCACAGGAACTCAGACTCTCACGGATCAATCCTTTCTGTAACAACTCATGTACTTGTCTGTTCAACTCCTCACTTTCTACAGGTGTCATTCTGTGTGCTGCCTTGTTCGGCAAACTCACTCCTGGGATCAAGTCCATCTGATGGCTGATCTTCCTGACTAGTGATAATCCATCAGGCACGTTATCAGATACAATATCCTAAAACTCATTCAACAAATCTGCAACTTCTACAGGAACATCTTCTACTTCCTCTTTACCAGCTTTTGGAATTAAAGCAAAACATACATGCTCATGCCTCATACCATCTAGAAAATTTCTTCCATCAACAAAAGTTATCTTTGCAGTACCACATACCTTTTCTTCAGTCTCCTTCAATGGTTTTAGCTTATTTTGTACTCCATCCTTTGTCAGGGAATAGGTAATCGCACGACCATCATGTACAGCACATCTGTCAAACTACCATGGTCTACCCAACAACATATGACATGCATCCATAGATATGATATCACACAATACCTCATCTTGGTATCCGCCGATCTTGAACTTTACCAGGCACTCTTCACTAACCATGACCTTGTGGTCATCCTGCACCCAGGCAATCCGATATGGATGTGGGTGTTTCTGTCTCTTGAGCTTCAACTTTGTCACCATCTCTTTTGACACCAAATTGTCAGTGCTTCCACTATCGATAATCACATCACAGCATTTACCCTCACACTTGCATCTAGTGCGAAACAGGCTCCTCTTTTGTTCATGTTCATTCTCACCACTCAGCAAGACTTTTCTATTAATTAGCGTTTCTCCTCTTTCAGCATCTTCAGAATTTGATGATCTAGCATCTTCATCGACATGCGCAACTCTGGCCTGGCCTTCATTTCTCCTATCTGTTCTGCCTTGGCACTGAGGACATTCAAATGCCCTATGACCTTCTTCTCCACAGTGAAAACATGTTCCACAGAAGCCTCCTCTTCCAGATCCTTGTCCTCTTCCTCTTCCTCTCTGATCTCTATTATTCTGATCCTGGAAGTGATTGGAATTATTTCCACGCTGATTCTGACTGCTACTGGCCGCATCCTTCTTTTTCGGATCTTCATTTCGGCCACCATATGACCGTCCACCAGATCGTCCACCGCGACCTCTTCCATTTTGTCTACTCTCGAACTTCTTGTTCAACTTTTCCTCTACTTTTAGGACAAACTGGTATGCCTCCTCAATGCTATTCATTCGAACTAGATTCAACTCCTCTTGAATGCTTGGCCTTAACCCATTAAGGTATCGGACAACTTTCTCCTTATCAGCTTCTGCATGGCCTGTTCTGATGAGGAGTCGATAGAACTCCTTTGTATACTCCTGAACAGATCTTCCTGCTTGCTTCAAACTTTGCATTTTCTTTAGTAGATCAAGCTCATAATCAACAGGAATGAACTGTCGCTTCAATTTATCCACCATCTGATCCCATCTTGTGATTTGATCTTTCCCTCTTCTATTTCGCTCCAATTGAATTTCTTGCCACCAGATCTTCGCATGACCTTTCAGTCTGGCCTACGCAAATTTCACCCTATCAGGATCCTCAACATCTTCATACTCAAAATATTCCTCACATTCATTGATCTAGTCGATCAATTCCTCTGGGTTAAGATTTTCAGAAAATGTAGGAACCTCAATCTTAGGTCTTTTCCCAATCTTGGAAATCGCCCGAAAAAGTCTTTCTTCCTCCTGGTTCACAATTTCAACTTCTCCTTCTTTATATTCTTATTCGGCTTCATCCTCCCTTTCGTCTCTGACATTAAGATTCATTCCTCTGTGAATCTCTTCTTGCAATGCTCGCACTTGTCTTTGTAGCTCTCTAACCTCAGGTGTTACAACACCAGCTCTTCCGCCACGTTTCCTTTGTGGAGGCATTTTCGCGATGCGCGCTGAAACCCTAGCCACGGTCCTGGTGCAAACTGCCTCACAGTCGGCGATCTGTTTACACACTCAAGATAACCTGCTCTGATACCACTTGATGAAGGGTGCTCCCTTTAATACCACAAACGCATAACAGAAATAGAAAAACAATAACAATTTGCAAGAATAGAAAATTGGCTTCTTATTATCTCCACAAATGTGGAATTGCAAACTTTCAGAATTATAATATGCAAAGCCACATGGGCATTCCCTTACAATATTCTGTAGGACAAAGCCTCGAATCAATACCCAGATCTACTACCCAGAACTATTCTGAACTGCCTAAGACAATAATACAACCTTCCTTATATAGGCAATTTTTCACCGCCTGGGAAGTTCCAGAATTTTAGCCAATAAGGCCAACCAAACTTAGAATTATTTTATTTTACATTTCATTACATCATAGTCGGCTCAAGATAACCTTTGAAATCCGAACATAAATTTTGAAGAAAATTATTTTTCACCATTTCAGGTGGCCCAACTTCCGAAGACCATAAGTCATCACTAGTTGACCCGATCGGCTATTATAACCCCATTTCAGAAACGCCATGAAGCGCTCTACAGGCTAGACCCACGCAAGCACCCATCACCCAAATTTTTGACATCATCTAGGGCCTCTAAAGCCTTCAAAACTAAGTTCAAAGTTTCTTTACCCTCTTACCAATACCGAAAATCTTCAATATCTTCCAATATACACTTGATCTGGCAATGAAACTTTACTGGCAGGCTTATATGACCAAAATAAACCTCCAAGAAAGAAATCAGATCATTCTAAGCACATACAAAAATTACCAAAAATAGTAACTTTCCATAAATAGCAGCTTTGCAAAAAATAGCCTTTATTGAATACAAAAATAAAAATATTTTTGGGTGATGCAAGATTGCTCTTACACCCAGGATGCTCCTGCATCAGACACCTAGGGTAATTTGAGAAGTGACCCTATCACGACTCAGGTGTGTAGAGGAAAACCAAGACGGTTAACCTCCTCCTTTGTTAGCCATGATGAATCTTCAACAGGTCATCCTTTCCACTTGACTAGATATTCTTCATATGTTTTGTTCTTTGTCCTTGTGCCAACACGACTATCCAGTATATCTTCAATCTCCTTAGTGTCTGAACTAGTTGCTGGAATACTCCACTGTGCTACTGTGATCTCATCTTGAACACCTCCTTCATGATACTCTGTCCAATCTGAAATGTTAAACACTGGTGAAATATTTAGTTCAGTAGGTAATTCTAACTCATATGCGTTTCCTGAATCATGTTTCTTCAATATCCTGTATGGCCCAAACTTATTCATTTTCAGCTTGTTATATGTACCAACTGGAAACCGCTCGTTCCGCAAATGAACCATGACTTCATCACCAACTTGAAATTTCTTATACCTCCTTTTCTCATATGCCTTAGCCTTATATTGTGTGTTCATCTTGGTAATATGCTTCCTCACCTCCCCATGGATGTTCTTCAAGTGTTCTGCAAAATCTTCAGCTTCGGCACTACTTATTTCTCCTTTATCTATCTTCCTCAATTCAGATGCATTTCTTGGACTACTTCCATATACAATCTGGAATGGTGATTTACCAGTGCTTCTATTGACAAAATTATTGTATGCAAATTCTGCCTGTGATAAAATTAAATCCCATCCTGTTAGCTTATCTCCAACCAAACATCTCAGCAAATTTCCCAAGCTCCTATTCACCACCTCTCTCTGTCCATCAGTCTATGGATGATGTGATGAACTGAACTTCAAATCTGTCTTCAACTTCTTCCATAATGTACGCCAGAAATATCCAACAAACTTAGTGTCCCGATCTGAAACTATGGTCTTTGGCAAACCATGAAGTCTCACTACTTCTCTGAAAAATAATTCTGCTACATGAACAGCATCATTAGTCTTCTTGCAGGGAATGAAATGTGCCATCTTTGAAAATCTGTCAACCACTACAAAAATTGAATCATGTCCCCGCTGAGTCCTCGGTAAACCAAGAACAAAGTCCATGCTAATATCCTCCCAAGGCTTCTCTGGTACAGGTAATGGCTGATACAATCCTGTATTCTGCTTCACTCCTTTCGCCATCTGACATACTCTGCAACTCTGTACAAACTTCTTCACATCTTGCTGCAACTGTGGCCAATAATAATTCTCACCAACCAAAGCAAGGGTTTTATCACGACCAAAATGTCCAGCCAATCTCCCACTATGCTTCTCCTTGATGAGATTCTCCATCATAGAACTTCGTGGAATGCACAACTGACTCCCTCTTAATAGCATATCATCCTGGATGATGAAATCTAACCATTTCATCCTGTCTAGAGTAACAGGTTCTGTACAAGCTTTTCAAGCTTCACCAAAATCAGGATCCTCTCGATACAAATTCTTGAGTTCCTTGAACCCAACCACTTCAATCTGTATTTCTGTCAGCAATAGTTGCCTTCTGCTAAGAGCATCTGCAACCTTATTAGACTTTCCACTCGTTTGTTTCAAAATAAATGTATAACTCTGCAAAAACTCAACCCATTTCAAATGCCTTTGATTTAATTTTCCTTGACTATTCAAATATTGCAAAGCTTGATGATCAGTATACAAAACAAACTCCTTAGGAAGCAGATAGTGTCTCCACTTCTTTAATGCCTGAACTATAGCATAAAATTCCTGATCATAAACAGAATATTTTCTCTTGGCATCATTTAACTTCTCACTAAAATAAGCAACAGGTTTACCTTCTTGGCTCATAACAGCTCCTATTGCAGTACCACTAGCATCACAATCTACTTGAAACACCTTATTAAAATCTGGAAGTGCTAAAAATGGTTGTTCTGTAACTTTTTATTTCAATAATTGAAAACTATTTTCTGCCCCATTAGTCCACTTAAACTCTTTTTTATCCCCTCTCATTGTTTCAGTCAAGGGTCCACAAATACTGCTAAAATTTCGGATAAACTTTCTGTAAAAGCCAGCCAAAAGATGAAAAGATCTTATGTCAGTAGCACTCCTTGGAGTAGGCCATAGAAGGATAGCCTATACCTTCTCTGTGTCCATTTTTAGACCTTCTGTTGAAACTAGAAATCTCAAATACACTAACTCTTTCTTCACAAAACTGCACTTCTTCAAATTAATCAACAATTTCTCTTCTCTCAGTTTTTCAAATACCATACGAATATGCCTCATATGCTCCTCCAATGTCTTTCTAAAGATCAAAATATCATCTAGGTAAACAATGACAAACTTACCCAGAAATTCTTTCAGAACTTCATTCATGAGCCGCATGAAAGTGCTCGGTGCATTGGTTAGCCCAAAAGGCATGACTAACCATTCATATAGTCCTTCCTTTGTCTTGAAGGCAGTGTTCCATTCATCTCCTTCTCTGATCCGAATCTGATGATATCCACTTTTTAGATCTATCTTTGAAAAATACACAGCTCCACTCAAATAGTCCATAATATCATCCATTCGTGGCAATGGAAACCTGTACTTGATTGTGATCTTATTTATTGCCCTAGAATCTGTACACATCCTCCATTCTCCATTCTTCTTTAGTGCTAATACCACTGGTACAGCACAGGGACTCAGACTCTCATGGATCAATCCTTTCTGTAACAACTTATGTACTTGTCTGTTCAACTCATCACTTTCTGCAGGTGTCATTCTGTGTGCTGCCTTGTTCGGCAAACTCACTCCTGAAACTCATTCAACAAATCTGCAACTTCTATAGGAACATCTTCTACTTCCTCTTTACCAGCTTTTGGAATTAAAGCAAAACATACATGCTCATGCCTCATACCATCTAGGAAATTTCTTCCATCAACAAAAGTTATCCTTGCAGTACCACATACCTTTTCTTCAGTCTCCTTCAATGGTTTTAGCTTATGTCGCACTCCATCCTTTGTCAAGGAATAGGTATTCGCATGATCATCATTTACAGCACATCTGTCAAACTGCCATGGTCTACCCAACAACATATGACATGCATCCATAGATATGATATCACACAATACCTCATCTTGGTATCCGCCGATCTTGAACTTTACCAGGCACTATTCATTGACCATGACCTTGTGGTCATCCTGCACCCAGGCAATCTGATATGGATGTGGGTGTTTCTGTCTCTTAAGCTTCAACTTTGTCACCATCTCTTCTGACACCAAATTGTCAGTGCTTCCACTATTGATAATCACATCACAGCATTTACCATCACACTTGCATCTAGTGTGAAACAGGCTCCTCCTTTGTTCAGGTTCATTCTCACCAGCAAGACTTTTCTATTAATTAGCATTTCTCCTCTTTCAGAATCTTCAGAATTTGATGATCTAGCATCTTCATCAACATGCACAACTCTGGCTTGGCCTTCATTTCTCCTATCTATTCTACCTTGGCGCTGAGGACATTCAAATGCCCTATGACCTTCTTCTCCACAGTGAAAACATGTTCCACGGAAGCCTCCTCTTCCAGATCCTTGTCCTCTTCCTCTTCCTCTCTGGTCTTTATTATTCTGATCCTGGAAGTGATTGGAATTATTTCCACGCTGATTCTGACTGCTACTGGCCTCATCCTTCTTTTTCAGATCTTCATTTCGGCCACCATATGACCATCCACCAGATCATCCACTGCGACCTCTTCCATTTTGTCTACTCTCGAACTTCTTGTTCAGCTTTTCCTCTACTTTTAGGGCAAATTAGTATGCCTCCTCAATGCTGTTCATTCGAACCAGATTCAACTCCTCCTGAATGCTTGGCCTTAACCCATTAAGGTATCAGGCAACTTTCTCCTTATCAGCTTCTGCATGGCCTGTTCTGATGAGGAGTCGATAGAACTCCTTTGTATACTCCTGAACAGATCTTCCTGATTGCTTCAAACTTTGCATTTTCTTTAGTAGATCAAGCTCATAATCAACAGGAATGAACTGTCGCTTCAATTTATCCACCATCCGATCCCATCTTGTGATTTTATCTTTCCCTCTTCTATTTCACTCCAATTGAATTTCTTGCCACCAGATCTTCGCATGACCTTTCAGTCTGGCCTTCGCAAATTTTATCTTATCAGGATCCTCAACATTTTCATACTCAAAATATTCCTCACATTCATTGATCGAGTCGATCAATTCCTCTGGGTTAAGATTTTCAGAAAATGTAGGAACCTCAATCTTAGGTCTTTTCCCAATCTTGAAAATCGCCCGAAAAAGTCTTTCTTCCTCCTGGTTCACAATTTCAACTTCTCCTTCTTGATATTCTTCTTCGGCTTCATCCTCGCTTTCGTCTCTAACATTAAGATTCATTCCTCTATGAATCTCTTCTTGCAATGCTTGCACTTGTCTCTGTAGCTCTCTAACCTCAGGTGTTACAACACCAGCTCTTCCGCCACGTTCCCTTCGTGGAGGCATTTTCGCGATGCGCGCTGAAACCCTAGCCACGGTCCTGGTGCAAACTGCCTCACAGTCGGCGATCTGTTTACACACTCAAGAAAACTTGCTCTGATACCACTTGATGAAGGGTGCTCCCCTTAATACCACAAACGCATATCAGAAATAGAGAAACAACAACAATTTGCAAGAACAGAAAATTGGCTTCTTATTATCTCCACAAAGTGGAATTGCAAACTTTCAGAATTACAATATGCAAAGCCACATGGGCATTCCCTTACAATATTCTATAGGAAAAAGCCTCGAATCAATACCCAGATCTACTACCCAGAACTATTCTGAACTGCCTAAGACAATAATACAGCCTTCTTTATATAGGCAATTTTTCACCGCCTTGGAAGGTTCCAAAATTTTAGCCAATAAGGCCGACCAAACTTAGAATTATTTTATTTTACATTTCACTACATCATAGTCGGCTCAAGATAGCCTTTGAAATCTGAACAGAAATTTTGAAGAAAATTATTTTTCGTCATTTCAGGTGGCGCAACTTTCGAAGACCATAAGTCATCACCAGTTGACCCGATCGGCTATTATAACCCCATTTCAGAAACACCACGAAGCGCTCTACAGGCTTGAACCGCGCAAACAATCGTCACCCTAATTTTTGACCTCATCCGGGGCGTCTAAAGCCTTCAAAACTAAGTTCAAAGTTTCTGTACCCTGCTGCCAATACCGAAAATCTTCAATATCTTCCAATATACACTTGATCTGGCAATGAAACTTTACTGGCAGGCTTATATGACCAAAATGAACCTCCAAGAAAGAAATCAGATCATTCTGAGCACATATAAAAATTACCAAAAATAGTAACTTTCCATAAATAGCAGCTCTGCACAAAATAGCCCTTATTGAATACAAAAATAGAAATATTTTTGGGTGATGCAAGATTGCTCTTACACCCAGGATGCTCCTGCATCAGACACCCGGGGTAATTTGAGAAGTGACCCTGTCACGACTCAGGTGTGTAGAGGAAAACTAAGACGGTTAACCTCCTGCTTTGTTAGCCATGATGAATCTTCAACAGGTCATCCTTTCCATTTGACCAGATATTCTTCATATGTCTTATTCCTTTTGCTTCTGCCAACACGACTATCCAGTATATCTTCAATCTCCTTAGTGTCTGAACTAGTTGCTGGAATACTCCACTGTGCTACTCTGATCTCATCTTCAACACCTCCTTCATGATACTCTGTCAGATCTGAAATGTTAAACACTGGTGAAATATTTAGTTCAGTAGGTAATTCTACCTCATATGCATTTCCTGAATCATGTTTCTTCAATATCCTGCATGGCCCAAACTTCTTCATTTTCAGCTTGTTATATGTACCAACTGGAAACCGCTCCTTCCACAAATGAACCATGACTTCATCACCAACTTAAAATTCCTTATACCTCTTTTTCTCATCTGCCTTAGCCTTATACGGTGTGTTCATCTTGGTAATATGCTTCCTCACCTCCCTATGGATGTTCTTCAAGTGTTTTGCAAAATCTTCAGCTTCGGCACTACTTATTTCTCCTTTATCTATCTTCCTCAATTCAGATGCATTTTCTTGGACTACTTCCATATACAATCTGGAATGGTGATTTACCAGTGCTTCTATTGATAGAATTATTGTATGCAAATTTCGCCTGTGATAAAATTAAATCCCATCCTGTTGGCTTATCTCCAACCAAACATCTCAGCAAATTTCCCAAGCTCCTATTCACCACCTCTGTCTATCCATCAGTCTGTGAATGATGTGATGAACTGAACTTCAAATCTGTCTTCAACTTCTTCCATAATGTACGCCAGAAATATCCAACAAACTTAGTGTCCCGATCTGAAACTATGGTCTTTGGCAAACCATGAAGTCTCACTACTTCTCTGAAAAACAATTCTGCTACATGAACAGCATCATTAGTCTTCTTGCAGGGAATGAAATGTGCCATCTTTGAAAATCTGTCAACCACTACAAAAATTGAATCATGTCCCCGTTGAGTCCTCGGTAAATTAAGAACAAAGTCCATGCTGATATCCTCCCAAGGCTTCTTTGGTACAGGTAATGGCTGATACAATCCTGTATTCTATTTCACTCCTTTCGCCATCTGACATACTCTGCAACTCTGTACAAACTTCTTCACATCTTGCTGCAACTGTGGCCAATAATAATTCTCACCAACCAAAGCAAGGGTTTTATCATGACCAAAATATCAAGCCAATCCTCCACTATGCTTCTCCTTGATGAGATTATCCCTTATAGAACTTCGTTGAATGCACAACTGACTCCCTCTGAATAGCATATCATCTTGGATGATGAAATCCAACCATTTCGTCCTGTCTAGAGTAACAAGTTCTGTACAAGCTTTAAAAGCTTCACCAAAATCAGGATCCTCTCGATACAAATTCTTGACTTCCTTGAACCCAACCACTTCAATCTACATTTCTGTCAGCAATAGTTGCGTTCTGCTAAGAGCATCTACAACCCTATTAGACTTTCCACTCCTGTGTTTCAAAACAAATGTATAACTCTGCAAAAACTCAACCTATTTCAAATGCCTTTGATTCAATTTTCCTTGACTATTCAAATATTGCAAAGCTTGATGATATACAAAACAAACTCTTTAGGAAGCAGATAGTGTCTCCACTTCTTTAATGCCTGAACTATAGCATAAAATTCATGATCATAAATAGAATATTTTCTCTTGGCATCATTTAACTTCTCAATGAAATAAGCAACAGGTTTACCTTCTTGGCTCATAACAGCTCCTATTGCAGTACCACTAGCATCACAATCTACTTGAAACACCTTATTGAAATCTGGAAGTGCTAAAACAGGTTGTTCTGTAACTTTTTGTTTCAATAATTGAAAACTATTTTCTGCCCCATTAGTCCACTTAAACTCTTTTCTATCCCCTCTCATTGTTTCAGTCAAGGGTCCACAAATACTGCTAAAATTTCAGATAAACTTTCTGTAAAAGCTAGCCAAACCATGAAAAGATCTTACCTCAGTAGCACTCCTTAGAGTAGGCCATCCAAGGATAGCCTGTACCTTCTCTGGGTCCATTTTTAGACCTTCTGCTGAAACTAGAAATCTCAAATACACTAACTCTTTCTTCACAAAACTGCACTTCTTCAAATTAATCAACAATTTCTCTTCTCTCAATTTCTCAAATACCATACGAATATGCCTCATATGCTCCTCCAATGTCTTACTAAATATCAAAATATCATCTAGGTAAACAATGACAAACTTACCCAAAAATTCTTTTACAACCTCATTCATGAGCCGCATGAAAGTGCTCGGTGCATTGGTTAGCCCAAAAGGCATGACTAACCACTCATATAGTCATTCCTTTGTCTTGAAGGCAGTCTTCCATTCATCTCCTTCTCTGATCCGAATCTGATGATATCCACTTTTTAGATCTATCTTTGAAAAATACACAGCTCCACTCAAATAGTCTATAATATCATCCATTCGTGGCAATGGAAACCTGTACTTGATTGTGATCTTATTTATTACCCTAGAATCTGTACACATCCTCCATTCTCCATTCTTCTTTGGTGCTAATACCGTTGGTACAGCACAGGGACTCAGCCTCTCACGAATCAATCCTTTCTGTAACAACTCATGTACTTGTCTGTTCAACTCCTCACTTTCTCCAGGTGTCATTCTGTGTGCTATCTTGTTCGGCAAACTCGCTCATGGGATCAAGTCCATCTGATGGCTGATCTTCCTGACTGGTGGTAATCCATCAGGCACGTTATCGGATACAATATCCTAAAACTCATTCAACAAATCTGGAACTTCTATAGGAACATCTTCTACTTCCTCTTTACCAGCTTTTGAAATTAAAGTAAAACATACATGCTCATGCCTCATACCATCTAGAAAATTTCTTCCATCAACAAAAGTTATCCTTGTAGTACCACATACCTTTTTTTCAGTCTCCTTCAATGGTTTTAGCTTATGTCACACTCCATCCTTTGTCAGGGAATAGGTATTCACATGACCATCATGTACAGCACATCTGTCAAACTGCCATGGTCTACCCAACAACATATGACATGCATCCATAGATATGATATCACACAATACCTCATCTTGGTATCCGCCGATATTGAACTTTACCAGGCACTGTTCACTGACCATGACCTTGTGGTCATCCTGCACCCATGAAATCCGATATGGATGTGGGTGTTTCTATCTCTTGAGCTTCAACTTTGTCACCATCTCTTCTGACACCAAATTGTCAGTGCTTCCACTATCGATAATCACATCACAGCATTTACCCTCACACTTGCATCTAGTGCGAAAGAGGCTCCTCTTTTGCTCAGGTTCATTCTCACCACTCAGGAAGACTCTTCTATTAATTAGCGTTTCTCCTCTTTCAGCATCTTCAGAATTTAATGATCTAGCATCTTCATTGACATGCGCAACTCTGGCCTGGCCTTCATTTTTTCTGTCTGTTCTGCCTTGGCACTGAGGACATTCAAATGCCCTATGACCTTCTTCTCCACAGTGAAAACATGTTCCACGGAAGCCTCCTCTTCCAGATCCTTTTCCTCTTCCTCTTCCTCTCTGATATCTATTATTTTGATCCTGAAAGTGATTGGAATTATTTTCACACTGATTCTGACTGCTACTAGCCTCATCCTTCTTTTTCGGATCTTCATTTCGGCCACCATATGACCGTCCACCAGATCATCCACCGCGACCTCTTCCATTTTGTCTACTCTCAAACTTCTTGTTCAGCTTTTCCTCTACTTTTAGGGAAAATTGGTATGCCTCCTCAATGCTGTTCATTCGAACCAGATTCAACTCCTCCTGAATGCTTGGCCTTAACCCATTAAGGTATCGGGCAACTTTCTCCTTATCAGCTTCTGCATGGCCTGTTCTGATGAGGAGTCGATAGAACTCCTCTGTATACTCCTGAATAGATCTTCCTGCTTGCTTCAAAATTTGTATTTTCTTTAGTAGATCAAGCTCATAATCAACAGGAATGAACTATCACTTCAATTTATCCACCATCTGATCCCATCTTGTGATTTTATCTTTCCCTCTTCTATTTCGCTCCAATTGAATTTCTTGCCACCAGATCTTCGCATGACCTTTCAGTCTGGCCTTCACAAATTTTACCTTATCAGGATCCTCAACATCTTCATACTCAAAATATTCCTCACATTCATTGATCCAGTCAATCAATTCCTCTGGGTTAAGATTTTCAGAAAATGTAGGAACCTCAATCTTAGGTCTTTTCCCAATCTTGGAAATCGCCCGAAAAAGACTTTCTTCCTCCTGGTTCACAATTTCAAGTTCTCCTTCTTGATATTCTTCTTCAGCTTCATCCTCGCTTTTGTCTCTGACATTAAGATTCATTCCTCTGTGAATCTCTTCTTGCAATGCTCGCACTTGTCTCTGCAGCTCTCTAACCTCACGTGTTACAACACCAGCTCTTCCGCCACGTTCCCTTCGTGGAGGCATTTTCACGATGCGCGGTGAAACCCTAGCCATGGTCCTGGTGCAAACTACCTCAGAGTCGGTGATATATTTACACACTCAATAAAACTTGCTCTGATACCACTTGATGAAGGGTTCTCCCCTTAATACCACAAACGCATAACAGAAATAGAGAAATAACAACAATTTGCAAGAACAAAAAATTGGCTTATTATTATCTCCACAAATGTGGAATTGCAAACTTTCAGAATTAAAATATGCAAAGCCACATGGGCATTCCATTACATTATTTTGTAGGACAAAGCCTCGAATCAATACCCAGATCTACTACCCAGAACTATTCTGAACTACTTAAGACAATAATACAGCCTTCCTTATATAGGCAATTTTTCACCGCCTGGGAAGGTTCCAGAATTTTAGCTAATAAGGCCGACCAAACTTAGAATTATTTTATTTTACATTTCATTACATCATAGTCGGCTCAAGATAACCTTTGAAATCCAAACAGAAATTTTGAATAAAATTATTTTTCGCCATTTTAGGTGGCCCAACTTCCGAAGACCATAAGTCATCACCAGTTGACCCGATCAACTATTATAACCCAATTTCAGAAACGCCACGAAGCGCTCTACAGGCTTGACTCGCGTAAGCGCCCCTCACCCAAATTTTTGACCTCATTCGGGGCCTCTAAAGCAATCAAAACTGAGTTCAAAGTTTCTGTACCCTGCTGCCAATACCAAAAATCTTCAATATCTTTCAATATACACTTGATCTGGCAATGAAACTTTACTGGCAGGCTTATATGACCAAAATGAACCTCCAAGAAAGAAATCAGATCATTCTGAGCACATACGAAAATTACCAAAAATAGTAACTTTCCATAAATAGCAGCTCTGCACAAAATAGCCCTTATTGAATACAAAAATAGAAATATTTTTGGGTGATGCAAGATTGCTCTTACACCCAGGATGCTCCTGCATCAGACACCTGGGGTAATTTGAGAAGTGACCCTGTCACGACTCAAGTGTGTAGAGGAAAACCAAGACGGTTAACCTCCTCCTTTGTTAGCCATGATGAATCTTCAACAGGTCATCTTTTTCACTTGACCAGATATTCTTCATATGTCCTGTTCCTTGTGCTTTTGCCAACACGACTATCCAGTATATCTTCAATCTCTTTAGTGTCTGAACTAGTTGCTAGAATACTCCACTATGGTACTGTGATCTCATCTTCAACACCTCCTTCATGATACTCTGTCAGATCTAAAATGTTAAACACTGGTGAAATATTTAGCTCAGTAGGCAATTCTACCTCATATGCGTTTCCTGAATCATGTTTCTTCAATATCCTGCATGGCCCAAAATTCTTCATTTTCAACTTGTTATATGTACCAACTGGAAACCGCTCCTTCCGCAAATGAACCATGACTTCATCACCAACTTGAAATTCTTTATACCTCCTTTTCTCATCTGCCTTAGCCTTATACTGTGTGTTCATCTTGGTAATATGCTTCCTCACCTCCCGATGGATGTTCTTCAAGTATTCTGCAAAATCTGCAGCTTCGGCACTACTTATTTTTCCTTTATCTATCTTCCTCAATTTAGATGCATTTCTTGGACTACTTCCATATATAATCTAGAATGGTGATTTACGAGTGCTTCTATTGACAGAATTATTGTATGCAAATTCTGCCTGTGATAAAATTAAATCCCATCTTGTTGGCTTATCTCCAACCAAACATCTCAGCAAATTTCCCAAGCTCCTATTCACCACCTCTGTCTGTCCATCAGTCTGTGGATGATGTGATGAACTGAACTTCAAATCTGTCTTCAACTTCTTCCATAATGTACGCCAGAAATATCCAACAAACTTAGTGTCCCGATCTGAAACTATGGTCTTTGGCAAACCATGAAGTCTCACTACTTCTCTGAAAAATAATTCTGCTACATAAACAACATCATTAGTCTTCTTGCAGGGAATGAAATGTGTCATCTTTGAAAATCTGTCAACCACTACAAAAATTGAATCATGTCCCCGCTGAGTCCTCGGTAAACCAAGAACAAAGTCCATGCTGATATCCTCCCAAGGCTTCTCTGGTACAGGTAATGGCTGATACAATCCTGTATTCTGCTTCACTCCTTTCGCCATCTGACATACTCTCTAACTCTGTACAAACATCTTTACATCTTGCTGCAACTATGGCCAATAATAATTCTCACCAACCAAATCAAAGGTTTTATCAGGACCAAAATGTCCAGCCAATCCCCCACTATGCTTCTCCTTGATGAGATTCTCCCTCATAGAACTTCGTGGAATGCACAACTGACTCCCTCTTAATAGCATATCATCCTGGATGATGAAATCCAACCATTTCATCCTGTCTAGAGTAACAGGTTCTGTACAAGCTTTCCAAGCTTCACCAAAATCAGGATCCTCTGGATACAAATTCTTGAGTTCTTTGAACCCAACCACTTCAATCTGCATTTCTGTCAGCAATAGTTGCCTTCTGCTAAGAGCATCTGCAACCCTATTAGACTTTCCACTCCTGTGTTTCAAAATAAATGTATAACTCTGCAAAAACTCAACCCATTTCAAATGCATTTGATTCAATTTTCCTTGACTATTCAAATATTGCAAAGCTTGATGATCAGTATACAAAACAAACTCCTTAGGAAGCAGATAGTGTCTCCACTTCTTTAATGCCTGAACTATAGCATAAAATTTCTGATCATAAACAGAATATTTTCTCTTGGCATCATTTAACTTCTCACTGAAATAAACAACAGGTTTACCTTCTTGGCTCATAACAGCTCCTATTGCAGTACCACTAGCATCAAAATCTACTTGAAACACCTTATTGAAATCTGGAAGTGCTAAAACAGGTTGTTCTATAACTTTTTGTTTGAATAATTGAAAACTATTTTCTGCCCCATTAGTCCACTTAAACTCTTTTCTATCCCCTCTCATTGTTTCAGTCAAGGGTCCACAAATACTGCTAAAATTTTAGATAAACTTTCTGTAAAAGCTAGCCAAACCATGAAAAGATCTTACCTCAGTAGCACTCCTTGGAGTAGGCCATCCAAGGATAGCCTCTACCTTCTCTGGGTCCATTTTTAGACCTTCTGCTGAAACTACAAATCCCAAATACACTAACTCTTTCTTCACAAAACTGCACTTCTTCAAATTAATCAACAATTTCTCTTCTCTCAGTTTCTCAAATACCATACGAATATGCCTCATATGCTCTTCCAATGTCTTACTAAAGATCAAAATATCATCTAGGTAAACAATGACAAACTTACATAGAAATTCTTTTAGAACCTCATTCATGAGCCGCATGAAAGTGCTCGGTGCATTGGTTTGCCCAAAAGGCATGACTAACCACTCATACAGTCCTTCCTTTGTCTTGAAGGAAGTCTTCCATTCATCTCCTTCTTTGATCCGAATCTGATGATATCCACTTTTTAGATCTATCTTTGAAAAATACACAGCTCCACTCAAACAGTCCATAATATCATCCATTCGTGGCAATGGAAACCTGTACTTGATTGTGATCTTATTTATTGTCCTAGAATCTGTACACATCCTCCATTCTCCATTCTTCTTTGGTGCTAATACCACTGGTACAACACAGGGACTCAGACTCTCACGGATCAATCTTTTCTGTAACAACTCATGTACTTGTTTTTTCAACTCCTCACATTCTGCAGGTGTCATTCTGTGTGCTTCCTTGTTCGGAAAACTCGCTCCTGGGATCAAGTCCATTTGATGGCTGATCTTCTTGACTGGTGGTAATCCATCAGGCACATTATCGGATACAATATCCTGAAACTCATTCAACAAATCTGCAACTTCTACAGGAACATCTTCTACTTCTTCTTTACCAGCTTTTGGAATTAAATTAAAACATACATGCTCATGCCTCATACCATCTAGGAAATTTCTTCCATCAACAAAAGTTATCCTTGCAGTACCACATACCTTTTCTTCAGTCTCCTTCAATGGTTTTAGCTTATGTCGCACTCCATCCTTTGTCAGGGAATAGGTATTCGCACGACCATTATGTACAGCACATCTGTCAAACTGCCATGGTCTACCCAACAACATATGACATGCATCCATAGATATGATATCACACAATACCTCATCTTGGTATCCGCTGATCTTGAACTTTACCAGGCACTATTCACCGACCATGACCTTGTGGTCATCCTGCACCTAGGCAATCCGATATGGATGTGGGTGTTTCTATCTCTTGAGCTTCAACTTCGTCACCATCTCTTCTGACACTAAATTGTCAGTGCTTCCACTATCGATTATCACATCACAACATTTACCCTCACACTTGCATCTAGTGCGAAACAGGCTCCTCCTTTGTTCAGGTTCATTCTCACCACTCAGCAAGACTCTTCTATTAATTAGCGTTTCTCCTTTTTCAGCATCTTCAAAATTTGATGATCTAGCATCTTCATCGACATGCGCAACTTTGGCCTGGCCTTCATTTCTCCTGTCTATTCTGCCTTGGCGCTGAGGACATTCAAATGCCCTATGACCTTCTTCTCCATAGTGAAAACATGTTCCACGGAAGCCTCCTCTGCCAGATCCTTGTCCTCTTCCTCTTCCTCTCTGATATCTATTATTCTGATCTTGGAAGTGATTAGAATTATTTCCACGCTGATTCCGACTGCTACTGGCCTCATCCTTTTTTTTCAGATCTTCATTTCGGCCACCATATGACCATCCACCAGATCGTCCATCGCGACCTCTTCCGTTTTGTCTACTCTCCAACTTCTTGTTCAGATTTTCCTCTACTTTTAGGGCAAATTGGTATGCCTCATCAATGCTGTTCATTCGAACCAGATTCAACTCCTCTTGAATGCTTGGCCTTAACCCATTAAGGTATCAAGCAACTTTCTCCTTATTAGCTTCTGCATGGCCTGTTCTGATGAGGAGTCGATAGAACTCCTCTATATACTCCTGAACAGATCTTCCTGCTTGCTTCAAACTTTGCATTTTCTTTAGTAGATCAAGCTCATAATCAACAGGAATGAACTGTCGCTTCAATTTATCTACCATCTGATCCCATCTTGTGATTTTATCTTTCCCTCTTCTATTTCACTCCAATTGAATTTCTTGCCACCAGATCTTCGCATGACCTTTCAGTCTGGCCTTCGCAAATTTTACCCTATCAGGATCCTCAACATCTTCATACTCAAAATATTCCTCACATTCATTGATCCAGTCGATCAATTCCTCTGGGTTAAGATTTCTAGAAAATGTAGGAACCTCAATATTAGGTCTTTTCCCAATCTTAGAAATCGCTCGAAAAAGTCTTTCTTCCTCATGGTTCACAATTTCAACTTCTCCTTCTTGATATTCTTCTTCGGCTTCATCCTCGCTTTCGTCTCTGACATTAAGATTCATTCCTCTGTGAATCTCTTCTTGCAATGCTCGCACTTGTCTCTGCAGCTCTCTAACCTCATGTGTTACAACACCAGCTCTTCTGCCACGTTCCCTTCTTGGAGGTATTTTCATGATGCGCGCTGAAACCCTAGCCACGGTCCTGGTGCAAACTGCCTCACAGTCGATGATTTGTTTAAACACTCAAGAAAACTTGGTCTGATACCACTTGATGAAGGGTGCTCCCCTTAATATCACAAATGCATAACAGAAATAGAGAAACAACAACAATTTACAAGAACAGAAAATTGGCTTATTATTATCTCCACAAATGTGGAATTGCAAACTTTCAGAATTATAATATGCAAAGCCACATGGGCATTCCCTTACAATATTCTATAGGACAAAGGCTCGAATCAATACCCAGATCTACTACCCAGAACTATTCTGAACTGCCCAAGACAATAATACAGCCTTCCTTATATAGGCAATTTTTCACCGCCTGGGAAGGTTCCAGAATTTTAGACAATAAGGCCGACCAAACTTAGAATTATTTTATTTTACATTTCATTACATCATAGTCGGCTCAAGATAACCTTTGAAATCCGAACATAAATTTTGAAGAAAATTATTTTTCACCATTTTAGGTGGCCCAACTTCCGAAGACCATAAGTCATCACCAGTTGACCCGATCGACTATTATAACCCCATTTCAGAAATGTCACGAAGCTCTCTACAGGCTTGACCCGCGCAAGCGCCCATCATCCAAATTTACAACCTCATTCGGGGCCTCTAAAGCCTTCAAAACTGAGTTCAATGTTTCTGTACCCTACTGCCAATATCGAAAATCTTCAATATCTTCTAATATACACTTGATCTGGCAATGAAACTTTACTGGTAGGCTTATATGACCAAAATGAACCTCCAAGAAAGAAATCAGATCATTCTGAGCACATACAAAAATTACCAAAAATAGTAACTTTCCATAAATAGTAGCTCTGCACAAAATAGCCCTTTTTAAATACAAAAATAGAAATATTATTGGGTGATGCAAGATTGCTCTTACACCCAGGATGCTCCTGCATCAGACACCCAGGGTAATTTGAGAAGTGACCCTTTCACGACTCAGGTGTGTAGAGGAAAACCAAGATGGTTAACCTCCTCCTTTGTTAGCCATGATGAATCTTCAACAGGTCATCCTTTCCACTTGATCAGATATTCTTCATATGTCCTGTTCCTTGTGCTTCTGCCAACACGACTATCCAGTATATCTTCAATCTCCTTAGTGTCTGAACTAGTTGCTGGAATACTCCACTGTGTTACTGTGATCTCATCTTCAACACCTCCTTCATGATACTCTGTCAGATCTGAAATGTTAAACACTGGTGAAATATTTAGCTCAGTAGGCAATTCTACCTCATATGCGTTTTTTGAATCATGTTTCTTCAATATCCTGCATGGCCCAAACTTCTTCATTTTCAGCTTGTTATATGTACCAACTGGAAACCGCTCCTTCCGCAAATGAACCATGACTTCATCACCATCTTGAAATTCTTTATACCTCCTTTTCTCATCTGCCTAAGCCTTATAATGTGTGTTCATCTTGGTAATATGCTTCCTCACCTCCCCATGGATGTTCTTCAAGTGTTCTGCAAAATCTTCAGCTTCGGCACTACTTATTTCTCTTTTATCTATCTTCCTCAATTCAGATGCATTTCTTGGACTACTTCCATATACAATCTGGAATGGTGATTTACCAGTGCTTCTATTGACAAAGTTATTGTGTGCAAATTTTGCCTGTGATAAAATTAAATCCCATCCTGTTAGCTTATTTCCAACCAAACATCTCAGCAAATTTCTCAAGCTCCTATTCACCACCTCTGTCTGTCCATCAGTCTGTGGATGATGTGATGAACTGAACTTCAAATCTGTCTTCAACTTCTTCCATAATGTACGCCAGAAATATCTAACAAACTTAGTGTCCCGATCTGAAACTATGGTCTTTGGCAAACCATGAAGTCTCACTACTTCTCTGAAAAACAATTCTGCTACATGAACAACATCATTAGTCTTCTTGCAGGGAATGAAATATGCCATCTTTGAAAATCTGTCAACCACTACAAAAATTGAATCATGTCCCCGCTGAGTCCTCGGTAAACCAAGAACAAAGTCCATGCTGATATCCTCCCAAGGCTTGTCTGGTATAGGTAATGGCTGATACAATCCTGTATTCTGCTTCACTCCTTTCCCCATCTGACATACTCTGCAACTCTGTACAAACTTCTTCACATCTTGCTGCAACTGTGGCCAATAATAATTCTCACCAACCAAAGCAAAGGTTTTATCAGGACCAAAATGTCTATCAAATCCCCCACTATGCTTCTCTTTGATGAGATTCTCCATCATAGCACTTCATGGAATGCACAACTGACTCCCTCTTAATAGCATATCATCCTGGATGATGAAATCCAACCATTTCGTCCTAGCTAGAGTAACAGGTTCTGTACAAGCTTTCCAAGCTTCACCAAAATTAGGATCCTCTGGATACAAATTTTTGAGTTCCTTGAACCCAACCACTTCAATCTGCATTTCTGTCAGCAATAGTTACCTTCTGCTAAGAGCATCTGCAACCCTATTAGACTTTCCACTCCTGTGTTTCAAAACAAATGTATAACTCTGCAAAAACTCAACCCATTTCAAATGCTTTTGATTCAATTTTCCTTGACTATTCAAATATTACAAAGCTTGATGATCAGTATACAAAACAAACTCTTTAGGAAGCAGATAGTGTCTCCACTTCTTTAATGCCTGAACTATAGCATAAAATTTCTGATCATAAACAGAATATTTTCTCTTGGCATCATTTAACTTCTCACTCAAATAAGCAACAGGTTTACCTTCTTGGCTCATAACAGCTCCTATTACAGTACCACTAGCATCACAATCTACTTGAAACACCTTATTGAAATCTGGAAGTGCTAAAATAGGTTGTTCTGTAACTTTTTGTTTCAATAATTGAAAACTATTTTCTGCTCCATTAGTCCACTTAAACTCTTTTCTATCCCCTCTCATTGTTTCAGTCAAGGGTCCACAAATACTGCTAAAATTTCAGATAAAATTTTTGTAAAAGCTAGCCAAACCATGAAAAGATCTTACCTCAGTAGCACTCCTTGGAGTAGGCCATCCAAGGATAGCCTGTACCTTCTTTGGGTCCATTTTTAGACCTTTTGCTAAAACTACAAATCCCAAATACACTAACTCTTTCTTCACAAAACTGCACTTCTTCAAATTAATCAACAATTTCTCTTCTCTCAGTTTTTCAAATACCATACGAATATGCCTCATATGCTCCTCCAATGTCTTACTAAAGATCAAAATATCATCTAGGTAAACAATGACAAACTTACCCAGAAATTCTTTCAGAACCTCATTCATGAGCGGCATAAAAGTGCTCGGTGCATTGGTTAGCCCAAAAGGCATGACTAACCACTCATACAGTCCTTCCTTTGTCTTGAAGGTAGTCTTCCGTTTATCTCCTTCTCTGATCTGAATCTGATGATATCCACTTTTTAGATCTATCTTTGAAAAATACACAGCTCCACTCAAACAGTCCATAACATCATCCATTCATGGCAATGGAAACCTGTACTTGATTGTGATCTTGTTTATTGCCCTAGAATCTGTACACATCCTCCATTCTCCATTCTTCTTTGGTGCTAATACCACTGGTAGAGCACAGGGACTCAGACTCTCATGGATCAATCCTTTCTGTAACAACTCATGTACTTGTCTGTTCAACTCCTCACTTTCTGCAGGTGTCATTCTGTGTGGTGCCTTGTTCGACAAACTCGCTCTTGGAATCAAGTCCATCTGATGGCTGATCTTCCTGACTGGTGATAATCCATGAGGCACGTTATCGGATACAATATTCTGAAACTCATTCAACAAATCTGCAACTTCTATAGGAACATCTTCTACTTCCTCTTTACCAGCTTTTGGAATTAAAGCAAAACATACATGCTCATGCCTCATACCATCTAGAAAATTTCTTCCATCAACAAAAGTTATCCTTGCAGTACCACATACCTTTTCTTCAGTCTCCTTCAATGGTTTTAGCTTATGTCGCACTCCATCATTTGTTAGGGAATAGGTATTCACATGAACATCATGTACAGCACATCTGTCAAACATCCATGGTCTACCCAACAACATATGACATGCATCCATAGATATGATATTACACAATACCTCATCTTGGTATCCGCCGATCTTGAACTTTACCAGGCACTCTTCACTAACCATGACCTTGTGGTCATCCTGCACCCAGGCAATCCGATATGGATGTGGGTGTTTCTGTCTCTTGAGCTTCAACTTTGTCACCATCTCTTCTGACACCAAATTGTCAGTGCTTCCACTATCGATAATCACATCACAGCATTTACCCTCACACTTGCATCTAGTGCGAAACAGGCTCTTCTTTTGTTCATGTTCATTCTCACCACTCAGCAAGACTTTTCTATTAATTAGCGTTTCTCCTCTTTCAGCATCTTCAGAATTTGATGATCTAGCATCTTCATCGACATGCGCAACTCTGGCCTGGCCTTCATTTCTCCTATCTGTTCTGCCTTGGCACTGAGGACATTCAAATGCCCTATGACCTTCTTCTCCACAGTGAAAACATGTTCCACAGAAGCCTCCTCTTTCAGATCCTTGTCCTCTTCCTCTTCCTCTCTGATCTCTATTATTCTGATCCTGGAAGTGATTGGAATTATTTCCACGCTGATTCTGACTGCTACTGGCCGCATCCTTCTTTTTCGGATCTTCATTTCGGCCACCATATGACCATCCACCAGATCGTCCACCGCGACCTCTTCCATTTTGTCTACTCTCGAACTTCTTGTTCAACTTTTCCTCTACTTTTAGGACAAACTGGTATGCCTCCTCAATGCTGTTGATTCGAACCAGATTTAACTCCTCTTGAATGCTTGGCCTTAACCCATTAAGGTATCGGACAACTTTCTCCTTATCAGCTTCTGCATGGCCTGTTCTGATGAGGAGTCGATAGAACTCCTTTGTATACTCCTGAACAGATCTTCCTGCTTGCTTCAAATTTTGCATTTTCTTTAGTAGATCAAGTTCATAATCAACAGGAATGAACTGTCACTTCAATTTATCCACCATCCGATCCCATCTTGTGATTTTATCTTTCCCTCCTCTATTTCGCTCCAATTGAATTTCTTGCCACCAGATCTTCGCATGACCTTTCAGTCTGGCCTTCGCAAATTTTACCCTATCAGGATCCTCAACATCTTCATACTCAAAATATTCTTCACATTCATTGATCCAGTCGATCAATTCCTCTGGGTTAAGATTTCCAGAAAATGTAAGAACCTCAATCTTAGGTCTTTTCTCAATCTTAGAAATCGCCCGAAAAAGTCTTTCTTCCTCCTGGTTCATAATTTCAACTTCTCCTTCTTGATATTCTTCTTTGGCTTCATCCTTGCTTTCGTCTCTGACATTAAGATTCATTCCTCTATGAATCTCTTCTTGCAATGCTCTTACTTGTCTCTGCAGCTTTCTAACCTCAGGTGTTACAACACCAGCTCTTCCGCCACGTTCCTTTCGTGGAGGTATTTTCGCGATGTGCGCTGAAACCGTAGCCACGGTCCTGGTGCAAACTGCCTCATAGTCGGTGATCTATTTACACACTCAAGAAAACCTGGTCTGATACCACTTGATGAAGGGTGCTCCCCTTAATACAACAAACGCATAACAGAAATAGAGAAACAACAACAATTTGCAAGAACAGAAAATTGGTTTCTTATTATCTCCACAAATGTGGAATTGCAAACTTTCAGAATTACAATATGCAAAGCCACATGGGCATTCCCTTACAATATTCTATAAGACAAAGCCTCGAATCAATACCCAGATCTACTACCCAGAACTATTTTGAACTGCCTAAGACAATAATACAGCGTTCCTTATATAGGCAATTTTTCACCACCTGGGAAGGTTCCAGAATTTTAGCCAATAAGGCTGACCAAACTTAGAATTATTTTATTTTACATTTCATTACATCATAGTCGGCTGAAGATAACCTTTGAAATCCGAACATAAATTTTGAAGAAAATTATTTTTTGCCATTTCTGGTGGCCCAACTTTCGAAGATCATAAGTCATCACCAGTTGACCCGATCAGCTATTATAACCCCATTTCAGAAACGCCACGAAGCGCTCTACAGGCTTGACCCCTACAAGTGCCTATTACCCAAATTTTTGACCTCATCCGGGGCCTCTAAAGCCTTCAAAACTGAGTTTAAAGTTTCTGTACCCTACTGCCAATACCGAAAATCTTCAATATCTTCCAATATACACTTGATCTGGCAATGAAACTTTACTGGCAGACTTATATGACCAAAATGAACCTCCAAGAAAGAAATCAGATCATTCTGAGCACATACAAAAATTACCAAAAATAGTAACTTTCCATAAATAGCAGCTCTGCACAAAATAACCCTTATTGAATATAAAAATAAAAATATTTTTGGGTGATGCAAGATTGCTCTTACACCCAGGATGCTCCTGCATCAGACACCCGGGGTAATTTGAGAAGTGACCCTGTCACGACTCAGGTGTGTAGAGGAAAACCAAGACGGTTCACCTCCTCCTTTGTTAGCCATGATGAATCTTCAACAGGTCCTCCTTTCCACTTAACCAGATATTCTTCATATGTCTTGTTCCTTCTGCTTCTGCAAACATGACTATCCAGTATATCTTCAATCTCCTTAGTGTCTGAACTAGTTGCTGGAATACTACACTGTGCTACTATAATCTTATCTTCAACACCTCCTTCATGATACTCTGTCAGATCTGAAATGTTAAACACTGGTGAAATATTTAGCTCAATAGGCAATTCTACCTCATATGCATTTCCTGAATCATGTTTCTTCAATATCCTGCATGGCCCAAACTTCTTCATTTTCAGCTTGTTATATGTACCAACTGAAAACTGCTCCTTCCGCAAATGAACCATGACTTCATCACCAACTTGAAATTCCTTATACCTCCTTTTCTCATCTGCCTTAGCCTTATACTGTGTGTTCATTTTGGTAATATGCTTCCTCACCTCCCCATGGATGTTCTTCAAGTGTTCTGTAAAATCTTCAGCTTCGCCACTACTTATTTCTCCTTTATCTATCTTCCTCAATTCAGATGCATTTCTTGGAGTACTTCCATATACAATTTGGAATGGTGATTTACCAGTGCTTCTATTGACAGAATTATTGTATGCAAATTCCACCTGTGATAAAATTAAATCCCATCCTGTTGGCTTATCTCCAACCAAACATCTCAGCAAATTTCCCAAGCTTCTATTCACCACCTCTGTCTGTCCATCAGTCTGTGGATGATGTGATGAACTGAACTTCAAATCTATCTTCAACTTCTTCCATAATGTACGCCAGAAATATCCAACAAACTTAGTGTCCCGATCTGAAACTATGGTCTTTGGCAAAGCATGAAGTCTCACTACTTCTCTGAAAAATAATTCTGCTACATGAACAGCATCATTAGTCTTCTTGCAGGGAATGAAATGTGCCATCTTTGAAAATCTATCAACCACTACAAAAATTGAATCATGTCCCCGCTGAGTCCTCGGTAAACCAAGAACAAAGTCCATGCTGATATCCTCCCAAGGCTTCTCTGGTACAGGTAATGGCTGATACAATCCTGTATTCTACTTCACTCCTTTCGCCATCTGACATACTCTGCAACTCTGTACAAACTTCTTCACATCTTGCTGCAACTGTGGCCAATAATAATTCTCACCAACCAAAGCAAGGGTTTTATCAGGACCAAAATGTCCAGCCAATCCCCCACTATGCTTCTCCTTGATGAGATTCTCCCTCATAGAACTTCGTGGAATGCACAACTGACTCCCTCTTAATAGCATATCATCCTGGATGATGAAATCCAACCATTTCATCTTGTCTAGAGTAACAGGTTCTGTACAAGCTTTCCAAGCTTCACCAAAATCAGGATCATCTGGATACAAATTCTTGAGTTCCTTGAACCCAACCACTTCAATCTGTATTTCTGTCAGCAATAGTTGCCTTCTGCTAAGAGCATCTGCAACCCTATTAGACTTTTCACTCGTGTGTTTCAAAATAAATGTATAACTATGTAAAAACTCAACCTATTTCAAATGCCTTTGATTCAATTTTCCTTGACTATTCAAATATTGCAAAGCTTGATGATCAGTATACAAAACAAACTCCTTAGGAAGCAGATAGTGTCTCTACTTCTTTAATGCCTGAACTATAGCATAAAATTTTTGATCATAAACAGAATATTTTCTCTTGGCATCATTTAACTTCTCACTGAAATAAGCAACAGGTTGACCTTCTTGGCTCATAACAGCTCCTATTGCAGTACCACTAGCATCACAATCTACTTGAAACACCTTATTGAAATCTGGAAGTGCTCAAACAAGTTGTTCTGTAACTTTTTATTTCAATAATTGAAAACTATTTTCTGCCCCATTAGTCCACTTAAACTCTTTTCTATCCCCTCTCATTGTTTCAGTCAAGGGTCCACAAATACTGCTAAAATTTCAGATAAACTTTTTGTAAAAGCTAGCCAAACCATGAAAAGATCTTACCTCAGTAGCACTCTTTGGAGTAGGCCATCCAAGGATAGCCTGTACCTTTTTTGAGTCCATTTTTAGACCTTCTGCTGAAACTACAAATCCCCAATACACTAACTCTTTCTTCACAAAACTGCACTTCTTCAAATTAATCAATAATTTCTTTTCTCTCAGTTTCTCAAATACCATACGAATATGCCTCATATGCTCCTCCAATGTATTACTAAAGATCAAAATATCATGTAGGTAAACAATGACAAACTTACCCAGAAATTCTTTCAGAACCTCATTCATGAGCGGCATGAAAGTGCTCGGTGCATTGGTTAGCCCAAAAGGCATGACTAACCACTCATACAGTCCTTCCTTTGTCTTGAAGGCAGTCTTCCATTCATCTCCTTCTCTGATCCGAATCTGATGATATCCACTTTTTAGATCTATCTTTGAAAAATACACAGCTCCACTCAAACAGTCCATAATATCATCCATTCGTGGCAATGGAAACCTGTACTTGATTGTGATCTTATTTATTTCCCTAGAATCTGTACACATCCTCCATTCTCCATTCTTCTTTGGTCCTAATACCGCTGGTACAGCACAAGGACTCAAACTCTCATGGATCAATCTTTTCTGTAACAACTCATGTACTTGTCTGTTCAACTCTTCACTTTTTACAAGTGTCATTCTGTGTGCTGCCTTGTTCAGCAAACTCGCTCCTGGGATCAAGTCCATCTGATGGCTGATCTTCCTGACTGGTGGTAATCCATCAGGCACGTTATCGGATACAATATCCTGAAACTCATTCAACAAATCTGCAACTTCTATAGGAACATCTTCTACTTCCTCTTTACCAGCTTTTGGAATTAAAGCAAAACATACATGCTCATGCCTCATACCATCTAGGAAATTTCTTCCATCAACAAAAGTTATCTTTGCAGTATCACATACCTTTTCTTCAGTCTCCTTCAATGGTTTTAGCTTATGTCACACTCCATCCTTTGTCAGGGAATAGGTATTCGCACGACCATCATGTACAGCACATCTGTCAAACTGCCATGGTCTACCCAACAACATATGACATGCATCCATAGATATGATATCACACAATACCTCATCTTGGTATTCGCCGATCTTGAACTTTACCAGGCACTGTTCACTGACCATGACCTTGTGGTCATCCTGCACCCAGGCAATCCGATATGGATGTGGGTGTTTCTGTCTCTTGAGCTTCAACTTTGTCACCATCTCTTCTGACACCAAATTGTCAGTACTTCCACTATCGATAATCACATCACAACATTTACCCTCACACTTGCATCTAGTGCGAAAGAGGCTCCTCCTTTGTTCAGGTTCATTCTCACCACTCAGGAAGACTCTTCTATTAATTAGCGTTTCTCCTCTTTCAGCATCTTCAGAATTTGATGATCTAGCATCTTCATTAACATGCGCAACTCTGGCCTTGCCTTCATTTCTCCTGTCTATTCTGCCTTGGCGCTGAGGACATTCAAATGCCCTATGACCTTCTTCTCCACAGTGAAAACATGTTCCACGGAAGCCTCCTCTTCCAGATCCTTGTCCTCTTCCTCTTCCTCTCTGATCTCTATTATTTTGATCCTAGAAGTGATTGGAATTATTTTCACACTGATTCTGACTGCTACTAGCCTCATCCTTCTTTTTCAGATCTTCATTTCGGCCACCATATGACCATCCACCAGATCATCCATCGCGACCTCTTCCATTTTGTCTACTCTCGAACTTCTTATTCAGCTTTTTCTCTACTTTTAGGGCAAATTGGTATGCCTCCTCAATGCTGTTCATTCGAACCAGATTCAACTCCTCCTGAATGCTTGGCCTTAACCCATTAAGGTATCGGGCTACTTTCTCCTTATCAGCTTCTGCATGGCCTGTTCTGATGAGGAGTCGATAGAACTCCTCTGTATACTCCTGAACAGATCTTCCTGCTTGCTTCAAACTTTGCATTTTCTTTAGTAGATCAAGCTCATAATCAACAGGAATAAACTATCACTTCAATTTATCCACCATCCGATCCCATCTTGTGATTTTATCTTTCCCTTTTCTATTTCGCTCCAATTGAATTTCTTGCCACCAGATCTTCGCATGACCTTTCAGTCTGGCCTTCACAAATTTTACCCTATCAGGATCCTCAACATCTTCTTACTCAAAATATTCCTCACATTCATTGATCCAGTTGATCAATTCCTCTAGGTTAAGATTTCTAGAAAATGTAGGGACCTCAATCTTAGGTCTTTTCCCAATCTTGAAAATCGTCCGAAAAAGTCTTTCTTCCTCCTGGTTCACAATTTCAACTTCTCCTTCTTGATATTCTTCTTCGGCTTCATCCTCACTTTCATCTCTGACATTAAGATTCATTCCTCTACGAATCTCTTCTTGCAATGCTCGCACTTGTCTCTGCAGCTCTCTAACCTCAGGTGTTACAACACCAGCTCTTCCACCACGTTCCCTTCGTGGAGGCATTTTCGCGATGCACGCTGAAACCCTAGCCATGGTCCTGGTGCAAACTGCCTCACAGTCAGCGATCTATTTAAACACTTAAGAAAACATGCTCTGATACCACTTGATGAAAGGTGCTCCCCTTAATACCACAAACGCATAACAGAAATAGAGAAACAACAACAATTTGGAAGAACAGAAAATTGGCTTCTTATTATCTCCACAAATGTGGAATTGCAAACTTTCAGAATTACAATATGCAAAGCCACATGGGCATTCCCTTACAATATTTTGTAGGACAAAGCCTCGAATCAATACCCAGATCTACTACCCAGAACTATTCTGAACTGCCTAAGACAATAATACAGCCTTTCTTATATAGGCAATTTTTCACCGCCTGGGAAGGTTCCAGAATTTTAGCCAATAAGGCCGACCAAACTTAGAATTATTTTATTTTACATTTCATTACATCATAGTCAGCTCAAGATAACCTTTGAAATCCGAACAGAAATTTTGAAGAAAATTATTTTTTGCCATTTCAGTTGGCCCAACTTCCGAAGACCATAAGTCATCACCAGTTGACCCGATCGGCTATTATAACCCCATTTCGAAAATGCCACGAAGCGCTCTACAGGCTTGACCCGCGCAAGTGCCCATCTCCCAAATTTTTGACCTCATCCCGGGCCTCTAGAGCCTTCAAAACTGAGTTCAAAGTTTCTGTACCCTGCTGCCAATACCGAAAATCTTCAATATCTTCCAATATACACTTGATCTGGCAATGAAACTTTACTGGCAGACTTATATGACCAAAATGAACCTCCAAGAAAGAAATCAGATCATTCTAAGCACATACAAAAATTACCAAAAATAGTAACTTTTCATAAATAGCAGCTCTGCACAAAATAGCCCTTATTGAATACAAAAATAGAAATATTTTTGGGTGATGCAAGATTGCTCTTACACCTAGGATGCTCCTGCATCAATGTCCTTCTTGGAATGATTTCTTGATGTAAACTTTTGAACTTTAGGTGATGCTGACTCATCAGCCTTAGGAGTACCTTCTTCACTTGTCTCAGGGTTATTGAACAACACATCAATGCTATCAAACATTTTCTCAATAATTGTTTCACTAGTGGAGGGTCTAGGTTCTTCTTCAATCATGGGTGAGTAATCATGATATCTTTCTTGAATCATAAAATTTTCATCAATCTTTACATGAGCACTTTCAATGATCTTTTTCAATCTTAAATTGAAACATCTATAAGCTTTACTTTTAGTAGAGTAACCAAGAAAAATACCTTCATCACTTCTTGCATCAAACTTGCCTATTGCTTCATCCCTCTTGATGTAGCACTTGCTTCCAAAGATTCTAAAGTATTTTACTATGGGAACATTACCAAACCATAGCTCATAAGGTTTTTTGTTAGCGCCTGGCCTTAACTGAATTCTATTGATTGAATAGGCTATTTGATTGACCACATCTCTCCAATAGGTGTGTGCAACTTTTCCTTCTATCATAATGGTGCGTGCTGTATAAAAAATGATCCTATTCCTTCTCTCTGCAATTCCATTCTAATAAGGTGTTTTAAGTGCACTTAACTATCTCTTTATGCCATGTTCTTCACAGTACTCATAAAATCTGTCAGAGGTGAATTCTCCTCCTCTATCTGATCTCAAACATTTTATCTTTAATCTAGATTCATTCTCAACTTTAGCTTTGAATATTTTGCACTTATCAAATACTTTTGACTTATCTTTTAAGAATGAAACCCACATCATCCTAGTATAATCATCAAAAAACAAAATAAAATACCTATCACCATAGTATGATCTTGTTTGAGCTGGTCCACATAGGTCGATATGAATCAGATCCAACTTGTTCTTTGTTGAATTCTGCTTGCTCTTGAATGAATTTCTCACATGCTCCCCCATCACACATTCCCTACATATAGTATCAATTGGCTATGCTATGCTAGGTAGATCTCTTGCTGCTTTAACATTGCTTATCTTCACTATGTTATCAAAATTGATATGACATAGTCTTCTATGCCACAACCAACTGTCATCAATTTTAGCAACAAAACAACTTACTTCTGAATTAAGTTGAATAATATTACCTCTTGTCTTTGTGCCTGATGCAATCATAACACCATCCTTGTTGTTAATGATGCATTTGTCATCTTTGAACTCCAACTGATAGCCTTTACCAAGTAACTATCCAGCACTAAGAAGGTTATGTTTCAAACCATCAATATAAAGAACATCATTAGTATTGTTCTTTCCATCCAAAGTGATGGCTCCTTTACCAACTATAGGTTTAGGAGTGTTGTCTCCAAATTTGACCATACCTCCATTGTATTCATCCAAATGAACAAACCTACCTTTATCACCTATCATGTGATGTGAACAACCACTATCTATAATCCAATCTGTCCTTATGTCTTCTTGGAAAATCAATGCTAGCTCGAGATTTACTTTCTCATTTTTAGGAACTGAATTAATATTTGTTTTGTCTACAATAGCAATGAATCCAATTTATTCTTCACCTGATTCATCATCCGAAACTCCATCTCCAGCAAAGTAACATTCCTTAGAGTACTTAGGCTTGTAATCCTTTTTGAACTTTCTAACTCTAGTAGGACACTTAGATGCAAAGTGACCTATCTTATTACATGAAAAGCACTTGAAAGGCAATTGAACTTCATATTTTCCTTTTCCTTTCTTTTCTCTTTTAGCAACCATAGCAATAAAATCATCTTAAGTTTTCTCTTCATCATCATCATCAAAATTACTAGAAGTGTTTGTAGATTTCTTACCATGAATTGTTGCTTTGAAGGCTGTCTCACTTTTAGGTTCTGTCTTCAATCTTGAAATCTCAAAAGCTGAGATTTTGTTGATCAAAGTCTCTCTCTTAAAATTTGATGTAAGTTGCATGGTCTCATCAAGGATATTGATCTTGCTTTCATATTCTGGAGTGAGAGTAGTCATCAACTTGTCCATAATATCTTCTTCTGAGATCTCTCCACCATTGTTCGTGATTCCAGCAACTACTTCATTGACCCTTTGATTATAAGCTCTGATGTTTTCTTTAGGTAGCATCTCTAATGCATTGAATCTTTTATTCCATGTCTTTCTATGCGCATCCTTTGCTTGCTTGTCTCCTTCAAATATGTCTACAAGGTACTTCCATATCTTGTGGGTAGTGTCTACCTTCTTTATCTTTGAAAACTCACTATCAGATAGTGCGCTGATAAGAGCTTATTTAGCTATAGCATTGTGATGAAACAATTCCTTTTGAGTGTCAGTACCATCATCCTGTTCAAGGTCTTCTAAAGAAGGAATCTTGGCTGCTTTGATAGTTACATTGAAAACTTCATAAGCAATACACTGCAAATGGGTCATCATCTTGTTCTTCCAATCAAGATAATTTTATCCATCAAAATTAGGACTCTCTTTCTTGAAGTATGCCATCTGATAAACCTCAAGCTGTTAAACTTCTCTCTGAGGCACTTGGCTCTGATACCAATTGTTAGGAATAGTCCCAAGAGATAATTGAGAGGGGGTGAATCATCTATCTACAAGTTTCAATTCTTTATCTAATTAAGTATACACAACACCAATATTTTGGCTACGGGGAAAAACAAATAGGTAAAAACCCTAGTGGGACTTGATACCAACTAATATTTTGTACTAGTGTATAATTATCCTTGTTAGAAGATCCTTTACCCTGTTAGGAGTAGCTTTACAATATATGAAGTATAGTAGACCTGGTTAAGGGTCAGACCCTGTTAGGAGTCTTTTACAATTGTCCCTGTTAGGGGAGAGGACGTACTATCCAAGAGCTCACTACTCAAATGGGCGAAGGCTACAACCTTCTGAAGAATAGATACACACTATATCTAGATCTTGGTGAACTACGCTTTGACCTATTGTCTAGATCAGTTCCAATGAATAGCACACATATTATTCTTAGTCACATTGACCTTCTTCTAATGGTTCAACACTTTTGCACACTCAGCTCTACTCTGCTTAATCAACCATGAACCACACTTCAGCAATCACAAATGACTGCCTATAAATATATTTCCTCCAAATAATATAATCAAGTCAACCTATTAGAACCACCTTGAAATCATATTAGAGAAACCATAATAAACTCCAAAAAACATTTTGTCAGCTCTATTATGCATGCAGCTCATTCTGGGACCTGTCTAATAAAATAATTGTAGATGCATGCCACACATTGTCGGCTCTACCAAAACAACCAAAACTTTCTCTGTAAGTTGAATTAACTTATGCACTCTTAACCAAACATCAATAACACTTCTCCAAGCTCAAATCCAAGGGCTCATATCCTCAAGATAGGCGCAACTCAAGAAACAATAAAATCTCTGTCGGCTCTTTTGAACAAACACAGGAAACTGCTACTGGTGAATAGTGACTGCATAACTTCACTTGCATTCATCATCAGACCATGCGTCCATGAAATTAACATCACTAACATGTCTACAACATATATCCTAGGGCGCATGCCCATAAGACAATTGTACGGACAACCATACATAGAACACTGCCTATAACTCTGTTAGGAACATTGCTGACACAAGCTGCTATATAACTATCTGTACTTATAGTTAACCTCTGCACCCATGATATCATGCTGATATCATGTCCATGCATCATATACTAAAGGCTTACTACATAAGACTTCTACACATGCTACTTTCCATATGTTGTCATCAATGACAAACATATAGTCAGTATTGGCCTGTTGGAAAATCTCCAACAATCTCCCCCTTTGGCATTGATGGAAACATGTGGAATGAAATACCAACATCAACCCAAATGAACATTTATTTTATAACATTTTCTATTTCCTCTTCAAAAATCCCCCAAAGATGAATCTTCCATCTGCTACAATATTTTCTAATATTCTCCATTTCCTCAACTGTACTGCTATCATAACTGAATGCTGCTCCCCCTTAGTATATTACTCCTCTTTTTACTTTGTTTTTCATGAATCTATATATATACTCCTCCTTTGACATCAATGGCAAAGGGTGACACTCATTTTAAGCACTGGTACTACTCCAGAAGCAGAGTAGTCAACCTTCCATTAGTCCCAGAGGACTTATGCCATTCCTGCTTCCTTCTAAGTAGAATGAGGGAAGGGAATTACTACCAACTTCCCCCTAAGATACTCAAAAATATCCTTAGGGAAGGGCTTTGTGAATATATCTTCCAACTATTCTTTAGTACTCACATAGTCCAACTTGACTTTTTTCTCTTCCACTTTCTCTCTTAGGAAGTGATACTTGATCTCAATGTATTTTGTCTTTGCATGCATCACAAGGTTCTTAGACATATTGATAGTGCTAGTGTTATCATAGTGAATAGCAATAGGATAATCAATCTGAATTCCAAAATATTTTATCATCTACTTGATCCAATGATGAAGGGTGCTCCCCTTAATACCACAAACACTTAACAGAAATAGAGAAACAACAATAATAATATGCAAGAACAGAAAATTGGCTTCTTATTATCTCCACAAATGTGGAATTACAAACTTTCAGAATTACAATATGCAAAGTCACATGGGCATTCCCTTACAATATTCTGTAGGACAAAGCCTCGAATCAATACCTAGATCTACTACCCAGAACTACCCTAGACAACACTACGGGCCTTCTTCATATAGGCAATTTCCACCGCCCGAGAAGGTTCTAGAAATTTAGCCCTTGGGGCCGACCAAACTTAGAATTATTTTATTTTACAATTTATTACATCGAAGTCAGCTCAAAATGAGTTTTGAAACCCAAACAGAAATTTTGAAGAAAAATTATTTTTCACCATTTCAAGTGACCCAACTTCTGAAGACCATAAGTCATCACCCATTGACTCGATTGGCTATTATAACCCCATTCTGGAAATGCCACAAAGTTCTCTACAGGCTTAACTTGCACAAAGCACCCATCACCCAATTTTTTGACCTCATTCGGGGCCTCTAAAGCGTTCAAAACTGAGTTCAAAGTTTTTGTACCCTGCTGCCAATACCGAAAATCTTCAATATCTTCAAAACTAGACCTAATCTAGCCATAAAACTTTGCGGGCAGGCTGATATGACTGAGATGAACCTCCACATGTAAAATTAGAACATTTAGAGATCGTAAGACCAACTTACTAAAAATAGCAAGTTTCCATAAATAGCAACTTTGCACAAGATAGCCCTTATTGAATACAAAAATAGAAATATTTTTGGGTGATGCAAGATTGCTCTTACACCCAGGATGCTCCTGCATCAGACACCCAGGGTAATTTGAGAAGTGACCCTGTCACGACTCAGGTGGGCAGAGGAAAACCAAGATGGTTAACCTCCTTCTTTGTTAGCCATGATGAATCTTGAACAGGTCATCCTTTCCATTTGACCAAAAAGTCTTCATATGTCTTGTTCCTTGTGCTTCTACCAACACGACTATCCAGTATGTCTTCAATCTCCTTGATATCTGAACTGGTTGCTGGAATACTCCACTATGCTACTACAATCTCATCTTCAACACCTCCTTCATGATATTCTGTCAAATCTGAAATGTTAAACACTAGTGAAATATTCAGCTCACTAGGCAATTCTACCTCATATGCATTTCCTGAATCATGCTTCTTCAATATCTTACATGGTCCAAACTTCTTCATTTTTAAGTTGTTATATGTACCAACCAAAAATCGCTCCTTCCGCAAATGAACCATGACTTCATCTCCAACCTAAAATTCCTTATGCCTCCTTTTCTCATCTACCTTAGCCTTATACTGCGCATTCATTTTGGTAATATGCTTCCTCACCTCCTCATGGATGTTCTTCAAGTGTTCTGCAAAATCTTCAGCTTCAACACTACTTATTTCTCTTTTATCTATCTTTCTCAATTCAGATGCATTTCTTGGACTACTTCCATATACAATCTGGAATGGTGATTTATCAGTGCTCCTATTGACAGAATTATTGTATGCAAATTCTACTTGTGGTAAAATCAAATCCCATCCTATTGGCTTATCTCCAACCAAACATCTCAACAGATTTCCCAAATTTCTATTCACCACCTCTGTCTATCCATCAGTCTGTGGATGATGTGATGAACTGAACTTCAAATCTGTCTTCAACTTCTTCCACAATGTCTGCCAAAAATATCCAACAAACTTAGTATCTCAATCTGAAACTATGGTCTTTGGCAAACCATGTAGCCTCACCACTTCTCTGAAAAATAATTCTGCTACATGAACAACATCATTAGTCTTCTTGCAGGGAATGAAATGTGCCATCTTTAGAAATCTGTCAACTACTACAAAAATTGAATCATGTCCCCGCTGAGTTCTTGGTAAACCAAGAACAAAGTCCATACTGATATCCTCCCAAGGCTTCTCTGGTATAGGAAATGGCTGATACAACCCTATATTCTGCTTCACTCCTTTCACCATTTGACATACTCTACAACTCTGTACAAACTTCTTCACATCTTGCTGCAATTGTGGCCAATAATAATTTTCACCAACCAAAATAAGGGTTTTATCATGACCAAAATGTCCAGCTAATCCTCCACTATGCTTCTCCTTGATGAGATTCTCTCTCATAGAACTTCATGGAATGCACAACTGACTCTCTCTGAATAGCATATCATCTTGGATGATAAAATCTAGCTATTTCATCCTGTCTAGAGTAACAGGTTCTGTACAAGCTTTCCAAGCTTCACCAAAATCAAGATCCTCTAGATACAAATTTTTGAGTTCCTTGAACCCAACCACCTCAATCTGCATCTCTATCAGCAATAGTTGCCTTCTACTAAGAGCATCTGCAACTTTGTTAGACTTTCCACTTCTGTGTTTCAAAACAAATGTATAACTCTGCAAAAACTCAACCCATTTCAAATGCCTTTGATTCAACTTTCCTTGACTATTCAAATATTACAAAGCGTGATGATCAGTATACAAAACAAACTCCTTAGGAAGCAGATGATGTCTCCACTTCTTTAATGCCTGAACTATAGCATAAAACTCCTGATCATAGACAAAATATTTTCTCTTGGGATCATTTAACTTCTCACTGAAATAAGCAACAGGTTTACCTTCTTGGCTCATAACAGCTCCTATTGCAGTACCACTAGCATCACAATCTACTTGAAACACCTTATTAAAATCAGGAAGTGCTAAAACAGGTTGTTCTGTAACTTTTTGTTTCAACAATTAAAAACTCTTTTCTACCCCATTAGTCCACTTAAACTCTTTTCTATCCCCTCTCATTGTTTCAGTCAAGGGACCACAAATACTACTAAAATTTTTGATAAACTTTCTGTAAAAGCTAGCCAAACCATGAAAAGATCTTACCTCAGTAGCACTCTTTGGAGTAGGCCATTCAAGGATAGCCTGTACCTTCTCTGGGTCCATTTTTAGACCTTTTGCTGAAACTACAAATCCCAAATACACTAACTCTTTCTTCACAAAACTGCACTTTTTCAAATTAATCAACAATTTCTCAACTCTCAACTTCTCAAACACCATATGAATATGCATCATATGTTCCTCTAATGTCTTGCTAAAAATCAAAATATCATCTAGGTAAACAATGACAAACTTACCCAGAAATTCTTTTAGAACCTCGTTCATGAGCTGCATGAAAGGTGCTTAGTGCATTGGTTAGCCCAAAAGGTATGACTAACCACTCATACAATCCTTCCTTTGTCTTGAAGGTAGTCTTCCATTCATCTCCTTCTCTAATCTAAATATGGTGACATCCACTCTTCAGATCTATCTTTGAGAAATACACAGGTCCACTCAAACAATCCATAATATCATCCATTCGTGGCAATGGAAACCTATACTTGATTGTGATCTTGTTTATTGCTCTGGAATCTATACACATCCTCCATTCTCCATTCTTCTTTGGTACTAATACTGCTGGTACAGCACAGGGACTCAGACTCTCTCGAATCAATCCCTTCTGCAATAACTCATGTACTTGTCTATTCAACTCTTCACTTTCTACTGGTGTCATTCTGTGTGCTGCCTTGTTTGGCAAACTGGCTCCTGGAATCAAATTCATCTGAGGACTGATCTTCCTTACCAGTGGTAATCCATCAAGTACACTATCAAATATAATATCCTGAAACTCATTCAACAAATCTACAACCTCTACAAGTACATCCTCTACTTCCTCTTTACCAGCTTTTAGAATTAAAATAAAACACACATGCTCATGCCTCATACCATCTAAAAATTTTATTCCATCCACAAAAGTTATTCTTGCATTACCACATACCTTTTCTTTGGTCTCCTTCAATGGCTTTAGCTTATGTCGCACTCCATCCTTTATCAGAGAGTAGGTATTTGCATGACCATCATGTACAACACATCTGTCAAACTGCCACGGTCTACCCAACAACATATGACATGCATCCATAGAGATGATATCACATAGTACCTCATCTTGGTACCCGTCGATCTTGAACTTTACCAGGCACTGTTCACTGACCATGACCTTGTGGTCATCTTGCACCCAGGCAATCTGATATGGATGTGGGTGTTTCTATCTCTTGAGCTTCAACTTTGTCACCATCTCTTCTGACACCAAATTATCAGTGCTTCCACTATCGATAATCACATCACAGTATTTACCATCACACTTGCATCTAGTGCGAAACAGGCTCCTCCTTTGTTCAGGTTCATTCTCACCACTCAGCAAGACTCTTCTGTTAATTAGCATTTCTCCTCTTTCAGCATCTTCAGAATTTGATGATCTAGCATCTTCATCTACATGTGCAACTCTGGCCTAGCCTTCATTTCTCCTATCTATTCTACCTTGGTGCTGAGGACATTCAAATGCCCTATGACCTTCTTCTCCATAGTGAAAATATGTTCCACGGAAGCCTCCTCTTCCAGATCCTTGTCCTCTTCCTCTTCCTCTCTGATCTCTATTACTCTGATCCTGAAAATGATTGGAATTATTTCCTCTCTGATTCTGACTGCTACTGGCCTCATCCTTCTTTTTTGGGTCTTCATTTTGGCCACCATATGACTATCCACAAATCTTCCACCACGACCTCTTCCATTTTGTCTGCTCACAAACTTCTTGTTCAACTTTTCCTCTATTTTTAGGGCAAACTGGTATGCCTCCTCAATACTGTTCATTCGAACCATATTCAACTCCTTCTAAATACTTGGCCTTAACCCATTAAGGTATCGGGAAAGTTTCTCCTTATCAGCTTCCGCATGGCCTGTTCTGATGAGGAGTTGATAAAACTCCTCTGTATACTCCTGAACAGATCTTCCTGCTTGCTTCAAACTTTACATTTTCTTTAGTAGGTCAAGCTCATAATCAACAGGAATGAACTGTCACTTCAATTTATCCACCATCCGATCCCATCTTGTGATTTTATCTTTCCCTCTTCTATTTCTCTCTAATTAAATCTCTTGCCACCAGATCTTCGCATGATCTTTCAATCTGGCTTTCACAAATTTGACCCTATCAGGATCCTCAACATCTTCATACTCAAAATATTCCTCACATTCATTGATCCAGTCGATTAATTCCTCTGGGTTAAGATTTCAAAAAAATGTAGGAACCTCAATCTTAGGTCTTTTCCCAATCTTGGAAATCACCCGAAAAAGTCTTTCTTCCTCTTGATTCACAACTTCAGCTTCTCCTTCTTGATATTCTTTTTCGGCTTCATCCTCGCTTTTGTCTCTGACATTAAGATTTATTCCTCTATGAATCTCTTCTTGCAATGCTCACACTTGTCTCTGTAGCTCTCTAACCTCAGGTGTCATAGCACCAGGTCTTCCACCACGTTCTCTTCGTGGAGGCATTTTCACGATGCGCACTGAAACCCTAACCACGGTCTTGGTACAAACTACCTCATAGTCAGCGATCTATTTACACACTCAAGAAATCTAGCTCTGATACAACTTGATGAAGGGTGCTCCCCTTAATACCACAAACACTTAACAGAAATAGAGAAACAACAACAATAATATGCAAGAATAGAAAATTGGCTTCTTATTATCTCCACAAATGTGGAATTATAAACTTTCAGAATTACAATATGCAAAGCCACATGGGCATTCCCTTACAATATTCTGTAGGACAAAGCCTCGAATCAATACCCAGATCTACTACCTAGAACTGCCCTAGACAACACTACGGGCCTTCTTCATATAGGCAATTTCCACCGCCCGAGAAGTTTCTAGAAATTTAGTCCTTGGGGCTGACCAAACTTAGAATTATTTTATTTTACAATTTATTACATCAAAGTCGGCTCAAAATGAGTTTTGAAACTCAAACAGAAATTTTGAAGAAAAATTATTTTCCACCATTTTAGGTGACCCAACTTCTGAAGACCATAAGTCATCACCCATTGACCCGATTGGCTATTATAACCTCATTTTGGAAACGCCACGAAGCACTCTATAGGCTAAAAATTATGCAAAGTGCCTGTCACCCAATTTTTCAACCTCATCCGGGGCTTCTAAAGTCTTCAAAACTAAGTTTGAAGTTTCTGTACCCTACTACCAATACTGAAAATCTTCAATATCTTCAAAACTAGACCTGATCTAGCCATGAAACTTTGCTGGCAGGCTGATATGACTGAGATGAACCTCCACATGTAAAATTAGAACATTCTAAGATCTTAAGACCAACTTACTAAAAATAGCAAGTTTCCATAAATAGCAACTCTGCATAAGATAGCCCTTATTGAATACAAAAATAAAAATATTTTTGGGTGATGCAAGATTGCTCTTACACCCAGGATGCTCTTGCATGATCCAAACAATTGTAGAACAATTCAAGGCTGCTGCAACATACTCCACTTCTGCTGTTGACTGAGAAATATAATTTTGTTTCTTGCTTGTCCAAGTGACAAGTCTATCACCAAGAAACACTACTCCTCCTGATGTACTCTTTCTGTCATCAACACATCCTACCCAATCTGCATTAGTGTACACATGAAGCTCAACATTTTCTGAATCAAGATACCATAAACCATAGTCTATAGTGCCTTGTAAGTATCTGAATATCCTTTTTACTACCATGAGGTGACTTTGTTTAGGCTTTGCTACAAATCTTTCAACTATACCGACTACATTGGAAATGTCAGGTCTAGTTTGAGTAAGATAAATCAATTTAACAATCATTGTCTTGTATAATGTTATATCAACTTCTGGTGAGTCATCTTCCTTTTTAAGCTTGCATCTAGTAATCATAGGGGTTCCTACTGGCTTGCAATCATCCATCTTGAATTTCTTCAGTATCTCTTTCACATACTTTGATTGATTAATGAAAATCCCTTTTTCTTTTTGCTGCACATTGAATCCCAAAAAGTACTTGATAGGACCAATCGTACTCATCTTAAACTCATTCTACATTTCCTTAGCAAATACAGCATTGAGTTTGTCATTACCTCCAAAGATAATGTCATCAACAAATATAGCTATAAGTAACAAACCTTGAGATGTTTCTCTAATGAATAGATTACAATCTACTGCTCCTTTCTTGAATCCAATCTTTGTTAAGTATCCATCTAGTCTCTCATACCATGCTCTAGGGGCTTGCTTAAGTCGATAGAGGGCCTTCTTCAATCTGCATACCATATCAGGTCTGTCTGATAAGGTGAATCCTTCAGGCTGCTCAATGTATACTCCTATTGTGTTACCACTTGCATCGCACTCAACTCCTATTGCACTACCACTTGTGTTGCACTCAACTTGAAATACCTTATTGAAGTCAAGTAAATCCAACATAGGTAACTCAACAACCTTTTGTTTCAAAGTCTCAAAACTCTTGTCAGCTCCATGTGTCCACTTAAAATGCTTTTTATTCCCTCTCATAGTCTCATTCATAACACTACAAATAGAACTGAAATTCTTAATGTACTTTCTATAAAAACTAGCCAGACCATGAAATGAACTTACCTCCCCTACATTCTCAGGTGTAGGCCACTCCAAAATTCCTTTAACCTTCTCAGGATCCATTTTTAGATCATCAGCTAAAATTACAAATCCCAAATAGGCAATCTCTTCTTGCATAAAAGAACACTTCTTCAAATTAATCAGTAGCTTCTCCTCTTTCAGTCTATGCAACACTTATCTAATATGCTCAAGGTGTTCTTCCTTAGTTTTACTAAATATCAACATATCATCTAGATAGACAATCACAAATTTACCAAAAAATCTCTTGAGAAGCTCATTCATCAACCTCATGAAAGTACTAGGTGCATTAGTCAAACCAAAAGGCATAACTAACCACTCATACAAACCATGTTTTTTCTTGAAAGAAGTCTTCCATTCATCACCTTCTCTAATTCTGATACAATGATACTCTCTCTTCAAATAAATCTTGGTAAAATACTTTACTCTACTCAAACAATCCATAATTATGTCATCCATCCTTGACATAGGAAACCTATATTTCATTGTTATCTTGTTGATAGATTTGGAATTGGTACACATTCTCCATTCTCAATTCTTTTTAGGTGCTAGCACAATAGGTATAATCTTCATTCTCGGTAGGTGTCAATCTATATGGTGCTTTATTTGGAAAACTAGCTCTAGGAATTAGGTCCATACAATGACTCATACTTCTTACTGGTGGTAAATCATCATGAATATCTTATGTAACAATCTCTTTGTATTCACTCAGTAAGTTTTCAATTTCTTCTGGCACTCAGTCATTACTATTTTCTATTACTCAACATTTACTATTTTTTGTCACTCGGTCATTACTACCACAACTCGGTCTCTTAGGAATTATAACAAAATAGACTTGGTTCTTATTCATATCTTTTTTAAATTGCTTTCCATTAACCATGCAAATTTTCATAGTAGTGCAGTTTATCTCATCTGGACTCTTAATCAAAGGTAACAATGTTTGCTTTCTTCCATTCACCCAAAGAGTATATTGATTCAATCTACCATCATGAACAACATATCTATCATACTTCCAAGGTCTACCCAAAAGAATATGATAACAATCCATAGGCATAATATCACACAAAAATTCATCAAAGTAACCTCCAATTTTGAATTTCACAATACATTTCTCACTTACCAATAATTTATACTCATCTTTGATCCATGATACATGATAGGGTTTAGGGTTTCTCAACCTTTGCAATTAAAACTTTGTAACCAACTCCTCTGATGCCAAATTCGCTAAACTTCCACTATGAATAATCACTTTGCAATATTTTTCTGCCATCTTAAATTTGGTTTTGAAAGACTTCTCCTTAGGATAGGTTCTTCATCAAGTCTTTTATTACACAAAGTTCTCCTTACCATCAGATTTTCTCCATCCTCAAGCCTACTTCATGAATCCTCAGGATTCTCTTCTACCACAATATTTCTATGACTTTGTTCATTTGCATCAGAGTGTCTACACTCAAAAGATCTATGCCCTTCTTTACCACATCTAAAACAATTACCATTAAAACCCCCTCTAGAATAAGAATTACCTCTTCCTCAGTATGAACTAGTACCTGCTCGGTAAGAACTACCACCTTTCCACTCGGTCTTGCTTTTATCTTCAATTGTCCATTCATATTTTTTCTTATCTTGCACAGAATTATTAGATCTGCCACATTCAATATAAGACCTATCTTTGTCTCTCTAGAATCTACCACCTCTACTTCTCTATCTTTGCTCATGCTTCTTTGTGAAGATTTCCTTAGCTTTCAATACATGTTGTTTTGCTTCTTCTACACTATCTATTTTGAAAAAACTTATTTCATCTTGAATTCCATATCTCAATCCATTCAGGTACCTTGCAACTTTCTCAACCTCATCATCCAAATGTCCAAATCTGATGTCTAATCTATAGAATTCCTCAGTGTATTCCATCACAGTCATATCCCTTTGTCTAGGGTTTTGCATCTTCCTCAACAAACTAACTTGGTAATCAATAAGGAGGAACTTCTTCTTCACCTTGTTCACCATTTTCAACCAAGTTTAGATCTTCTCCTTTCCTCTTCTTTGTCTATTAGTTTGCAAATGCCACCACCACAATGAGGGATGACCTTTCAACCTAGTGACTGCAATTTTCACCTTCCTATTCTCAGGAGTGCTTTCAAACTCAAAGAATTTTTCCATATCAGATATCCAATCCTACAAAAAATTGGTATCCAACTTTCCATCATAAGGAATAACCTCAACAACAGGCTTCTAATGTGCCTTAGACAACACTCTCAACAATCTTTCCTCATCTTGATCTTTGTAAGGTTATGGATTTGGGTTTGGTACTCCTGCTTCATCATCACTCACATCATCAAGATGCACTTCTCTCCTCTGGGCTGTCTCCACAACATCTAATCTAGTTGTAAGTTGTCTTAACATGTCCATTATGAAATTATCAATATTTCCTCTACCTTGAACCATCTTGACAAATAGGTTCTTGTAAGATCGTAACCCTCTTCAAGTTATAGGTCAAATCCGTAGATCTGCCACTCTACAACCAAATCCAACTCATGGTTCTACATGCTCCAATCTCCTCAAGGATGAACCTTAAGCTCTGATACCACCTGATGCAAGGAGAGATGGGAAAACCTAGGGCTAAAGGCACACCTAACTATCCAACCTACTTGTAGAGTAATACTAAGAGAAAAGACACAACATAAATAGCAACACCAAGAAGAGAAGGAAGACAAACACTTTAATAATTTATCCAAATAATAGCATACATTCCCGGCTATGAGGCCTTTTGGGTTAGGGCCAACAAGATTTATGAAAATTTAGACTTAGCCTCTATCTTGTTTCTAACTTCTTCTACTCACTACTTCCACCACAACCCCTACCTACATCTAAACATCTTTATTTATACTTGCCAAAATGACTTACAAAAGATTCTCTATTATTATAAATAGAAGGTTGACTGCAAAATGATATGCACACATCCAAAGACAAGATCCCAATAATAAAATTTATGACCCAAATTAAATATATAAGTCAGCTCCAACTAAGAACCAAAACACAGACAAACTCGATCAAAGAAGAATAGAGCATCATCAAATAAAAAGTTCTCTCGGCATAGGAAGGAACACTCAACCAATACTAAACAACTTGACACACACACAAGAATACTCGGCCAACACTGAGAAACTCGATGCACAGGAACGCTTGACAATTACTTCAGCTCGACACTGACTAGCAGAATGAACAAAATGAGCAGGATAGCAAGGCAACCCAGGATGCTACTGCATCATAATAATATCATATTCATACACATTATTTATAAGAAATCAATCATAAATAGGACCATTATTCATAAGCAAGAAATCATAAATAAGGCTCACTATGCTATTTATTATAAGAATTAGTACTTGTGTGAAAACTAGCGGTTGCCGTTGCACCAAAAGATTGACATGTAATTGTCTCATACAACCACTAGACTTATAGAAGAAACATGAGGATGTTAAACCATGTCACAAATCCCAAATGGGGACATTGGATGTTAGTAAAAAAATCCCCCCTTAGCATCACTTGAGGGGATTCAAATATGTGACCAATCTCTTATACCCCCTGTTACAACTAGTGGTTGTTGTTGCACCAAAAAATTGACATGTTAATGCCCAATTCAACGAATAGACTTAAATAAGACAGAGGAGGTTGTTAAACCATGTTACAAATCTTGAAGGGGGATGTTGACAGTTATTCCAATAATGTAATACCAATTTATAATAATATTCAGATTCTCTATACTCTAAGACAAATTGTTGTAAGACATATTTGACTAGTTCGATGATTCGAGGTATCTGTGAGTTATGATTAAGTGATTATTGATTGGATGATTGAGAAGTGATTATTTAATAAATGCTAATTTTTCATATTGATGGATAGTGGTTGAATGAATGTTAATTTGGTAGAGTGATGCTTGATTGTTGAATTATATGCATTTTTTATCCAAGTTAAAGTGATGATTTATGTGAATTTGATTATTACTTATGGATTAATTTATTGATTTATTGAGAGGCGATGGAGGAAGGATAATGATTGATAAGTCTTTAAATACTAGGAATGAAATCTCCTTTATACTTTTTTGGTAAAAGGGTCATGACCATTCATAATAATACAACCTGCATGGGTAGAAGAGTTGGCTTGAGCCATGGGTTTTCTCCCCATTCGTATTAGGTTTGACTTTGAGGCCCACACTTACCCAATGCACATGTCTTGTAGGCTATTACATGCATCCTTAGACAAATAGTCTTGTCTTACCTCACCCCTCCCTGAACCCCAACTTGGAAATATGCAAAATCAAGATAAGACAAGTTGGGCACTAAGATGAGTCATAAGGACACCTCTAAGTTAACAAAAAAAATTGAGTCACTAGTTTTCATTGTTACCTTTGTGAATAATATATTATTGTAGACACCTAAAAATCCTTTAGAAAATAAAGTATTTTTATTTTCTGAAAAATTCCTGATGACATCATCATTTGTTAATTAATTAATTATTTAATTAATTAATTTATTTTTATGTCATTAAATCCCTTTATCTTAATTAAAAATATTTAATTAAGAAATCCCTCCCAAAAATGTTTAAATCTTATTTAAACATTATCTCCTTATTTATTAATTATTTTAATTAATAAATTGACCAAAAATCCCAAAATAAATAATTAATTTATTTTTTGCCCAAAACTTGGCCAATTTCCTTTAGACCACTAACCTCTTCCAAAATCTTCTAATCCTTCTTTAATTTCGATTAAAAGGCTAATCCCATCTTTTCTAACCCTAATCCCAAGGTGAAATATTTAATTAAGATTAAATATTTAAATTTCATATTTATTGAAAATATTTCAATAAATATTCCCAAAACTTAAGCTTTTGGAATGAATAAGCTTTTATTCCATGAAACCAAGGAAAACTCTAGACTCTTCTAGAAACTTCTCAACCCAACCTCTTCACCCATCCTAATCCTAAAATCCCCTAATCCTAATCCTAATCCTCCCCCTAATCTTGTCACATTCCCTAAACAAGGTTAGCCAACTCCTAAGCTTGACCCAAAGTCAACAAACTTCTAGAGGCTTCTCTTACATGCATTGAAGACATTTAAGGCCTCCTTATCCCTCTTACATGCATTTATGGTGCATTTAAGAAGCCCCTCACCCCTTTCTTACACCCTTTGACCTTAGGCACATTTCCCAAATTGTGCACATTCCTCCCATCTTTCAATCCAATGCCCTTGTGACACTTGTCACAAGGAGGTGATCCCTAAACTAGCACAATCCATGTGCTCCCCTTTGAATGAATCTTGGCCTCTCTTAAGGATTTCAATCCTGGCCACTCATTCTCCCTTCCCAAATTCTATAAATACCCCTCCTTTCAAGAGAAAAATCAATTAGCTTACTTTCATTCTCAAGCAATAGCAAACTTATAATGCCATTTTCATTCTAGACTTAACATAAATCATCTTAATTAGTTTATTTTCAAAGTATTTTAGCTCATCATAAGCTTAGAAATAATGGATTAACATAGCTTTTCTTATTGCTTTGCATAGCATAGCATCATATCACATCTCTAATTTGGTCTAAAATCAATCTTAGATTCCTCATCATGTAGCTTAATCTTCATTAAAGCATTTTTGGATCCTTGAGGCCTTAGGGGCAAATCAGGTGTTCTATACCTGTTTTTGTGCCATTTTGGGGTTTTCATGGATTTCAATCCATCTTAGAACGCATTATAATATGCTCCAAGTGCTTAGAGAGCACACCCACATCCCCCTTATCAGAGCAAATCAAACAGTGCTTGGGTGCACCTGTTTCTGGCTCAATCTGAGGTGGCTAGCTTAGAGTTTCCTTGTTTTTGTTTTGATTGTATGCTAGATTAAACTCTTAATGTTTGATTGATTTGAGCCTTTCAAAATAGATAACAGGTACCCTCGAAAGCCTTGCTCACATTCTGGCACGCCCGGTGGGACCAAAAGCACAATCATTTTGATGAGATTATACTTTATATGCTTGTATTTGCAGGAAACAAATGAAATGTCACCTTCAAGCAATTAAATGTCGCCTTCAAGAAAAGAAATGTTGCCTTCATGAAAAGAAATGTTGCCTACACAAAATACAGTCACGCCTTCAAGAAATTAAATAACGCCTTCAAGAAATCAAATCACGCGTAGAGACACTATTTTCACGCCTGGTTACTGGCAGATTTTCGCTAGCCATAACTTCTATTTTGTCTGTACTTCTTCTTCTGTCACCTACATGTAATTAAATCATGCCTTCGAAGAAAGAAATCATGCCTCTGCATAGTTATCTGTCACCTATAAAGGTACAAAATGTCACCTGTAAGAATGAAATGTCACCTTTGCACTTTCTGTTGGAAACAATTGTCTGAAGGAAATTGCTACTCAATTATGTATTGTCTTTGATGTCACACAATGTCATAGTCCGTAGCAACCAGTTACTACCGAGCTCAGTTGGTCTACTAGACAGGAATATTAGTGCTTACCGAGTCCACTCGGTTATCAAAGAAAATTAGTGTCTACCGAGTTCACTCGGTTACCAAAGGAAATTTAGTGTTTACCGAGTTCAGTCAGTCATTGAAAGAAATTTAGTGTTTACCGAGTTCAGTCGGTTATCGAAGGAAATTTAGTGTTTACCGAGTTCAGTTGGTCATCGAAGAAAAGTTAGTGTTTACCGAGTTCAGTCGGTCATCGAAGAAAAGTTAGTGTTTACCGAGTTCAGTCAGTTATCGAAGGTAAAGGATTGTCGGTGTTTACCGAGTTCCCTCGGTCTCCGAAAGATTATAGAAAGTTATGGTCACCGAGCACTGTCGGCCCTTGAAGGATTTTTGCAAATAGAGTTTGCTTAATTCAGCCGACTGTTATACTAAATAATGTCAATTTGACAAATCTAAAATCATATAAATAAAAGGTTAAATGTGAAAAGTAAATAAGAAATACAACAGAAGATTTACAGAAGAAAAACAGGAAAGGTGTATGCAAATTTGTGAAGGATGTTCAGATATCCTTGAGGTGCAGTAGAGATTTATTCGATCAAAAAGGATCAGACTTATGCAGAACAGAGATCTGTAATCAGCAAGACAGTTGCATTATTATACAGGTCATTTTTCATTGTTACCTTCTTTTCATTGTAACAGTGAATTCTAAATCTCTTAACCGAGTTGGTTTAAGAACCATATTGTAAATCCTCTAACAAGGTGACAATTCCATTGAATTGTTTTCAAGACCTCTTACCAGGCCACTCCTAGTAGGGTGTTTTAAATCCTCTAACAAGGTCACACCTAATAGTGTGTTTTGTAACCTTTTACCGGGTTGGCTTCTAACCGGGCATCACTTCAGAAAAGTGAAAATCAGTATCTAGATACATTGGTGGTTTTTCCCATATTGGGTTTCCACGTTAAATCTTGTGTCTCTTGTGTTCTTAATTGCTTTCTCAATCATATACATGTGCTGATGAATATCTAAAGATAATTTTGCTAATACTTTCTGCATCTTCAATATTACTGCAATCTATTTACCGAGTGCTAAAATAGATAACATTGTTAAGATATCCTAAGGGTTCTGGAAAGACTTAATTGTGAAGTGTTTTATGGTTGACTGATTCACCCCCCCTCTCAGTCACTTCATCCATATTCCATCAATTGGTATCAGAGCACTTGGTGCTTGCAGGAAGGGTTTCAAAGACCTAAGCTAAAGATCAGGATGTCTTACAAGAGGGAAATTCCAAAGCTCAACAGAGATAACTTTTCAACATGGCAAGGTCTCATGCGACTTCATCTAGCTTCCATTGGTGATTTAGGATGCAAATACATTAATGAAGAATACACAATTCCTAATGGCGCATTAACTGTTGAAGACATTGCAGATAAAAAGACTCACAACACCATGATGATAGACATTGCATCTGCTCTCAGCTATGAAGAATTTGATGATATTAAAGACTGCACTACTGCATATGAAATGTGGATGGCACTGAAGAAAATATATGGTGGTGATGCAAATGTGAAAAGAGCCAAAGCAGAAAGCCTAAGAGGACAGTTTGACAAGATGAATATGAAGGAAGATGAAAACATTGCAAAATATGTTGAAAGAATCAAAGCAAGTGTAAGTGCAATTAGAGCTTCTGGAGGAACAATCTCAGATGAAACTATTATAAGTAAGGTACTCAGAACATTACTCCCTATCTATGCAATAAGAGTATCAGCTATTCAAGAAAGAAGATGTGAAACAAACCACAATATAACTTTGGATGCTTTAGTTGGAAGATTGACAGCCTTTGAATTAGACAACTATGACAACTATGTTCCTAGTTCCAAAAATATTGAATCAGCATTTGAGGCCAAGGTTTCACTAAAGAAGAAAAAGAAAATTAAAGAAGTTCATTCAGAAAGTGAAGAAGTATCAGAAGAAAGTTCTGATAGTGATCTTGAAATTGTAGAAGCATTACTTGCAAAGAAGTACTCTAGAGGGAAAGGTAAATATAAAGTTAAAACTACTTTAATCTATTTTTCATGTGAAGAAATTGGACATATTGCAGCTAGGTGCCCAAACAAGCAAGTCAAGGAAGAGAAGAGAAGTCACAAGTACTATGGCAAAAAGAATTTCAAATCATACAAGGATAAAGGTAAGAAATCATGTTTTATGGCTAAAGATTCTGATGATAGTGAAGAAGAAATTGTCTTTATTGCTATAAAAGATGAATTTGATGATGATGAAGATAAGATGGCACTTATTTCTCATATAAGCAAAGATGATATATGAATAATAGACAGTGGATGTTCACACCACATGACTGGTGACAAGACAAAATTTGAATATCTAGAAGACTATGATAGTGGTAATGTAAGATTTGGAAACAATGAACCTTGTTGTATAAAAGGAAAAGGAAGAATCTCATTAACCAAAGAACTCATATGTGATAATGCTTATTGGGTTGAAGGACTAAAACATAATCTTCTAAGTGTAGCACAGCTAATCAACACTGGTTTCAAGGTTGAATTCATGAATGGTCAAGCAAGACTGCTGGATGGAAAAGGAAAACTCATTGGATCAGGCAAACAAACAAAAGGTAACTTATTTTATCTTGATCTCAGTGAATATTCATGCTTTATTGCTCAAATAGAAGAAAGTTGGCTATGGCACAAAAGGTTATGTCATGTGAATTTTGATAACATGATAAAAATAAGCAAATTCAAGAAGGTTAGAGGCATTCCTACTTTGAAGAAACCTGACACTGGTCTATGTAAGAACTATCAGTCTAAAGAAATTTTGGAAATTGTGCATACTGATTTATGTGGACCTATTGGAATACAAAGCTATACTGGAGATAAATTCTTTATTCTTTTCGTTGATGATTATTCTAGAATGATGACTGTTATGTATTTAAGAGAAAAATCAGAAGCATTTGAAAAGTTCAAATGGTACTTAGCAAGAGTAGAAAAGGAAACAGGGAAAAGATTGAAATGCTTAAGATCGGACAGAGGTGGTGAATTCATCTCCCATGATTTTAACAACTTTTGCATTGAAAGAGGAATCAAAAGACAGGTATCAGCTCCTAGAACTCCTGAGCAGAATGGAATAGCAAAAAGAAGAAACAGATCTATTATGGATTGTGCAAGGACTCTAATGATAGAAAAGAACATCGCTATAAAGTACTGGAAGGAAGCTATCAGCACTGCAGTTCATACCTTGAACCGAGTACAACTGAAGAAAGACACATTCAAAACTCCTTATGAATTATGGTATGGCTATAAACCCAATGTAAGTTACATGAAAATATTTGGTAGCAAGTGTTATATCTTAAAAGAATCCAGAAGAAATAAATTTGATGTGAAAAGTGATGAAGGAATATTCCTAGGATATTCTAGCAAAAGCAAGGCATACAAATGTCTGAACTTATCTACTCACAAAGTCATAGAAAGTATACATGTAAAATTTGATGAGTTTGCAGAAAAGACTGAGGAAGAAAGCAAAAGGGAACCTGAGAACTACAGAAGATTCATTTACATTGAACCTGAAACATTGGCAGACACAACTATTAGTAAGGAAACTATATCTACCGAGCCAAGTACAGTTACCGAGTCACAAACTGAGTCACAAGAAGAAGTTCAAACTAAGTCACAGGAAGAAATTCAGACCGAGTCTCAACCTGAAGTTACCGAGAAAATATCTACCGAGCCCGAGCAACCTGAAGAAGAGATCCTAGAAGACAACAGCATGAATCATTCAAAAGGCAAGGAACCTATACTAGCCAAATATGTCAGAAGACATCATACACCGAATCAAATCATTGGAGACAAATCAGATGGTACTATGACAAGAAGAAAGCTAAAAGGTACATGTCTTCTTACTGACTTTGAACCTAGAAATATCAAAGATGCATTGGAAAATGAAAGTTGGATTGAAGCAATGAATGAAGAATTAGAACAAATACAAAAGAACAAAACTTGGACTCTTGTACCTAGACCTAAAGATAAGAATGTAATTGGAACAAAATGGGTATTCAAGAATAAGCTGAATGAAGATGGTCAAGTATCTAGAAACAAAGCTAGACTAGTATGTAAAGGTTATTCCCAAGAAGAAGGTATAGATTATGGAGAAACTTTCACTCCTGTTGCAAGATTAGAAGGTGTAAGAACTCTACTTGCTTATGCAGCACACAAAGGATTTAAGGTATATCAGATGGATATAAAATCTGCATTTCTCAATGGAATTCTTGATGAAGAAGTCTACATTGAACAACCTGAAGGTTTTGTTGATCCAGATAAAAGGGACATGGTCTGCAGGTTACACAAAGCATTGTATGGTTTAAAACAAGCTCCTAGAGCATGGTATGAAAGACTCCATAACTATTTGATTCAGATTAATTTTAAAAGAGCTAATGATAACAACAATCTGTATATTAAAGAAGGACCGGATGACAAAATTGTATTGGCAGAAATATTTGTGGATGATACTATATTTACAGGGAATGAGGATCAGTGCAAAGAATTTTCAGAGCAAATGAACAAAGAATTTGAAATGTCTATGTTTGGTTTAATAAAATTCTTTGTTGGTCTTCAAATTCAGCAAAGCAAGAATGGTATATACATTACTCAATCTAAATACATTAAAGAAATACTTAAGAAGTTTGGTATGGAAGATTCAAAACCAGTTGGTACACCCATGTGTACTGGACTGAAACTTACCAAAAATGATGATTCAAAAGAAGTTGATCAGACCCTATACCGATCTATGATTGGAAAATTGCACTATGTAGTACATACAAGACCTGATATTGCCTTAGCAGTCGGTATAGTAGCTAGATTCTCAGCAAAACCTAAGGAAAATCACATGATGGCAATCAAAAGAATCTTAAGATACTTAAGAGGAACTGAAGAATATGGTTTGTGGTATAAATTTGGAGGCAATCTAGACTTAAAAGTGTTTACTGATGCTGATTGGGCAGGAAACATTGATGACAGAAAAAGCACAAGTGGTGGAGCATTTTTTTCTTGGAAAAAGACTGGTATCCTGGACTAGTAAAAAGTAGAATTGCACATCTCAATCCACAGCTGAAGCAGAATATGTTGCTGCTGTAGTAAACTGTTCAAATATTGTTTGGTTTAAACAGTTATTAGAAGGTATGAAGGTTGAAATCAAAGAACCAGTTGTTATATTTTGTGACAATACCAGTGCAATAAACATTTCTAAGAATCTAGTGATGCATTCCAAAACCAAGCACATTGCTATTAAATATCACTTTGTCAGAGAATTGGTGCAGGATAAGGAAATTAGATTAGAATATATTCATACAAAAGAATAGATTGTAGATATTTTTACCAAACCATTACCTAAGGATGCATTTGTGTATCTAAGAGGTAAGTTAGTGGTCATTCCCCTATCTGAGGCTCACTAAATATAGTTTTAGTGATGCATCAACCAGAACATGATTGAAAATCAACCAGTTGATGCAGCATATTCAAGGAATCATTGCATATGAATCAGTACTTGAGGTACATTAATTTTCACTGGTAATATGTGAATTGTCTTTGGCATGTGTTGTCAAAGAGGGAGTGTTTCCTATGTCTTTGCTATTACTTCAAGAAATTTTCAATAATCAGAAGGAAGAATTTTCAGGATACAGGAAGTTTGCTGACAGAGGGAGATTTGAATCTGAACCGAGCTAACTCTTTCAAATTTCTTATTATATGACATATTATGTTGCCATCAATGCCAAAGAGGGAGATTGTTGGAAACAATTGTCTGAAGGAAATTGCTACTCAATTATGTATTGTCTTTGATGTCACACAATGTCATAGTCCGCAGCAACCAGTTACTACCGAGCTCAGTCGGTCTGCTAGATAGGAATATTAGTGCTTACCGAGTCCACTCGGTTATAAAAGAAAATTAGTGTCTACTGAGTTCACTCAGTTACCAAAGGAAATTTAGTGTTTATCGAGTTCAGTCGGTCATCGAAGCAAATTTAGTGTTTACCAAGTTCAGTCAGTCATCGAAGGAAATTTAGTGTTTACCAAGTTCAGTCGGTCATCGACGAAAAGTTAGTGTTTACCGAGTTCAGTCAGTCATCAAAGAAAAGTTAGTGTTTACCGAGTTCAGTTAGTTATCGAAGGTAAAGGATTGTCGGTGTTTACCGAGTTCCCTCGGTCTCCGAAAGATTATAGAAAGTTATGGTCATCGAGCACTGTCGGCCCTTGAAGGATTTTTGCAAATAGAGTTTTCTTAATCCAGCCGACTGTTATACTAAATAATGTCGATTTGACAAATCTAAAATCATATAAATAAAAGGTCAAATGTGAAAAGTAAACAAGAAATACAGCAGAAGATTTACAGAAGAAAAGCAGGAAAGGTGTATGCAAATTTGTGAAGGATGTTCAGATATCCTTGAGGTGCAGCAGAGATTTATTCGATCAGAAAGGATCAGACTTATGCAGAACAGAGATCTGTAGTCAGCAAGATAGTTGCATTATTATACAGGTCATTTTTCATTGTTACCTTCTTTTCATTGTAACAGTGAATTCTAAATCTCTTAACCGAGTTGGTTTAACAACCATATTGTAAATCCTCTAACAAGGTGACAATTCCATTGAATTGTTTTCAAGACCTCTTACCAGGCCACTCCTAGTAGGGTGTTTTAAATCCTCTAACAAGGTCACACCTAACAGTGTGTTTTGTAACCTTTTACCGGGTTGGCTTCTAACCGGGCATCACTTCAGAAAAGTGAAAATCAGTAACTAGATACATTGGTGGTTTTTCCCATATTGGGTTTCCATGTTAAATCTTATGTCTCTTGTGTTCTTAATTGCTTTCTCAATCATATACATGTGCTGATGAATATCTAAAGATAATTTTGCTAATACTTTCTGCATCTTCAATATTACTGCAATCTATTTACCGAGTGCTAAAATAGATAACATTGTTAAGATATCCTAAGGGTTCTGGAAAGAATTAATTGTGAAGTGTTTTATGGTTGACTGATTCACCCCCCCTCTCAGTCACTTCATCCATATTCCATCACTTTCCAGTGTCGCCTATAAGCTGGACAGTGTTGCCTTTTGGTGTTTTTCTGTCTGGGACTGGATTTATTTTTTTATTTTGCAAAAGGTCAAACTCAATCTTGAATGAAACTAAAGGAAAGAACTTAGGTCCTAAAGTGTTATTGTCAATTTGAAAATCAAACCAAATCTCGAATGCACTAAAAGGAACGAACAACTCTATTCCCTCTCTTGTTTCAGATTTCAAAGCAAGTAAACGAACACAATCTTAAATGATCTAAGGATAAAACAAAGCACATTTTGAAAGTTCCTAAATCAACTCGCAAATATCAATCTTGAATGCCCAAAAGGAAAGAACTTGCAATCGCTCAAATCATTTACGTTTTGAAGAAAGAACAAATCAAAATCTAAGCACGTGTGTCTTCATTTTCAAAGTTCAGACAAACTTAATCAATTTGGAAAAATGAACAAACTTGCTTGATGTGCATCTAGGAGCTTTCATTTTTTGTAAATCCTTGTTAAAGTAAGCAACGTAGAACATTTGGACTCAGAAAAGTTCACTTGTTCTACTTTTAGCGAGGCCTGTCTGAGGAGAAAAGTGCTTCCTCCTTGGAGAACGACCTCAAACTGGTATTCCCCCCCAGCCGGTATATAAATAAAGTGAAGGCAAAAAGTACTCACTTACATCTCCTAATCGCCGGGCGTCTTGTGCCAAATGCAAATTTCTGGGGAAAGGTAAATATTCCTCCCCCAGCATTGTTGGCTAGGCTCTTAAGTTAGTCATAGGCGGTCAGCATAACCGGGTATGGAGACTCCATGAAACTATTAAAAACTTGATAAAATAGAGGCTACCCTATCTACATCTGAAAGTATCACAATCCTTGTGCAAGGACCGATCCAAGGGGTTTACCGGATCACCTCAAGATTACTCATCTTTTGTATTCCCTTCTGGGGGATACCAAGCTATGGGCAACCGATTTTGATACTCACCTTCCTTAGGCAGATCTGTTTGAAGTGCTTGATAGTCAATACTTCATGAAAACATTGTTGAAAGATACACTTTTCAAAGCTTTATCAAAGTCAGTCATCCTGCTTGTATCCCGCAAGGTTGCTTTGTCCCTTGCGGAGATTACTTTTTCAAAAATATTTGTTGAAATCTATCCTTTGCCATTGGAAAACATCAAACTGATCTACAACTTGGTTCATGATACTCAGAATAGCCATGTCAGTCCAAATCCTCCCAAAATCTAGAAAATGTCCAATGCTTTCAGAATCTCAAATCATGGTCTTCCAGTCATATCCAATCCAATCTTGTCATCCTTTCATCCTATCTTAAGTTAGCAGAGTCATCTTGGTCATCCTCCATCCCCTTGTCTATCTTCCTCTAGAGTCAGTCTTCTTCCAATCTTAAGCCAAATCCAATCCTAGTATGATCCTGTCAGTCATCCCAATCTGAGTCTTAGTCTTCCAATCCATCTTCATCCTTCATTCCTATTCGACTCATCCACAAGTCAGCATGTCTCAAAACTATTATGATGAGTTTGGTTATTATGTCTCTCCCCTCAATCCATCCTATCCTAAAGATGATGAAAGCCTTGTAGATCATGATGCATATTTTGAAAATCTTAGCAAGTTTGCTCCAAACATCCCCCAGCATCCAATCATTCCTCCAAAATATCCTATCATGCCTTCACGCTTATCCACTAGCACTCCCTTTCATGTCCTTGGCAAGGCAAATCCATTATCTTATCCATCCACACCTTATCCCTATCTTAAATCTACACATCCTCCATATGCATCCATCATACCTCCATCTCCTGCTATAGTCATATCCCAATCACCACCATTCCCTTGAAACACTTCACGCTACTTCCCTTATCTAAAACCTCCATCCACTCATCCTCCAAATCACCCCCAAATCCAAAATCCTAGTCTTCCCATCCTTTATCTGAAACCTCCATCCACTCATCCTCCAAATCACCCACAAATCCAAAATCCTAGTCTTCCCATCCTTTATCCGAATCCTCCATCTACTTATCCTCCAAATCATCCCCAAATCCAAAATCCTAGTCTTCCCATCCTTTATCCAAATCCTCCATCTACTTATCCTCCAAATCATCCCCAAATCAAAAATCCTAGTCTTCCCATCCTTTATCTGAATCCTCCATCTACTTATCCTCCAAATCATTCTCAAAACCAAAAACCAAGTCTTCCAATCCTTTCTCCCAACCCACCATCCTCCAACTCCTCGTCCACATCGTCATCCCCTCAAGAAAGTTCACAATCTTCCACCCCATCTTCATATGAGGAATATCCTAGCTCTCCATCTCCTCCACATTCCAATCCTTCTTCACCACGAAAGTCTCCAAGGAGTTTCACAAGGAAGCCAATAACAAATCCCACTCCTAAAGTTGAAGATCCAAGCCATCTCAAACCTTCATGTGAAGCCATCATTGATGAGGCCCATCCATCACTCCCATCTGACATCTATCTTTCATACATTGATCCTCTTCCATCTCCTAGCATCATTGAGTCCCTTCCATCTAAAGTCTCCATCCAATGCCTACCAACATCACCTCCTCCTAGCATTATCCAAAGCATATCTGATGAGCCTCATGAATTCACCCCTCTTCCTACCATCACAGCTACAAAATCTTCCATCCATTCATCCATACCATCTGAAGAGTTCTTCCTTCTTCCAGACATCACAGCTATAGAATCCCCCATCTTTCCATCCACCCCATCTGAAGAGTCCATCCATGCATCCCCTAGCATTCTATCCACACAAATCCTACCATGTCAAGATCTTTCCCAAAAGCATGTTGAAATACTCACAGAAGAAAATCAAGATCCAATCCCTTCACTTCCCCCATCACATGTTCTATTGCTTCCATCACCCCCAATCCAAAATCCTACAATCCCAATTCTTCCAATCCAAGATCCTATCATCCCAGTTTCTCCAACTGAAGATCTATTACCATCTCCCAATCCTAGTCAAAATCCCACCATCCTATCCTCTCCTCTTAAGGATCTTCCAATCCAAACTGTCCCACAACCATCACTCTATCCTCTTGTATCACTTACATTTGTCAAAGGCAGTCCACTTGAAGCAGAAGAAATTAGTTTCATATCTTCCATCAGGGAACTAGAAATTGGATGTTTATCATATTCCCCAAGTCAGAAATATCCTTGTTTGGATAAAATGCTCAAGAAATGGAATTATCAAGGCAAAGGCCTAGGCATCCATGAACAAGGAAATCTGGAGCCTATCCAAGACAAGAAACATCCAAAGTTATGTGGCATTGGTCACACATCAGAAGAAGATACTTCCTCCAGAAAGGTTGGTACAACTAAAGCTAAATTCAAGCATCCTTCCAAACCCACCATCACATCTCCCAAAGCATACAACGCCATTCCTCCTCCTCCATCGTTAAAACCAAAGACAACCTATCACATTCCTCCTTCATCCTCCAAATCCATTTTGGGTCCCTATGTCCCACAATCTTCCAGCACATCTCCTCTACATGCCAAATCCATTTTGGGACCCTACATCCCAAAATATCATCCCCCATCTTATCCTACTCAATCTTTCATCCAAAATCCAAATCTCCCTAGTCGGGATCAACAAAGGCACCTTCCCACATATCCTATCTACCAATCTCCTTCCATCTCTCCATCCATATTTCATCCATCCCGCACATCTCCTCATATTCACTCCAATGCTCCCCACAATTTGGATGCCATATCCAATATGAATAAAGGGAAATATCCACACAAATTCAAAGATTGCCATGTCCAGTCTAAATGACATGGTCAACCAAAGAAAAATCCAATCAAGCAATCCAAAGCATGCCAATGGCCGTAAAGGCCCAGCAAAGCAAAAGAAAAATCTGATGCATACCAATGGACACAAAGAACCACCAAAGCTAAAGCAAAAATGATGTGGATCCCAAAGCAAAAAGATGTAATGCATCTAAAAGAAACATCTACAATGGCATCCAAAGTTGCTAATCCCCCAGCTATTCAGTCTTCTCCTCCATCTCCTAAATCTATTTTGGGTCCCAAAGATTCAAAATCTCTTAGTGTAAATCCTCCATCACATTCACCTCTATCTTCCACGTCCTATCCGCTTCATTCACCTTCCTCACAACATGTGCCAATGTTGGTCCTGACAGCATCTCCCTATCATGATCACTTTCCATCTTTCCATCCAAACAATTTCTACCACCATATATCCCATCTACCCCATCCAATCTGTGCTTTTGCATAAATTCCTCCATCCTAACAAAGTTGTACCAACATCCAAGCACATCAGAAAGATCAGTGAAGAAAGTCAGTGACAAATCAGAGAAATCAGCAGGTCAGCAAAATCAAAAAATGTCAACAACAAGTCAGAAGATCAGTGAAGAAAGATAGCAACACATCAAAAATATCAGAAGGTCAGCATCTAATCAGTGAAAAATTAGAAAATCCATAAAAATTGGAAAAAATCAAGAGAAAAATATCAAAAAAAGAAAAAGAAAAGAGAAAAACATTCGTCATATGGTGAAAACTTGGCAATTCAAGCACCTTGGACAAGTACCATGGTGAAAACTTGGCAAACAGGCATCATGCGTAGGTCCCCCCCAATTCCTTTCTGCAGTTGGGGGCCATTCCCTTCTATCACCGTCTTATCCAACATCTCCTCCATCCCATTTGTCTCTCACCTCCTTCATCCTCCTTCGGATCTTGATGACAAAACAAAGACTACCAGGTATACATGCTTTTGGGCACCTTCTTGGCATCCATCACACCTTTCAACTACATATCATCTATCCAATCCATTCATCCTATCTTCCATCTACCTTCCTCATCCTCTTATCGGCATATCTTTTGTCGAATCATACCCCATCCTACTGCCTCTGAATAAATGAACTATCCTAAGTAGGGGGCATCTTATTCCTTGGTGACATATTCCTTGGAGACTATCTTTTATCCAAAATCTTCCATCTCCCAAATCCTTAAGCAAATCCACCATCCAATCCTTGAGCATTCCTCTATCCAGATTCCTCAACAGTTCCTCTAGCATCCATCTTTCAATCCTCAAGCAAATCTGCCATCCAATCTCCCCAAGCATTCCTCTATCCAATCCTCAAGCAAATCTGTCATCCAAGTCTCCTAAGTAGTTCCTCCATCCAAATCAAAATCTCCTAGTAGTTCCATCATCCTCATCCTAAGCATTTCTTCCATCTTTCCATCACCCAGTATCTTCCCTTGTCACTGGTATCTAGCTATAGGCTACCTTTCATGCAATCCAATGCCATTCATCCTTATCCAACCATTCATAGCAGTCTTCTAGCAATCTTCCAATCCTCTCCACATCCTCTAGCTATCCAACATCGAAGATCAAGCCAATCCATCCAATCCAAATCCTTAGTCTTGTAACAAGCCTTGATCACAATCCAATCATCATCATTGGGATATGCCCTTCCCAAATCCATGTCATTTCAGGACACATCATCCATCACCAGTCCATCTTGTCCTTCCAGCACAACTGGGGCATCCTCTTGCATATCTTTGCAGTTTCAGCTTCATCCTCAAGTTCTTTGTACATCCTATCCTGAGTCTTGTACCATAGCGTCAGTCGTGTCTCCACCTAGGCTCATTTGTACATATGTGTCTTTAGGACCCATCCTTTGTGTCTGGCATCCCTTGTTGTTGTCTTGTTGTACATATCCTTGTTAGTCCTGCAGCAACATTTGATCAGAACATCTTGTCCTACCCAGCCTCACACTTCAGCAACATCAATTGTTGACTATCCTTGATCATCGTGACTATCTTTGAACTGCATCATTTGCCAATCAGCAACACAACATTCTCCCCATCAGCATCAAGTCCGCACAGATGTATGCTTCTGTTTTGTCTGAACTAAGCCTAATCATGGGTCCCCTTAGTTGTATCCTCCCTGTCTGACTTAATCTTCCACCAAGCACACCAGGTCTGTGTCGATGTATCCTTCCACACGTTCATACCAATCTTCCCGCCATCAATCAAATCAAATCTCTCTCCTTGGCAAAGGTTGTCTTTTGGAGTTATCATTTTGGCCTTGGATTTTGTCCTTTGAGTCTTGTTAATCTTTTACAGCTTCTCATTGTTCTCTACTCAAAGTCACCACGATCCTTTATATCATGGTGCGCTGCGAATGAGGATAATCTGGGGCAAGGTCTTTTGATCTTTTTCTTCTGCCTATGAGTCAGTTGTGTGTTTGTGGTTTCTTTAGCATCGTTTCCACCATGCTTCCTCTTGGGTTCATGTGTGATGCTGGGGCAACCCTGTGTGTTTTTTTAGCGTCGGTCCTATGCAACACTAGTGACAAGGCCTCGTGATCCCAGTATCCTTGGCAGGTCTCTAGCATTGCTATATCAAACTAGGTTGTGCTCTCTAAAAGATCTAAAGCATGGAGCTTCCCCAAATCCCCTGCATCTTGCATCATATAGATTAATCTTGCATCCTCATATAGCTGCATCCTGCATTTTGCATTCCATCTCATCTTGCATTCACCCATCTTTGCTCTTGGAAGCTTGGTAATTTATCTCCCCTGCTTCCTCAGTCGTTCCTTCTTTGTTTCCTTTCGAAAAAATTCTACAACGTTTACTCCTTGTGTTATTTTCTCGAGGGGGCACAATCCCTCATTCTTCTAAATTCTAGCCTTGGGCATCTTATTTTCTTATCTTTGACGCCATGCCACTTGTGGCATCACATCAAAGAGGGGAAAAATGTAGACACCTAAAAATCCTTTAGAAAATAAAGTATTTTTATTTTCTGAAAAATTCCTGATGACATCATCATTTGTTAATTAATTAATTATTTAATTAATTAATTTATTTTTATGTCATTAAATCCCTTTATCTTAATTAAAAATATTTAATTAAGAAATCCCTCCCAAAATGTTTAAATCTTATTTAAACATTATCTCCTTATTTATTAATTATTTTAATTAATAAATTGACCAAAAATCCCAAAATAAATAATTAATTTATTTTTTGCCCAAAACTTGGCCAATTTCCTTTAGACCACTAACCTCTTCTAGAATCTTCTAATCCTTCTTTAATTTTGATTAAAAGGCTAATCCCATCTTTTCTAACCCTAATCCCAAGGTGAAATATTTAATTAAGATTAAATATTTAAATTTCATATTTATTGAAAATATTTCAATAAATATTCCCAAAACTTAAGCTTTTGGAATGAATAAGCTTTTATTCCATGAAACCAAGGAAAACTCTAGACTCTTCTAGAAACTTCTCAACCCAACCTCTTCACCCATCCTAATCCTAAAATCCCCTAATCCTAATCCTAATCCTCCCCCTAATCTTGTCACATTCCCTAAACAAGGTTAGCCAACTCCTAAGCTTGACCCAAAGTCAACAAACTTCTAGAGGCTTCTCTTACATGCATTGAAGGCATTTAAGGCCTCCTTATCCCTCTTACATGCATTTATGGTGCATTTAAGAAGCCCCTCACCCCTTTCTTACACCCTTTGACCTTAGGCACATTTCCCAAATTGTGCACATTCCTTCCATCTTTCAATCCAATGCCCTTGTGACACTTGTCACAAGGAGGTGATCCCTAAACTAGCACAATCCATGTGCTCCCCTTTGAATGAATCTTGGCCTCTCTTAAGGATTTCAATCCTGGCCACTCATTCTCCCTTCCCAAATTCTATAAATACCCCTCCTTTCAAGAGCAAAATCAATTAGCTTACTTTCATTCTCAAGCAATAGCAAACTTATAATGCCATTTTCATTCTAGACTTAACATAAATCATCTTAATTAGTTTATTTTCAAAGTATTTTAGCTCATCATAAGCTTAGAAATAATGGATTAACATAGCTTTTCTTATTGTTTTTCATAGCATAGCATCATATCACATCTCTAATTTGGTCTAAAATCAATCTTAGATTCCTCATCATGTAGCTTAATCTTCATTAAAGCATTTTTGGATCCTTGAGGCCTTAGGGGCAAATCAGGTGTTCTATACCTATTTTTGTGCCATTTTGGGGTTTTCATGGATTTCAATCTATCTTAGAACGCATTATAGTATGCTCCAAGTGCTTAGAGAGCACACCCACATCCCCCTTATCAGAGCAAATCAAACAGTGCTTGGGTGCACCTGTTTCTAGCTCAATTTGAGGTGGCTAGCTTAGAGTTTCCTTGTTTTTGTTTTGATTGTATGCTAGATTAAACTCTTAATGTTTGATTGATTTGAGCCTTTCAAAATAGATAATAGGTACCCTCAAAAGCCTTGCTCACAATTATATCCAACATTGATATCATTTGAAAGTCCTCCTAAATAGAAACTTTCTACCCTTTGCATCTTCCAATGTGGGGGAGAGTCACACATCTTCATCATATTTGCCTTTTGCAATCATTACAACCTTTCACAATTACCACCTTCGAATGAGTCACAACCTTTTAATTTTTATTTCTTTATAGACATCACATCCTTTTATAACTTTAATTTTGAATGAATCACTTCTTTATTTTCTTCCATTAATTCATAGAGAGATATTCTTTCCTAACCTCACCCTTTCCTAAATCCCAACTTGAAAATATGTAAGACCAAGGTAAGGCAGGTTGGACATTGAGACGAGTCACAAGAATACCTCTAAGTTAACAAAAAAATAGAATTGAGTCATAATCTTTCATTGTTGCATTTGTGAATAATATATTATTCCCCACATTAATTTCACTTAAATGTTATCCTAAATTGAAACCTTCTCACCTTTATATCCTCCAATGTGGGGGAGAGTCACACCTCTTCAACATTTTTGTGTTTTGCAATCTTTACAACCTTTCACAATTGCCACCCTTCAAAGAGTCACAACCCTTCACCATGTTTTTCCTTTGTGAGCATCACAATATTTCATAACTTTGCCTTTTAAAGAAGTCACTTCATTATTTTATTCAAAATTATTCCTTTTTCATTTTCCATTAATTCTTAGAGAGATAATTTTGCCTCACTCACCCCTTTCTAAACACCGACTTGGCAATATGTAAGACCAAGGCAAGGTAGGTTGGGCACTGTGCTGAGTCATAAGGATACCTCTATGTTAATTAAAAAAAATGAATTGAGTCACCAAATTTTATTGTTTCCTTTCTGAATAATATATTATAGCCCACATTTTATATCAATGTCCTTCTAAAATGAAACCTTCTCCGCTTTGTATCTTCAAATGTGCGGGAGAGTCGCATCTCTTCATCATATCTTTTCTTAGAAAGAGTCAAAACCTTTGATAATTTCCACTGTTTGAAAGAGTCACAACTCTTCATCATTTTTGTCATTTGCAAGTGTCACAGCCTTTCATGACTTTTTATTTTAAATGACTCACTTCTTTATTTTTTTTAGTCATTTTTTTATTACATTAATCCTTTGAGGGATTGTCTCGCCTCAACTCACCGCTTCATGAACCCCAACTTGGCAATATGTAAGACCAAAGTAAGGTAGGTTGGGCATTGTGCCAAGTTACGAGGATACCTTTGAGTTAACAAAAAAAGAATTGAATCAACACTTTTTATTTTTGCCTTTTTGAATAATATATTATACCCCACATTGATTTCACTTGAATGTCCTCCTCAATTGAAACATTCTCCACTTTGTGTCTTCCAATGTGGGGGAGAGTCCCATCTCTGCAACATCTCTACCATTTTCAATTGTCACAAGATTTCACAATTGTCACCCTTGAAAATTGTCACAACCCTTCACTATTTCTATTATTTGTCAGTGTCACAAGCTTTCATAACTTTTCCTTTTGAATCACCTCCTTAATTTTTTTCAATCCTTTTTCTCTTCCATTAATTTTTTAGAGGGCTTGTCTAGCCTTAGATCACCCTTTCTTGAACCCCAACTTGGCAATATTTAAGACTGAGGTAAGGTAGGTTGGGCATTGATTTGAGTCATAGGGATATATATGAGTCAACAAATAAAATAATTGAGTCATCACATTTCATTATTTCATTATTTCATTATTTCATTTGTGAGTAATATATTATACCCCACATTGATTTCGTTTGAACATCCTCCTAAAATAAAACATTCTCCTCTTTATAGCTTATAATGTGGGGAAGAGTTACATCACATCACCATATATTCTCTTAGAAAGAGTGATAAATTTTCATAATGGCCACTTTTCGAAAGAGTTGCAAGAACCCTTCACCATTATTGTCTTTTGTGAGTGTCACAACCTTTCATAACTTTTCCTTTTGAAGAAGTCACTTCCTTATTTTTTTCTTATTCTTGTTTCTCTTCCATTAATCCTTAGAGGGCTAGTGTCTCCTCAACTCACCCCTTCTTGAACCCCAACTTGGCATGATGTAAGACCAAGGTAAGGTAGGTTGGGCACTAAGCTAATTCATGGAGATATGTCTCAATATAAAAAAAAGAATTGAGTCACCACTTTTCACTGTTGTATTTTTGAATAGTATAATATATCACATATTGATCTCATTTTAATGTCCTCATAAATTGAAACATTCTCCCATTTGTATCTTCCAATATGGGGAAGATTCACATCTCTTCATCATGTTTTCCCTTTGCAATCGTCACAACCTTTTATAATTTTCACCTTTCAAAAGAGTCACAACCCTTTACTATTTTTGTCATTTGATAGTGTCACAACCTTCCATTTCAAGGATGCAAGAGAAATGGATTGGCTTGATATTTACAAAACAAACATCGACTAAATGATAATAACTATTTCCTTCCACATATTCATACTGAGATAATAAACATTCCTTAATTAGTTAATATAATAACAAGAGAAAGTATTTCTCTATCCCTCTAAAATCATAACAGCACTTGGAAATGTATGGTAGCAACCACAATATCCTCTAACTCTACCCTTTAAAAAATATGAGTTGTTGGTCATAGTTTATCTCACACTCCTCAAATTGTGGTGTTCACAATTGGAACTTATATGCTTATGGATCCCTTGTTATAGGTCATATGAGTTCAATTGTCTATTCCTTAGTATATGAGTTCACTCAACACTAAAGAATCATAAAATATTGACCCTACGATCATCTGCACTACAATCTAACTATAATAGTGATTGCACAAGGAGATAAAATCAGTTGGCCATGATGAATCTTTGTATAGTTTTGTTTGGTTCAAGAATAATCTATAAAAGTCCTTGTCTGTCACATCCAACAACACAAGCAAAGTCCACCCACCATTCATGCCAATTCTAAGTATCTTGTGGTAATAAGTTACCTGTTGATATCAAAGCAATCCACAACCATATTCTATTATGTTATACTCATTGAGATGAGATTCAATGCTACCACTATCAAACCACCAATATAACTTTTGTAGAAACATTATAAATATTTATCTCCAAACATTAGAGTGATAGAATAATCAGCCTCCTCCCATTAATGACAAGAATGAAGTCATAATATGGTAGTAGAAACCAAGAAAATTCTCAATATTCTACATGACAAAGGGACTCTTTGTGCTTTGGCAGGGATTTCTTCAAGGGCTTAAGCTATAAATTCACACACGGTGGGAATATCGATCATAGGCAAAGCCAAAATATCAATATTGTTGAATCTACACTAAGCATACACTATTATCTTAGTTACCATAAAATATGAAAGTCAATCCCTTAATAGGATCTCATGACACATGAATGTTCATGCCAATATTGAGATATAACCAAGAAACATCTTCACCCAATACTATTGTCGTATTGATAAATAAATCACAATTTTATCTTCCCCATAAATAAAGGTGATACAAATATTTTGTTGGCTATTTGGCTGAGCTAGTTATTTAGATGTTGTCATTATGGAAACATATAATCTATGTGAAGACCGCATATGACAGAGAGCAAGTATAACAAAGCACAAAGCAAAATTGTCTAAGTATAAAAGTAGTATTTTCCTAGTGTACCTGGAGATAGTTTTGATTGGTGATGTCGATTGGAGTAAGTTCAGTTCTTGCACACTTGAACATAGATACTATGATGACTATTGAAGACTCACCTGAGAGTGCAAGTCTGTACGACATGTATGGAAGAAGTTATAGCAGTTTTACTAGAGACAGTGTTAAGTCGTCAGGATAGAATATGAAGACAAAATTGGTAGAGTTAAGGGATTATTTTCTTTATCAAAATAATGTCTTAATAATATAAAGGGATGACATCCTAGATGTTAATCCTTGGTAAATATTCATTTTATAATAGCTTATGGGAAGCTGATTGTAAGAGTTATTAGTCCTAATAACTTGTATAAATGTAAGGCATATGGAATGTGAAGAATGAGATGCAATTGTAATGATATAGATAACATAGTGAACATATATGTGAAAGATATTGATGCGAAGTTGTGAAAGACAAGCAAGAAAGTATAAGGTTATGTACCTTGCCCTATTTTGTAATTAGTAATCATTGTACATTACTTGTTTGGGTAGTGGGCTCATCTTGTAATCATATTTTGTACTACCAACTCTTAGTAGGGTTGAGGCTTCTAACAAGGCCTAAAGTCCCTTAATCAGGACTAAGACACTATATGCATGTAGCAGGCTCCTAATAGGGTCAACATCCTTAACAAGATAATTTTGATTAGTGAATATTTGTGGGTACCATCCCCACTAGGGTTTTCCCTTGGCTAGGGTTTCCTCAAGAACAAATAATGTGTTATGAGTTCATTTTATTTATTGTTATGCATGTTGTTTAGTTTACTATGTTATGCATGTATTAAGATAATCTATTATATCCATAATTGGGTGAAAGTAAAAGTTTGCAGAATACTGATTCGCCCCCCCCCCCCCCCCCCCCAAATATTCCCTATTTCTAACAATTTGTATCAGATCTTAGTTACTCAAAACAGAATCTTTCAAGGAAAGCCTAGTAGCTTGAGTAAGATCTCTATGGATATGGATCAGCTACAGAAGAATCTTGAAGAATCTCTTGAATAGATTGATATACTTACTGAAGAAAGAGATACTCTGAAAGGAAAATATGATGATGCAAAGAACCTCATTGAAAAGCTAAAAAATAGGCTAGAAGAATTGAAGTCAGAAAAGGTATCTACAATTCAAATTGAAGATTGTGATGATATTCTAGAAAAAGAAAATGAGATCCTTAAACATGAATTAAAGATAGAAAATCTAAAGTTAAGTTTGAAAGATGGAAATAGAAAGAATGAAGCAAATCTAAAATCTGAGAATGAAAGCCTGAAATCTGCGAATGAAGATTTGAAATCTAAACTTTGTAAAGTGACATCTGAACTTGAGAAAACCAAATTGCAGTATGTTGAACTTGAGAAGTACAATACTATTGTGAAAGGTGAACTGACTCAGTCTAAGCAACAACTTGAGAGAGTATATTCTACTAGTGCGAAGATTGATGAACAAATGTCTTATCAAAAACCATTCTATGATAAAACTAGTCTTGGATTTAACTCATCTAAAGTGAGTGAAGAAAGCAAGGAACCAGATCTAAAAGTTTTTGAAAAATAAATGATAAGAAATTTGATGAAGTTGACAAATCTGAAGATACAACTAAAGAGGAAGAACCACCTAAACAAGAAGAATCATCTAAAGGTATGCAAAGAGAATTTAAAGCTAGATGTTTTGCATGTAATACTTTTGGTCATATGAAGAAAGATTGTATATGTAAGCAATTTAAACCTCTTAATGGATATTGTTATAATTGTCATGGTTTTGGACATAGAGCTATTGAATGTAGGAAGCCTAAATTTAATGAGAATAATAATAATAGTATAATTTTTAGAGATACTAACCATGAAAATAAGAGACCTACTAATGATATGAATAGGAGAAATGGAATAGTATGTTATAGATGCAACAAGGTTGGACACATTGCTAGGAATTGCAGATCGCAAATCAATCAGTCAGGATTGAGATATGGAAACAATGGAATAGTTTGTCAGATATGTAACATGATTGGTCATAAAACAAGGTTTTGTAGGATGAATAACATGAGAAACCCTAAACCTAGAAGTCATGCAAGGAGAAATGAGAATGCAAGCAACAATAAAAAAGGATGATGTAGTAATTCAGAAGAAGTGAAGTTTGTTAAAGCCACTGATCAAGGAGACACATTCAGCACTGAAGGTAATTAGAAAGGTGAAGTAACTAATGGTAAGAGTGAATCTCTACCTAACCCATCTCAAAGTGCCTAATTCATGAAAAAATACAGTAGAATAGGAACTTAGGATAGTGTAGAAGTTAGTATAGGATGAATTGAGTCTTGTGCAATTAATGCAAGGTAGTATATGATGTAGTAATGCTATGGTTAAGAGCACATAATATAATATGATGTTATGCGAGATTGCAAGAAGTTTTATGTTTTGCAGGTAAGCAAGAACAACTTTTTGGAAAGAAGCGACAAAGGAATTGAATGCGATGTCAGAATTTTGTGAGATTGAAAGGTTAAAAGGTTATGATCGATATTATTTGATCATTAAAGAGAATACAAGTGTAAAGGAGATCAAGGATAAATGATTGGAAGAAGTTTGAAAGGATTTGGTGAAAGAATTTCATGCCGGATCTATGCAAGCCCTAAATTATGAAATTGAGGTATTTAACTAAGCAGATCTATCAATCAGTTAGAGAATTTGTAGAAGATATGGATGTTTCATTGATTCACAATGTAAGAGATAAGAATAGACCTAAGATCAAAAGAGAACTAGTAGAACCCTTGGAAGAAGACCCTAAATTGGCTTTATCATCTGTACCAGATGGAGTTCTATATTTAGAGAATGTTAGAAGCTATTTGGGATGTAAACTTGAAACCCTCAGTGATAATGATTTTACTAAAGAGTATGAGAAGCTTTATAATCAGGATATGTCATTGAGAGTAGGGTTTGAACATTTGAAGGATAATGAAATCATAAGGTATTCCTTACAATATGAATTTGATGATGAATAATGCACTAAGATAATTCTAAGTAGAATATATAATGGAAAGTTTTCTTTAGATGACAGAGTGATAGACATTACAATTGACCTAATTCATGAAGTAACTAGATTGTCTAAGTCTGGAGTCATACCCTTTAATGAAAAAAATGTGAAGAAAATTGTATTAGAGAACACTAAATCATCTTACAATGGCAGAGGTATAGTGATTAGCAAGATACAACAGGATGATGTTAGGTATTTGTGCAAGATCCTTACAGCTAAATTTTGTGCTAATTCAAGAGAGGATGACATGGTAGCTGGAATAATTCATGCAACCTATTTAATGTGTGTCGACAAAGTACAAGTGGACATGTGTGAAATCTTGAGGATTCAGTTATTTGAGAACTTGGAGAAGATAAAGAAGACTAAGAACTCCTAGTTTAGATTCTCATCATTGATCACTTATATGTTTTTCCATTTGTTAAGAAGATTCCCTTACACTATTGGTGATAATTGGAGTGATGGTAAGACCACAATGGAAAGGATAAACAAAGTGTATATGAGACATCTTATTGACAAGGTCAATGAGAGTGCAGTTTTGGTAATAAAGACTTTGATGAAAAATAGATCAAGGATCCCTCAGTCAATTGTTGAAAAGTATAAGAATGAGATATGTTGTATGGTTCACACTGACTTTACATACATTGAAGCAGTTGAACTTAGAGTAGAGTTCATTGACCCTCATGGCTATGAAATTTATGAAATTGAAGTAGAAGAATATGTGAGAAGATTACTTAAGAGAAAGTTGGATATTCACAGCAATAGATTTGGGACTTTTGAGGAGAAATTCAACTCCGCAAAGCCTATTCAGGAAGAAAAATAGTCAAAGAAGAGAGTAGAAAGTACAATTAAGAAGATTCTAAAGGACACAGGAATGATAGAACAAGAGTTTATGATTGCAAAGCAAACAACAACAGCTATTAGAGACATTGGACAAAAGGAAGTTTTTTCTGTTCCACCCCTATCAACAGTTGAAACTAGAAATTTGCAGCATAAGGTGAAAGTAGAGCAAGAAGAACAAGAAGTTAGGAAATATACAAGATCATCTTCAACTCCACCAGGAAAAAGAGTGAAAGAAATAGCTACTAGACTAGGTAAAAGGTAGAAAACAATAGTACCACCAATACAAAGGAAGATAGTAGAAATCAAGGATGATGAAGACACACAAGTGAAAAAGAAGACATGAAAACCAAGGATTGAAAAAGTAAATGAAAAGATTATTCATGATGGAGATTTTTCTAAGATGAACAAGTACTATGATCTTTATAACTATTCAGATAGATTGAATTTTGAGAATGCAGTTGTGAGACACATGATCCTAGTAGATAAGAAGTTTGACACAATTTAATGTAAGATACCTGATGATTTATTTGAGAAGCTAGTTAACAGGAAAAAGAGAGCAACAAAAGAAGATAATAAAATTAGAGAAAATCTTGTGAGAAAACTATGTGAAGTTAGAGATGAAAATAATTTTAATAAGATTATGAAAGAACTTGGAACCCATCTGAGAACTAAGAGAAGAACCATTCAGATAATGGGAGGAAACTATGAAGAGATAAACTAAGAAACAGAGCAAGCAATAGTAAAGGTAACGACATATAGTGTTGGAAAACACTCTAGTGTAGTAGAGATAATAGAACATGTTAAGGAAGTTGAGCATCAGAGGAATCCCTATCCACCATCTATAAACATTGAAGATGAGTCAATGCATGTAGAAGGAACTAAGATCGCATTGGATAGTGATGATAATCAATTTAAAAATCTTGAAAACATTGTTGACAATTAGGCTCTAGAAGAACAGGACATAGCTAGTGAAGAAGGAAAGAAAGAAACAAGGAAAGAAGAAGAAAAACAAACAGAGAATCAAGAAAATATAGAAATTCAAGGACATAAAGAAGTCCCTAGAAAAGAGGAAATCAATCTTAAACTTGAGATTGCAAAGAAATCATAGATTGGATCAATATTTGAAAGCTTTGGAAAAGAGGTTGATGATGATGATCAAATGGAATTGATCACATCCTTGAACAAAATAATTGGAAAGAACAAGAAGGTGAAAAGCCTTAAAGGATCATTGCTGGAAATAATAGAGAAGTTACAAAGTGTTGTGACTAACCAAATAGTAGAGGTAGATCCACTAGAAAGAGCTAAGAAAGTTATGAATGCATTTGATAATGAATTCACTAACCTATCGGATATAGCTAAAGTGAAGGTTCAGGCAGCCTATGAGGCCAAAATACTTCATGATATAAGTTAGAATATCAGAAATGATATCAAAATCTCGATATATGTATAAAAGACTTGAGAAGGGATTTGGATAGAGGTAAAACTTTGTACATCCAGTGTACAAAATCTGATGTCCATGTATTTGAAGTAGTTGAGAAGATTAAGGCTAAAGAAGCAGAGATTTAGTCATAGATAAATCTTTTAGCCAGCCCTATGTGAAGATATTGGATATTGAGAAAAGAATCAAGAAAATAAATGATGAAATAAGGATTCTCAATGATGAAAAGGATAGGAAATTGAGAAGATTCTCTCTTCTAAGAGAGCACATTTCAATAAAGATAATCATTGTTGAAGGACAGTTGGAAGAATGTCTTTCATCAAAGACATCTTTTGAGAAGTTTAGTTTTGCAAACCTTCAAGCATGTGAGATCACATCTTATGGACTGTGTGCACTAATTAGTGTTGTAGATTCCATTAAGAAGGCATGGGAGAAGGAGATAGAGAGCATTAAAGTTAATTTTGCAGATTGTGTTGCAAGCCTACTGACTCTGCAAACTTGAATCAAGGTATACGACATTTTTTAACATAGTTTTTGGCACCTTTTTTTTGTCATTGTTGTCAAAGGGGGAGAGAAATATAGCAGAAAATTGATGTATATGTGATAAGGAAGTATATTCTTCAGGGAATTATAGAATATAGATAATATTTATGAAGTTATAAGGATAGCAAAGATATATTTTTGTCATGGCCACAATTTTGAGTTTTTTAAGTTTTGAGACTTAGGCAATTTTCTCATATGTTGCCACCAATGACAAAGGGGGATATTGTTATCATTATGGAAACATATAATCTTTTTGAAGACCGCATACGACAAAGAGCAAGTATAATAGAGTGCAAAGCAAAATTGTCTAAGTAGCAAAGCAGTATTTTCCCAGTGTACCTGGAGAGAGTTTTGATTGGTGATGTTGATTGGAGTAAGTTCAATGCTTGTGCACTTGAACATAGATACTATGATGACTATTGAAGACTCAGCTAAGAGCCCAAGTCTGTACATCATGTACAGAAGAAGTTATGATAGTTTTACCAGAGACAGTGTTAAGCCGACAGGACATAATATGAAGACAAAATTGGTAAAGAGTTACGAGATTATTTTGTTTATCAAAATAATGTCTTAATAATATAAAGGCATGACATCCTAGATGTTAACCCTTGGAAAATATGTATTTTTTAATAATCTTATGTGAAGCCGACTGTAAGAGTTATTAGTCCTAATAACTTGTATAAATGTAAGGCATATGGAATGCGAAGAATGAGATGCAATTGTAATGATATAGATAATATAGTGAACATATATGTGAAAGATATTGATGCAAAGTTGTGAAAGACAAGAAAGCAAGTATAAGGTTATGTACCTTGCCCTATTTTTTAATCATTAATCATTGTACATTACTTGTTTGGGCAGTGGGCTCATCTTGTAATCATATTTTGTACTACCAACTCTTAGTAGGGTTGAGGCTTCTAACAAGGCCTAAAGTCCCTTAATCAGGACTGAGACACTATATGCATGTAACAGGCTCCTAACAGGGTCAACATCCTTAACATGATACTTTTGATTAGTGAATATTTGTGGGTACTATCCCCACTGGGGTTTTCCCTTGGCTAGGGTTTCCTCGAGAACAAATAATGTGTTATGAGTTCATTTGCTTTATTGTTATGCATGTTCTTTAGTTTACTATGTTATGCATGTATTAAGATAATCTGTTATATCCATAATTGGGTGAAAGTAAAAGTTTGCAGAATACTGATTCACCCCCCCTCTCAATATTCCATATTTCTAACATATTTATTCCCCAATTTTTAGACCTTGGGATTAGCTTGGTTTGGCGATCCTTGCAAGCTAATCAGGCATTCAGAGGGGGTCAGATTGTGGAGCCAGTGTTGGGACTCCATTCTGGAGGTTTAGTTTATCATATCTCCTCTTTGTTCGGGTCAATTTGGTTGATTTACTATTTTTAGTAAGTGGCATTTTGGGTATGACCTGGATTAGCAAGGTGTCTGCACGAAGCATCAGATGTTTCAGGATTGAGTCTCAGGGAATCTCCAGTTTGAAAGACTTACTATTTATAGTAAGTCTATTTTTAGCAGTTGGCTATTTTTGGCAGTGGGTTATTTTCAGTAGGGTGGTTGGTGTTTGAGGCTTTGGTGTCGGAAATGAGTTTGTTTCAGTCAGCAGAATTCAGAGGTTTTTGATTTTTAAAGTTATCGTTATTAAATTAAATTATTTTAATTTAATAACTTTAATACTTTATAACTTTAACGTTATTAAGTGAAGAGGTCATTTAAAAGCCTTTTTAATGAAAAAAGTGAAATTGTGCTTTTTCTGAAAAAGCTATATATTCTACTCGAAAAAGCACTTTCATTTATTCATTGTTGATTTGATAAAATTTATTAAGTCTCTTGGCTGTGAGAAACCAGCTAGGGTTTTGAGGACTGATTCCTCTTCTGGCAATTTGAGCCATCATAAATTGGTGGTGAATTTTGCAGCTGCTGATTCTGAATTAAATCCAGTGCTGATGTATATTGGGTTTATGAGAAGTTTGTTCTGCAGGCAAATCAATTTATTCATTCTGGGGTTTGATTTGTCTTCTTGCTGGAGTTCTAAAATTGTTCGGAGGAGTTCTGTGTTTCTTCATTTGGTAATTGCATTTGAATTTTTTGAGGTTATTTTTATTAGGAAATTAGCTGTTAATTAATTGCTGATGCTGCAATTAATAAATTGGTGTTCAAATTTTTGGTGAAGTTATTTCTACAAGTGAATCATTTGTTCTTAAGGATTTTGAATTGTTTCATGGCTGAGGTTTAATAATTGATTGAGAGATTGGTAGAGATCTTCTTGTAGATGCTGAATTAATTATATTGAGATTGAATTCACAAAATTTGGAAACCCACATTAATTACATGGCTGCATTTTTTAATTGGGAATTTGAGGAGCTTCATTGTTTGCTCATGTGACTGGAAAAAAGGGTCAAATTAATACTTCTGTTGAAACCATCAACACAACAAGCCAACCTCATGATATTACATCTTGTCATGAATGTACAGGCTGGAGTTTGGGTGTTAGAGAATTGTGGTATATTTTTATGAAATACATTACAAAATTACAAGCATTTTCAATTGCCAGGTGCCTTTGAATTTTTTTATATTAATTGAAATGCTTATATATTCTGTTTGTAATGAGAAATGAGAATCAATTAAATTATTAAAGAATGTCATTTTGTCTTGGCTGGATTATTTTGAATTTGTGGAAGTTGAATTTAATTGCAAATTAAAAGTTTCTGAGAAAAGGGTTTGCAAAAATTATAAATTCAAATTAGTAGTTTTAGGATTGAGTCTCAGGGAATCTCCAGTTTGAGAGACTTACTATTTATAGTAAGTTTATTTTTAGTAGCTGGCTATTTTTGGCAGTGGGTTATTTCCATAGGGCAGTTGGTGTTTGAGGCTCTGGTGTCGAAAATGAGTTTGTTTCAGTCAGCAGAATTCTGACACTTTTGGTTTTTAAAGTTATCATTATTAAATTAAATTATTTTAATTTAATAACTTTAATAATTTATAACTTTAATGTTATAAAGTGAAGAGGTCATATAAAAGCCTTTTTAATGAAAAAAGTGAAATTGTGCCTTTTCCAAAAAAAGCTATATATTCTACTTGATAAAGCACTTTCATTCATTCATTGTTGATTTGGTAAAATTTATAAAGTCTCTTGGCTGTGAGAAACTGGCTAGGGTTTTGAGGACTGATTCCTCTTCTGGCAATTTGAGCCATCATAGATTGGTGGTGAATTTTGCAGCTGCTGATTCTGAATTAAATCCAGTGTTGATGTATACTGGGTTGATGAGAAGTTTGTTCTGCAGGCAAATCAATTTATTCATTCCAAGGTTTGATTTGTCTTCTTGCTGGAGTTTTGAAATTGTTCGGAGGAGTTCTGTGTTTCTTCATTTGGTTATTGCATTCAAATTTGCTGAGGTTGTTTTTATTGGGAAATCTTCTATTAATTAATTGCTGATGCTACAATTAATAAATTGGTGTTCGAGTTTTTGGTGAAGTTATTTCTACAGGTGAATCATTTGTTCTTAAGGATTCTGAATTGTTTCATGGCCGAGGTTTAATAATTGATTGAGAGATTGGTAGAGATCTTCTTGCAGATGCTGAATTAATTATATTGAGATTGAATTCACAAAATCTAGAAACCCACATTAATTACATGGCTGCATTTTTTAATTGGGAATTTGAGGAGCTTCATTATTTGCTCACGTGACTGGAAAATAGGGTCAGATTAATATTTCTATTGAAACCATCAAAACATCAAGCCAACCTCATGATATTACATCTTGCCGTGAATGTACGGGCTGGAGTTTAGGCGTTAGAGAATTGTGGTATGTTTTAATGAAAGACATTACAAAATTACAAGCATTTTCAGATTGCCAGGTGCCTTTGAGTTTTTTATACTAATTGAAATGCTTATATATTCTGTTTGTAATGAGAAATGAGAATCAATTAAATTATTAAAGAATGTCATTTTGTCTTGGTTGGATTATTTTGAATTTTGGTGAAGATTGATTATTAAATTGCAATTAAAAGATTTATTGAGCAAGTGCTGTAAATATTTTAAATAAAATAAGTGGATTTGGAAGAAGCCAGTTTCGATTCTTCACAATTTATCTTTGACTTTTTTCTTTCTAATGTCAGAAACATGAATATTTGATGTCATCCCTTAATCTTGGTTATAACCTTTGATTTGTGAATGTTGGGACCAACACAAAATACTACATCCAACATTCTCAATTAACCATTGACTTAATCTATTGCACAATCATATTAAATTTGTTAGGTAATATTGCACCATCAAAATATTTATCTTCCAATTATATAAATATTAATCTAGCCCATGATGATATATTGAGCCACTGCATAATATCACATAAATCACAACATATAAAACATACGATATATATAAAAATATATCAAAAGTTAACATGAACAACACAGAATGACGACAATAATATTATATTTCAAAATAAACTTATATTTTTTGAAGTCAAGAATATCAATATATAAATGCCCATAGACCAGTGAATATCTTATTTCTACAAATTTGTCTTCAAATGAATACTTCACAAATTTGTATAATCTCCAATAGGTTCAAAGTGGAATATCTAAAATGATATTTCCAACCGTAGACTAGGGTAGATAGTCTCACCACCGGAACCGCACGCTCCTTCAACTAGCATGCCTTCAGAAAAAGTAACAATGAAATTTCAAATATTTGATGATGATTTACTTTACCTTGACAATCACCTTACAAAGATATCTAGGAAACACCTAGAAGGTTAGGTTGAATAAATAATTTATTATTTCCACTCTTTTTTACAAGTAAATTAATTAATTGTTGTCATCCTTAGGATGTAAAATTAATTTATGGGAAACTTAATTAATTAATTTAATTAAGTTTCTTTTTAAAACATGGGGACATTACAACCTTCCTGACCCAAAGATTGGTTCCCCTCAAAGAATCTACCATCAAAATTGGTTGTCCTTTGAAAGAAAGTAACAAGATTGCAATCTAATTATGGAGACCAGAATGAACACCTGATGAAATCTCTATGTTGCACCATGACTGCAAGTACTACTTCCTTAACTCTCTTGGATGCAAGTTGATAGAGCCTTTGAATGTAGCTGGCTATGTTTCCAATGTTGTGCAAATCTCCATCAAGATTTTTTTTCTCTACTCTAATATAAACAATATTATTCCTAGAGTTGAGAAGTAACTCATTATGATCCCACTAAAGTAATGCACCAGATATGTCAATGTCATTGCTATGGCTCCCTAAACATTGCACTTATCCTCCCTACTATGGTTATATCTCCTTAATATAATGGAAAACCAATGTAAGAGTTCCAAGAAGCTACAATAGGGCGTTTGAAGCATCCTTCCTTTCTAAGCCTAAGGGCAGGGCATTCTTACACCCCCTTGGCCTCATGCTTAGAAGAAGGCCTCAAAATAATTTGTCCCTCATTGTATTCCCTTATTACCCCAACCATTATTGACTAGGGTAGACATATAAGAGTTACACATTATTACATGTTTTGTCCAAATAAAGGTTGACATAATAGAACACAAGGAGAGACGAGAAGAGCTAGGGCCAAAGGCACACCTAACTATCCAGCCTCCTTACAAAGTAATACACAATGGAAGCACACAACACAAAGAGGAACACCAAGGAGAGAAGGAAGACAAAAACTTTAATAATTTATCCAAATAATATCATACATGCTGAACTATGAGGCCTTTTGGGTTATGACCAACAAGATTTATGAAAATCCACACATAGCCTCTATCTTCTTTCTAACTTCTACTCACTACTTCCACCGCTACCCCTACCTTCATCTAAAAATGTTTATTTATACTTTCCAAAATGGCTTACAGAAGATTCTAGATAACTACAAATAGAAGGATGACCAAAAAATGGTTTGCACACATCCCAAGACAAGATCCCAATCATAAAATTCATGAGCTAAATTAAATACATAAGTCAACTCCAACTAAGAACCAAAACAAACATAAACTCAGTCAAAGAAGAATCGAGCTTTAGCAAATAACAAGTTCACTCCGCATAGGAAGGAAGACTCAGCCAATACTGAAAAAGTTGGCACACACACAAGATTACTCAACCAACAGTGAGCAACTCGACGCATAGGATTGCTTAGGAATTACTACAGCTCGACATTGACTAGCAAAATGAACAAAATGAGTAGGATAGAAAGGCAACCCAGGATGCTCCTGCATCAGACAACCGAGGTTAAAAGAAATTATTCTCCTCAATCATGGAGATGTCACTACCTGAGTTGAATCCAACTCAAATTGAGAAATCCATTTAGCATTTTCAACTGTTATATTCTTTCACTTCACCAAATATTCATAGTAATCATTTCTTCTTGTGCTTTTACCAATTCCATGATCCAATATATGTTCAACCTTTTCAACATGCTTCATAGGATAATCATCTGATACAAAAACTTCTTTATTTGACTCATGATACTTATGCAAATCAACAATATTGAATATAGGAGATATATCCATGTCAACAGGTAACTCAACTTCATAAGCATTACCACTACCAAACTTCCTCAAAATTCTACAAGGACCAAACTTCTTCATTAAGCTCTTACTATATGTTCCAATAAGAAATCTACCCTTCTTCAAATGAACCATCACCTCATCACCAAATTCAAAAACATGATGTCTCCTAGACTTGTCAACATTTTCCTTATACTTCTAATTATTTTGTTCCAACTTCAACTTCACTTTCTCATGTAAAGACTTCATAAAATGAACAAAAACTTTCCCTTCAACACTTCTCTTTTCTTCACCAACAATATACCTTAAATTTGATAGTCCTCTAGGTTGCATTCCAGTAATGATCTCAAAAAGTATTTTTTCCTAAACTCCTAATCACAGAATTATTATATACGAACTCAACTTGTGCAAAAACCATATCCCAATTACTCAGCTTATCTCCAATTATACATCTCAACAAATTACCCTAGCTTTTATTCACAACCTTTGTCTGTCCATATGTCTGTGGATGGAATGTAGAACTAAACCTCAACTCAGTATCCATCTTCTTCCACAAAGTCCTCCAAAAATAACCAACAAACTTGCTATCTTGGTCAAAGATAATACTTCTAGGTAATCCATGCAATCTAACAATCTCTTTGAAGAAAATCTCAACAACATGCGCAACATCTGATGTCTTCTTGCATGGTATGAAATGTGTCATCTTAGAAATCTCTCCACAACAACAAATATGTAATCATACCCTCTTGATGTCTTGGGTAATCTAAGCGCAAAATCCATACTAATGTCACTCCAAGGTTTCTCTAGAGAAGAAATAGGTGTATACAATCTAATATTATGACTTACTCCTTTTGCAACTTGATAAATTCCATAACTCCTTACAAACTTCTGAACATCCTTATACATATGTGGCTAGTAATACTTTTCCTTAAGAAAACTCAATGTCTTATCAATTCCAAAATGTCCAGCCAATTCACCACAATGCTTTTCCTTAATCAAATTAATTCTCATGGAACTTCTTGGTATACACAAGTAAATTCCTTTAAACAACATACCTTCTTGAATGAAATAATCCTTGAACTTACTCAGTTGTCCTATTATATTTGGTGCTCTTCACTCTCTCCATGCCTCAAAAAAATTAGGGTTGGTGTCATACAACTCCATCTTATCAAAACCAAGAACTGCAACCTTCATCTTGGTCAACAAAGAACGTCTTCTACTTAGTGCATCTGCAACTTAGTTAGTGACTCCAGTCTTATGCTTGATCACAAATGTGAAACTTTTTAAGTATTCAACCCACTTCATATGTCTTTGATTCAACTTATGTTGACTTGTCAAAAATTACAAGGCTTTATGATCAGTATACAATGCAAACTCAATCAATATCAAATAATGTCTCCACTTTTCAAAGCTTGAACAATAACAAAAAACTCTTGTTCATACACATAATACTTCCTTTTAGTATCATTCAACTTCTGACTAAAGAAAGCAATAGATTTATCCTGTTGACTCAACACAGCTCCTATTGTGCTACCACTTGCATCACACTCAACTTGAAATACCTTATTGAAGTCAAGTAAAGCCAACATAGGTAACTCAACAACCTTTTGTTTCAAATTCTCAAAACTCTTGTCATCTCCATGTGTCCACTTAAAATCCTTTTTATCTCCTCTCATAGTCTCTGTCATAATACTACAAATAGAATTGAAATTCATAATGAACTTTCTATAAAAACTAGTCAAACCATGAAATGATCTTACCTCCCCCACATTCTCAAGTGGAGCCCACTCCAAAATTTCTTTAACCTTCTCAAGATCCATTTTCAAACCATGAGTTGAAATTACAAATCCCAAATAGGCAATCTCTTCTTGCATAAAAGAACACTTCTTCAAATTAATCAGTAGCTTCTCCTCTTTCAGTCTATGCAACACTTATCTAATATGCTCAAGGTGTTCTTCCCTAGTTTTACTGAATATCGACATATCATCTAGATAGACAATCACAAATTTACCCATAAATCTCTTGAGAAGCTCATTCATCAACCTCATGAAAGTACTCGGTGCATTAGTCAAAGAAAAAGGCATAAATAACCACTCATACAAACCATGTTTTTTCTTGAAAGCAGTCTTCCATTTATCACCTTCTTTGATTTTGATTTGATGATAACCTATCTTCAAATCAATTTTGGTAAAATACTTTTCTCTACTCAAACAATCCATAATTATGTCATTCATCCTCAACATAGGAAACCTATACTTCATTTTTATACTGTTGATAGCTTTGGAATCGGTACACATTATCCATTCTCCGGTCTTTTTAGGTGCTAACAAAATAGGTACAATACATGGAATCAAGCTTTATCTAATCAAACCTTTCTGTAACAACTCTTGCTCTTGTCTAATAAGTTCTTCATTGTCGGTAGGTATCAATCTATATGGTGCTTTATTCAGAAAACTAGCTCTAGGAATTAGATCCATACAATAACTTATACTTCTTACTGGTGGCAAACCATCATGAATATCTTCTATAACAATCTCTTTGTATTCACTTAGTAAGTTTTTAATTTCTTCTAGCAATCGGTCATAAGTATTTTCTGTTACTCAACATTTACTATTTTTTGTCACTCATTCATTACCACCACAATTGGGTCTCTTAGGAATTATAGCAAAATAGACTTCGTTCCTCTTCATATCTTTTTCAAATTTCTTTTCATTAACCATGCAAATTTTCAAACTAGTGTTGTTTATCTCATCTGGACTCTTAATCAAAGGTCACAATGTTTTCTTTCTTCCATTCACCCAAAGAGTATATTGATTCAATCTACCATCATGCACAACAAATCTATCATACAGCCAAGGTCTACCCAATAGAATATGACAACAATCCATAGGCATAATATCACACAGAACTTCATCAAAGTAACCTCCAATTTTGAATTTCACCATACATTGCTCACTTACCAATAATTTATACTCATCTTTGATCCATGATACATGATAGGGTTTAGGGTGTCTCAACCTCTATAATTGCAAATATGTAACCAACTCCTCTAACGCCAATTTTTTTGAACTTCCACTATCAATAATCACTTTGCAATATTTTCCTGCCATCTTACATCTAGTTTTGAAAAGACTTCTCCTTAGGATAGGTACTTCATCAAGTCTTTTATTACACAAAGTTCTCCTTACCATCAGATTTTCTCCATCCTTAGGCCTACTTGATGAATCCTCAGGATTTTCTTCTACCACAATATTTCTATGACTTTGTTCATTTGCATCAGAGTGTCTACACTCAAAAGATCTATGCCCTTCTTTACCACATCTGAAACAATTACCATTAAAACCACCTCTAGAATAAGAATTACCTCTTCCTTGATATGAACTAGTACCTTCTTGGTAAGAACTACCACCTTTCCACTCGGTCTTACTTTTATCTTTAATTTTCCATTTAGATTTTCCCTTATCTTGCATAGAATTATTATATCTCCCACCTTCACCATAAGATCTACCATTACCTCTTTGGAATCTACCACCTCCACTTCTCTATCTTTGCTAATGCTTCTTTGTGAATATCTCCTCAACTTTCAATGCATATTGATATGCCTCTTCTACACTATCCAATTTCATAAAACTTATTTCATCTTGAATTCCAGATCTCAATCCATTCAGGTACCTTGCAACTTTCTCAACCTCATCGTCCACATGTCTAAATCTAATGTCCAATCTATAGAATTCCTCAGTGTATTCCATCACAGTCATATCCCTTTGTCTAGGGTTTTACATCTTCCTCAACAAACTAACTTTGTAATCAGAAGGGAGGAACTTCTTCTTCACCTTGTTCACCATTTTCAACCAGGTTCAGATCTTCTCCTTTCCTCTTCTTTGTCTATCAATTTACAAATGCTCCCACCATAATGAGGCATGACCTGTCAACCTAGTGATTGGAATTTTCTCCTTCCTATTCTCAAGAGTGCTTTCAAACTCAAAGAAATTTTCCATATCAGATATCCAATTGTACACAACATTAGTATCCAAATTTCCATCATAAGGAGTAACCTCAACAATAGGCTTTGAATTTTCCTTAGATAATACTCTCAACAATCTTTCCTCATCTTGATCTTCTTGATCAGGTTCTGGATTAGGGTTTGGTACTCTTGCTTCATCATCACTCACATCATCAAGATGCACTCCTCTCCTTTGGGCTATCTCCACAACATCTAATTTAGCTACAAGTTATCTTAACATGTCCATTATGACATTATCAACATTTCCTCAACCTCGAACCATCTTGACAAATAGGTTCCTATAAGATCATAACCCTTTGCAAGTTATACATGAAATATACAGATCTACCACTCTACAAAAAAATCCAACTCAGGGTTCTACATGGTCCAGTCTCCTCAAGGATGAAACTTAAGCTCTGATGCCACGTGATGCAAGGAGAGATGTGAAAACCTAGGGCCAAAGGCACACCTAACTATCCAGCCTCCTTATAGAGTAATATATAGCGAAAACAAACAATACAAAGAGCAACACCATGGAGAGAAGGAAGACAAACACTTTAATAATTCATGCAAATAATATCATACATGCTTGACAATTACTCCAGCTCGACACTGACTAGTAGAATGAACAAAATGAGTAGGATATCAAGGCAATCTAGGATGCTACTACATCATAATAATATCATATTCATACACATTATTTATAAAAAATCAATCATAAATAGAACCATTATTCATAAGAAAGAAATCATAAATAAGGCTCACTATGCTATTTATTATAATAATTAATACTTATGTTATAACTACTGGTTGTCGTTGCACCAAAAGATTGACATGTAAATGTCTCATATAACCACTGGACTTATAGAAGACACATGAGGATGTTAAACCATGTCACAAATCCCAAATGGAGATGTTGGATGTTAGTTAAACAATCCCCCTTAGCATCACTTGAGGGGATTCAAACATGTGACCAATCTCTTATACCACATGTTACAACTAGTGGTTGTTGTTGCACCAAAAAATTGACCTGTTAATGCCCAATACAACCAATAGACTTAAATAAGACATGGGAGGTTGTTAAACCATGTTACGAATCTTGAAGGGGGATGTTGGTAGTTAGTCCAATAACTTAATACCAATTTATAATAATATTCAAATTCTCTATATTATAAGACATATCGTTGTAAGACATATTTGACTAGTGTGATGATTCGAGGTATTTGTGAGTGATGATTAAGTAATTATTGATTAGATGATTGAGAAGTGATTATATAATAAATTCTAGTTCAACATATTGATGGATGGTGGATGAATTAATGTTAATTTGGTAGAGTGATGCTTGATTATTGAATTATATGCATTCTTGATCCAAGTTAAAGTGATGATTTATGTGATTTTGATTATTATTTTCTTGATCTTTCTAATTGATTAATTTCTTGATTTATTGGGAGACGATGGAGGAAGGATAATAATTGATAAATCCTTAAATACTTGGGATGAAATCTCCCTTATACTTTATTGGTGAAAGGGTCACCACCATTCATAATAATTGAGTCACCACAACTTGCATGGGTAGAAGAGTTGGCTTAGGCCATGTGTTTTGTCCCCATTCGTATCAGGTTTGACTTTGAGGCCTAGGATTACCCAATACACATGTCATGTAGGCTATTACATGGTAATATTATTTATAACAACAAAGAGGGGGGGTGAATCATTTGTTCTCAGTTCTAGATGTACCAATTGTACTTTAAAACACTTCAACAATCTCTGATCTAATCACCAACACAACTCGGTCTCTAAAGTATTTATATACAAGAAGTATATAACATGCAGTCCACTTATCAAAAAGTAATTAACTTGTAGAATATAGAAAAATTCACATCAAACATTCACACAAGTATAACAACAGGATTTATAGTGGAAACCCAACTTGGGAAAAACCACTTTGTAACATGTTACTGATATTTTCACTCTTCTGAAGTGAGCTCTGTGAAAAGTCAACCTTGTTAAGGGTTTACAAACACACTGCTAGATGTGACCCTATTAAAAGATTTAAACACTCTATCAAAAGTGACATGGTTTAAGGATTTAAGTACTTTCCATTAGAATGTCACCTTGATTAAAGGATTTAAACAATGACTATTAGGTCAACTTTGATTAAATGATTTAGATTAATACAATGATTAGAAAGTAGCAGTAGTTTTTGATCTAAAAAATACACAACTCACTATGGAAATAATAGATCCAATTCACACATATGTGTTGATTTACTGACTGAGTTCCATTTCCATATCCATCACTGATTGCTTGAAATTTGCTTCAAGCAATCACAATTTTGATTCTCCAGCCTTCTACTTAGACTTATTAGTCAATAACATCAACAACTTCAACCTCTTACCTTCAGCCCACACACTATAATCTCACACTTAGGTTTTCCTATATACCTCTTCAGTTAGGTTTTCCATATTTGTTTCTTTATGCTTCCATTAATTCATAGAGAGATAGTCTTTCCTAACTTCACCCTTCCCTAAATCCCAACTTGAAAATATGTAAGGCCAAGGTAAGGTAGGTTGGGTATTGAGATGAGTCATGAGAATACCTCTAAGTTAACAAAAAAATAGAATTGAGTCACAATTTTTCATTGTTGCATTTGTGAATAATATATTATTCCCCACATTAATTTCACTTGAATGTCCTCCTAAATTGAAACCTTCTCACCTTTATATCTTCCAATGTGGGGAGAGTCACACCTCTTCATCATTTTTGCATTTTGCAATCATTACAACCTTTCACAATTTCCACCCTTCAAAGAGTCACAACCCTTCACCATGTTTTTCCTTTGTGAGCATCACAATATTTCATAACTTTTCCTTTTAAAGAAGTCACTTCCTTATTTTATTCAAAATTATTCCTTTTTCCTGTTCCATTAATTCTTAGAGAGATAATTTTGCCTCACTCACCCCTTTCTGAACCCCAACTTGGCAATATGTAAGACCAAGGTAAGGCAGGTTAGGCACTGGGCTAAGTCATAAGGATACCTCTATGTTAACAAAAGAAAATGAATTGAGTCACCACATTTTATTGTTTCTTTTTTGAATAATATATTATACCCCACATTTCATATTAATGTCCTTCTAAAATGAAACCTTCTCCCCTTTGTATCTTCAAATGTGGGGGAGAGTCACATCTCTTCATCATATCTTTTCTTAGAAAGTGTCACAACCTTTCATAATTGTCACTCTTTGAAAGAGTCACAACTTTTCATCATTTTTGTCATTTGTGAATGTCACAACCTTTCATGACTTTTCATTTTGAATGACTCACTTCCTTATTTTTTTTCTTAGTCATTTTTCTATTACATTAATCTTTAGAGGGATAGTCTTGCCTCAACTCACCGCTTCCTGAACCCCAACTTGGCAATATGTAAGACCAAGGTAAGGTAGGTTGAGCATTGTGGCAAGTTAGGAGGATTCCTCTTAGTTAACAAAAAAAGAAATGAATCAACACTTTTTATTTTTTCCTTTTTGAATAATATATTATACCCCACATTGATTTCACTTGAATGTCCTCCTAAATTGAAACATTCTCCCCTTTGTATCTTCCAAGGGGAAGAGTCACATCTCTTCAACATGCGTACCATTTTCAATTGTCACAAGATTTCACAATTGTCACCCTTGAAATCTGTTACAACCCTTCACCATTTCTATTATTTGTCGGTGTCACAACCTTTTATAACTTTGCCTTTTGAATGAGATACCTCAATATTTTTCAATCATTTTTGTTTTCCATTAATTTTTTAGAGGGCTAGTCTAGCCTCAGCTCACCCTTTCTTGAACCCCAACTTGACAATATGTAAGACCGAGGTAAGGTAGGTTGGTCATTGAGCTGAGTCATAGGGATATCTATGAGTTAACAAATAAAATAATTGAGTCATCACATTTCATTATCTCATTATTTCATTATTTCATTATTTCATTATTTCATTATTTCATTATTTCATTTGTGAGTAATATATTATACCCCACATTGATTTCATTTTAATATCCTCCTGAAATGAAACATTCTCCTCTTTGTATCTTATAATGTGGGAAAGAGTTACATCTCTTCACCATATATTCTCTTAGAAAGAGTGACAACTTTTCACAATTGCCACTTTTTGAAAGTGTCACAAACACCCTTCACCATTATTATCTTTTGTGAGTGTCACAACCTCTCATAACTTTTCCTTTTGAGGAAGTCACTTCCTTATTTTTTTCTTATTCTTTTTTCAATTCCATTAATCCTTAGAGGGATAGTGTCTCCTCAACTCACCCCTTCCTGAACCCCAACTTGGCAATATGTAAGACCAAGGTAAGGTAGGTTGGGCACTGAGCTAATTCATGGATATACCTCTGAATATAAAAAAAAGAATTGAGTCACCACTTTTCATTGTTGTATTTTTGAATAGTATATTATACCACATATTGATCTCATTTTAATGTCCTCATAAATTGAAACATACTCCCATTTGTATCTTCCAATATGGGGAAGAGTCACATCTCTTCATCATGTTTACCCTTTGCAATCATCACAACCTTTTATAATTTTCACCTTTCAAAAGAGTCACAACCCTTCACTATTTTTGTCATTAGAGAGTGTGACAACCTTCATTTCAGGGATGCAGGGGAAATGGATTGACTTGATGTTTACAAAAAAAACATTGACTAAATTATAATAACTATATCCTTCCACACATTCATACTAACAAAGTAAAAATTCCTTAATTAGTTAATAGAATAACAAGAGAAAGTATTTCTCTATCACTCAAAAATCATAACAACACTTGGAAACGTATGGTAGAAACCACAATCTCCTCTAACTCTTCCCTTTATGAAACATGAGTTGTTGGTTGTAGTTCATCTCACACTCCTCAAATGGTGTTGTTCACAATTAGAACTTATATGCTCATGGATCCCTTGATATAGGTCATATGATTTCAATTATCTATTCCTTAGTATATGAGTTCACTCAACACCAAAGAATCATAAAATATTAACCCTTCGATCACCTGCACTACAATCTAACTATAACAGTGATTGCACAAGGTGATAAACTCAGTTGGCCATCAAGAATCTCTGTATAGTTTTGTTTGGTTCAAGAATAATCTATAAAAGCCCTTTTCTACCACATCCAACAATAGAAGCAAAGTCCACCCACCATTCATACGAATTCTAAGTATTTTGTGGCAATAAGTTACCCGCTGATATCAAATCAATCTACAACCATATTCTATTATGTTATACTCACTGAGATGAGATTCAATGCTACCGATATCAAACCACTACTATGAATTTTGCACAAACATTATAAATATTTATCTCCAAACATTAGAGTGATAGAATAATTAGCCTCCTCCCATTAATGACAAGAATGAAGTCATAATATGGTAGTAGACACCAAGAAAATGTTCAATATTTTGCAAGACAAAGGGACTCTTTGTGCTTTGGTAGGGAATTCTTCAAGGGCTTAAGCTAGAAATTCACACATGGTGGGAAAATCCATCATAGGCAAAGCCAAAATATCAATATTGTTGAATCTACACTAAGCATACACTATTATCTTAGTTACCATAAAATATGCATGTCAACCCCTCAATAGGAGGTCATGACACATGAATGTTCATGCCAATATTGAGATACAACCAAGAAACATCTTCACCCAATAATATTGTCGTATTGATAAATAAATCACAATTTTATCTTCTCCATAATTAAAGATGATACAAATATATATCTTTAACTTTTTTCTTTCTAATATCAGAAACATGAATATTTGATGTCGTCCCTTAATCTTGGTTATAACCATTGATTTTTGAATGTTGGGTCCAACACAAAATATTACGTCCAACATTCTCAATTAACCATTGACTTAATATATTGTGTAGTCATATTAAATCCGTTACGTGATATTGCACCATTAAAATATTTATCTTCCAATTATATAAATATTAATCTAGCCCATGATGATATATTGAGCCGCCACATAATATCATGTAAATCACAACATATAAAACATACAGTATATATAAAAAAATCAAAAGATAACATGTACAATAGAGACCGATGACAATAATATTATCTTTCAAAATAAACTTATATTTTTTTGAATTCAAGAATATCAAGATATAAATGACCATAGACTAGTGAATATCTTATTTCTACAAATTTGTCTTCAAATTAATACTTCACAAATTTGTATAATCTCCAATAGGTTCAAAGTGGAATATCTAAAATGATACTTCCAACCAGAGACTAGGGTAGATAGTCTCACTACCGGAACTACATGCTCCTTCAACTAACATGCCTTCAACAAAAGTAATAATGAAATTCCAAATATTTGATGATGATTTACTTAACCCAACCAATCGCCTTACAAAGATATATAGGAAACATCTAGAAGGTTAGGTTGAATAAATAAAGTGACTTTATTAATTTATTATTTCCACTCTGTTTTACAAGTAAATTAATTAATTAAAGTCATCCTTAGGATATAAAATTAATTTATGGGAAACTTAATTAATTAATTTAATTAAGTTTCTTTTGAAAATATGGGGACATTACAACCTTCCTGACCCAAATATTGGTTCCCCTCAAAGAATCCACCATCAAAATTGGTTGTCCTTTGAAAGAAAGTAACAAGATTGCAAGCCAATTATGAAGACCAGAATGAACATCTAATAAAAGCTCTATGTTGCACCATGATTGGAAGTACTACCTCTACTACCTCCTTAACTCTCTTGGATGCAATTTGATAGAGCCTTTGAATGTAGCTGGCTATGTTTCCAATGTTGTGCAAATCTCCATCAAGATTTTGTTTCTCTACTCTAATGTAAAAATTATTATTCCTAGAGTTGAGAAGTAACTCGTTATGATCCCACTAAAGTAATGCACTAGATATGCCAATTTCATTGTTATGGTTCCCTTAACATTGCACTTATCCTCCCTCCTATGGTTATATCTCCTTAATATAATGGACAACCAATGTAAGAGTTCCAGGAAGCTACAATAGGACGTCTGCAGCATCCTTCCTTTCTAAGCCTAAGTGTAGGGCATCCTTACACCCCCTTGGTGTCATGATTAGAAGAACACCTCAAAAAAATTTCTCCCTCGTTGTATTCCCTTATTACCCCTACCATGATTTACTAGGGTAAGCATATAAGAGTTACACATTATTACATGTTTTCTCTGAATAAAGGTTGACATAATATGACACAAGGAGAGATGGGAAAAGCTAGGGCCAAAGGCACACCTAAGTATCTAGCCTCCTTACAGAGTAATACATAATAGAAACACACAACACAAAGACCAACACAAAGGAGAGAAGGAAGACAAACACTTTAATAATTCATCCAAATAATAGCATACATGCCTGACTATGAGGCCTTCTGGGTTACGACCAACATGATTTATGAAAATCTAGACTTAGCCTCTATCTTCTTTCTAACTTGTTGTACTCACTACTTCCACTACTACCCCTACCTACATCTAAACATCTTTATTTACACTTTCCAAAATGGCTTACAAAAGATTCTAGATTGTTACAAATAGAAGCCCGACAACAAAATGGTAGAACTAAATCTCAACTCAGTATCCACCTCTATCTGTCCATCTCTCTGTGCATGGAATGTAGAACTAAATATCAACTCATTATCCATCTTGTTCCATAAAGTCCTCCAAAAATAACCAACAAACTTTCTATTTTGGTCAGAGATAATACTTCTAGGTAATCCATGCAATCTAACAATCTCTTTGAATGAAATCTCAACAACATGCATGACATCTGATGTCTTCTTACATGGCATGAAATGTGTCATCTTAGTAAATCTACCCAAAAAAACAAATATGGAATCATACCCTCTTGTTGTCTTAGGTAATCTATTAGGAATGGGAACACTGAGAGGGGGGGGGGGGGGGTGAATCAGTGTTCACTGTATTTTAACTTTAAACTTTAATATTTATGCCGAGCATAAATGATTAAGAATTGAATTAAACATTCACATAAACATGAAACATGAAATAAACACATGACACAAATGTGGTTATGGGGAAAACCAAATAGGTAAAAACCCCAGTGGAACTTGATACCCGCTAATAATCTACACTAGTGTTTTGTGATCCTTTACCCTATTAGGAGTAGCTTTACAATGCTTTAAGTACAGTATACCTTGTTAAGGGTTGGACCATGTTAGGAGTCTTTTACAATTATCCCTATTAGGGGAGTGGACTGACTATCCTAGAGCTCATTGCTCAAATGATGAAGGCTACAACCTTCTGAATCAGATACACACTATATCTGCAGGTGAACTGTTCACTATGACACTGCTTGTCAAATAAGTTCCTTTGGTGTGCTGATGCTTTGACCTCTAGAAAATCTCTAACACATCTTATGCTAACTTCACATACCTCTACTCTACTTAACACAACTCTCTTGCTACTTCCATGCCGACTACAATGGGTGCACCTTATATTTATGCGCTTATACAAAATACATAAATAGGTTAGCCCTATAACTAATTACAAATAATGCTTCCAAATGAATTGACTTAAGCGTGATTACAATTATACATGTACATATGTTGGTAACCTAAATAAAATGGGCACATAGCCTTTACAACATTAAATTATAATCAGAAACCAAAAAGCTAACTGTCGGCTCCATGCTCTATTCGCTGCTGGCACACACTAGCTGTGTAACTTCAACTGACTGTAACTTTCACATCTTTAAATATGTACTTATGTGCTCATAGACTAATCATAAGTATAGTCTAACAACCTTAACTTCCAAGGTGCATACCTTAATTCATCTGTACACACATGCACTGATGCTCTGAGCTGTAGGAACTCTGTACACTATCCAGTCTTCAACACTTAACTAAATTATGATCTTTACTCTAAGTGCACTGACTCCAAACTACTATATGAATTTGTTTCCATAATGAAAACACTATATCTAGTCATATACATCAGTATAGACAACTTTCCAACAATCTCTCCCTTTGTCATTGATGGCAACAAAGGAATATGGCCAAGTCTCTAACTGTTCCTTTACAAATTTTTTTTTGTCTTCTATACATCTTTATACATAATCTTATATCTCCCTATACATATATGTACTCCATATTCTATAAAAAAATCCCCCTTTGACATTAATGACAAAGGTGCATCAAAAAATATATCTATACATACTGAGGGAAAACATCTGGATATGCAATCTTGAGGTTTTGGATCTCCTTCTTCCAAAAGGTTATAAGAGAATTGACTATCTATAGATGGGCGCATAATGCATATTGAAGCTTCTCCATCTTCTCCAATTATATGCTAAGACCTTGATCATAGGTTATCATGGTCACATCAATCTCCTTTGTGTTCTGACTGAGAATGTCTAGTGAGGGTGCAAGATCATTCCTCAACTGAGTCTGTCTAGACCTTATCTTCTCCATTTCTTTTTCTACATTCTCAATTATGTCCAACTGACCTTAATAGACATTGTTGCACATGTTTACATTAGTGGATGTTTCTAGCACTAAATTCTTCACCTTTTCAATCATTGCCTCTGCATCTTTGATCTTCTTAAGATGGACATCAGTGAGCTTATCTTGATCCATGGATTCTGCAATGACTTTCCTTCCTTGATCTGCAAATTCTTTCAAGGATGCCTAACCAGAATTAAGTGAACTTAAGTCAAGTGTGAAGTTGCTCATTAGTTCATTGAGTCTCTTCTTCAAGTATTTCTCTTCTACCACTATGGTCGTAGATTCTTCTAAGCTAGAAAAATTAACTTTGAACTGTGAGATGACTATGGTCACATCATCAACCATATGTACATTTTGTACTTTATTATCCTTTGACAGCAAATTGTTCAAGATATTCAATGACTCTACCAAGAGAGGATTTCTCATGAATTGATTCTCCTTTGCTTTCTCCATAGCTAGGACACTGAACTTAATCAGGTCTTCTTATTTCCAAGAATCCAAACTACTTGTGTCAGGTGTCAAACTTGACAACAATGCTAAGGAGGGAGTGATGGGAGTGCTGTCCACCACCACTTCTTATTTTACTGTGACCAGTTCAACAATAGTTTCATGTTTTCTTTCTTTTTCTTTTTTTCCTTCTTTCTTCTCTTGTTCTTTCTCATCAGAAACATCTTCTATGAGTACTTCTTCTTGCTAAATGGGAGGTGTACTACTGCATAGGATTTTAGCTTCCTTAGTGCTGACAAATGCTTCTTAAAACTTGTCCAACTCCTTATCAGTAGCTGTCATGGCTATTTCCACATTATCTATGATAATAGTGCTGTATTTGTGTGATTCTGTCATGGGCGCAGACTTGTCTACCTTTGTTTGAGTTTTTGCTATGGGTGTTGAGTCCTAAGGACCTACCATTGGTACATTAGAGGGCTCTACCACTTTCTCTTCCTTATTGGGTGCATGAGAGATGGGCACAATAGGTGGTTTTATCTGTTGTTCTAGTAACACCTTCTCAAAAGCCTTTTCTATTTCCTTCATAATTAGCTCATAGTCTTTGTTCATGATATGAAGAGTTCTCATCTTAGTCCTTAGGTGTGGCTTCACCAAATTCAATATCAGTACCACTTCTTCTTTAGAACATATAGGTAGAGTATCTTCTAATACTTTTTCTTTGATCCTTAGATCTTTGTCATTTGCTTGTCTCTTTAGATTTTCTAATATATCTCATACTTTATCTAGAATTTCTATTTTCAACTCAAGGACTATCTTCTTGAACTTGATCATGCATTTGAAAATCATACTATGTATTTCTAATTTGTCAATCTCATTGTAGGATTCATAGAACTTCCCTACTTGATCAATTCTGCCCTCGTCAACAATTCTTGCATTTAAAACTTTAAGACTAGGTTTGAATCTTGCCTTAGGAGGTGCTTGAATGTTTTTCTTGCTCCTTAGTGCTCGTGAGGATGGATGACTAGTGCTAGCTTCTTTCTTCCTCTTGAATATAGGCTTATACTTTGGAGGAGTATCTTTGGGTGCAGAAGGAGTATTATCTTCTTTACCCTTCCGACTGTCATCTGATTTAGTTTTTATCTTCTTCAGCTTAGGATCTTCTTGTTCTTCCTCTGCTGCTGTGCCTTTCAATTCTAGGGAAATCTTTTCATCCCTTGCTTTATCAAGGTCTTCTTGAGATACACCATGTATTCTTAAGATTTCAGATGTGACCTTTGCAACCTTTCTTTTTATTGCAACACTATTTATTTTAGCATCAACTTCTCTAGTCTTTTCTTCATAGGTTCCCCACCTAGGTTCATTATCATCTTTAGGGGCTGATAGAAATACCTGTGCATAGGCTTTAAGAAATTTTTCCTCTACTTCATACCCAAGTGGATGAATCCACTTAGTTCTAGGCTCAACAGCTTCCATACATGTAGTGTCTGTCTCCACCATAAAGCATATTGTATCTTTATACTTCTCCACAATATTCTTAGGAATCCTATACCTCATCTACATTCTTGCTCTAAAGGTCTTCAATTCCAAGGTTATATAGTCTCTTAAGGTGCTCTCAATGCATGCCTTGTTTGATATCTATGGCATGGTTAGAATGGACTTGTATAGATACAAGTCTGATACTTTACCAACTATATGAAGGTACATATAGATGATTAGGGACCCAAACCTGAATATCTTTGTTTTGTCATGTTTGATAGCTTTTATGTTGTCTATCAACTATGTGTGCAAGATCTCACACAAGTTGAACTCACTATCATCTTGCACAAGTTGGATGGCTGCTAGAATAGTGCCTGTAGACACACTATTCACCCTGCTGGTGTGATGAAATCTATAACCCAGTATCATTGACATCAATTTGATGTCTGCTTTCTCTATATGCTCAATATTCATGTCGCGCCTATCACTTCTAGATTTACATACTTGGTAAACCATCTTTCTGACATCCTTTCCCACTAGAAGGATGATGCCTATCCTAGAAAGGCCTCTCATCTCATGAATTAGGTCATTTGTGATTCTAACTAGAACATCTCCAATCCAAAACAAATCATCATGGATTCTGCTCAATAAGATCTTTATCCATTCTATCTCATAGAATTCATATGCCGTAGCTTACTCAACAATGGGGTGACTGTTCCATTTGATGTATTCATCCATGAACATTTTGTTTGATTTCAACATTGTGTCCATGTGCATCCTTAACCTATCTAGTCAAATAGGTTCCTTCTTACAATAGATGTAAGCCCTTATGTCTTCTACATGCATGACACCCATTGGCGTGCAGGAGAATGCCCCCTCTAAATCATCTAGGGTTGATTTAAACGGGTGCCTCTTGAAAATGTATCTCTTCTTTTTAGCAACATCAAAAAATATGGGAGTGGCCATGACTTACTTGTTAAATGCTTTCCAATTGAACTCAAAGATGATCTGATGACTTTTGAATTGGTGCAACAAGCTAGGGTTATTGCAACTAATCAAGTGTATTGATAACTGCAACAAATCTCTGATAGATTCAATCTCTAGGACTTCACAACAACTTTCAAGGCTCTTTCTACTCTCTATCACTCTGAATTTGAATGCAATGAGCAATCAAATGACTTATGTGTACTTCAAAGTGAAAAATCCACCATTAATGCACATCACGTAAACTAGACTATCACTTCAAAATTTCAAACTTGAGCTCCGCTAACAATCAACATGTGCGCTCTTGCATGAAGGTTCCTATACACTCCAAAATCTTAAGTCCAAAGGTGCATACTCTGAAGATGAGTATACCAGCCACACAGGGGTCTAGAGCTAAATTAGCTCCCCCTATGACCCTAAAGGCCATTCATGCAGATGTAGAGGGTGCATCCACTGGGGATGCATCCAATACATTCTCATTAGCTTTGTCCTTCTTTTCTTCTAACCAAATCAAGTTCACATCCTTTGAGGCTTTCACAAGCTTGACTTCTGCTTCAAGATCCAAAACTGGTTCTTTGGTCTTTTTAGGGCTTTCCTAACCTTGCATCCTTGATCTATAGAACCTTGAGATATGTCCTACCTTGTTACAAGAGTGACAAATGATTGGAGGTCTATTATTCCTTGGTGCATTGACATGAGTCACCATTCCGCATGTTCTGGCTGAGTGGTCCCATTATAGTTACATATCTAATATGTAACATTTTGAGAACCTCTAAAATTTGTTTGATTTTGATTTCTTTGATCTTGTTGAGTCCTGTTCTTCTTACTAGTCTTGCAATTCATAGCTTTATAACCAAATCTATTGCATGAAAAATTGTAGCCATTAAAAGGTTTTACCTCTGTACAATTTCTTGCAATGTGTCCATGCTTGTTACAAGCAAAACAAGTGCTTTCTACTTGCTTGTGCTCATTCCTAGGAGGACCACCATTGTCTTTGGTTTGATCTTTAGTCTTCTCATCATTAGTAGAGTTCTTTTGTGACTCCTTTCTTGCTCACATATTATCAATCTGATTTTGTGCTTCATTGTATCCAATGTAGCTAGTGTCTCCTTTGATTCTTCTTACATACAACTATGATTCTACCAACTCAACATTGGTGTGTAATTTGTTAATATGATCCTTTGACTTCTTCAATTCAGATTCCAAGCTTTCTTTGATATTCTTTAGCTCCAATATTTATAAGTTATCTTCCCTTAGTTCTTCATTGAGTTGAAGATTCTCCTTGACTTGTTCATTGTAGACATCTTGATTGTTCATTAGTTTGTCATCAAATTCTTCAAGCTGACTTAACAAGGATGTATTTTCTTCACTAAACTTCTTGAATTTTTCTTCAAGTTCACTATTAGAGCATCCTTTCAAATCCTTTCTTAGTCTTTTATTAACTAATTGAGCATCACTGACTTTTTCTTTTAGTTCTTCAATTTCTCATTCTAAATTGTCCAGGTCTTCAAGAGCGGCTTCAAGATTTTTCTTATGATGTTTCATATCTTCTTTGTCCATGATCTCCTCAAGTGGTTAAACTTCTTTGTTGATGACCAAAGCTCTAATACTAATTTTTTGGAATGGGAACACTGAGAGGGGGGGGGGGGGGGTGAATCAATGTTCACTATATTTTAAATTTTTACTTAAAAATTTATGCCGAGCATAAATGCTTAAGAACTAAATTAAAAATTCACATAAACATGAAACATGAAATCAAGACTTGACACCAATATGGTTATGGGGAAACCCAAATAGGTAAAAACCCTGATGGGACTTGATACCCACTAATAATCTACACTAGTGTTTTGTGAACCTTGTTAGAAGATCCTTTACCCTATTAGGAGTAGCTTTACAATGCTTTAAGTACAGTAGACCTTGCTAAGGGTTAGACCCTGTTAGGAGTCTTTTATAATGATCCCTTTTAGGGAAGTGGACTCACTGTCCTAGAGCTCACTGCTCAAATGATGAGGGCTACAACCTTCTGAATCAGATACACACTATATCTGCAGGTGAACTATTCACTGTGACACTACTTGTTAGATAAGTTCCTTTGGTGCACTGATGCTTTGACCTCTAGCAAAGCTCTAACAAATCTTATACTGACTTCACATACCTCTTCTTTACTTAACACAACTCTCTTGCTACTTCCATGCCAAATACAATGGGCGCACCTTATTTTTATGCACTTATACAAAATACATAAATAGATCGACCCTATAACTAATTACAAATAATGCTTCCAAATGAATTGGCTTAAGCGTTCTTACAATTATACATGTACATATGTCGGCAACCTAAATACAATGGGCACATAGCCTTTACAACATTAAATTATAATTAGAAACCAAAAAGCTAATTGTCGGCTCCATGCTCTGTTCGATGCTGGCACATATTGGCTATGCAACTTCAACTGACTGTAACTTTCACATCTTTTCATATCTACTTATGCACTCATAGACTAAGCATAAGTATAGTCTAGCAACCTTAACTTCCAGGGTGCATACCTTAATTCATCCGTACACATGTGCGTTGATGCTCTGAGCTGTAGGAACTCTCTACACTGTCCAGTCTTCAAAACTTAACTAAATTCTGATCTTTACACTAAGTGTGCTGACTCCAAACTGCTATATGACTCTATTTCCATAATGAAAAGACTATATCTAGTCATATACTTTAGTATAGACAACTTGCCAACATAATCCAAGCACAAATGCATATTGATGTCACTCCAAGGTTTCTTTGGAGTAGAAATAGGTGTATACAGTCCAATATTTTGACTTAGTCCTTTTGTAACTTGACAAATTCCATAATTCCTTACAAACTTCTAAATATCCTTATACATATGTGGCCAACAATACTTTTCCTTTAGAAAACTCAATGCCATATCAATTCCAAAATGTCCAGCCAATTCACCACAATGCTTTTCCTTCATACAATTAATTCTCATGGAACTTCTTGGTATACACAAATGAATTCTTTTAAACAACATACCTTCTTGAATGAAATTCTCCTTAAACTTACTCAGTTGTTCTATTAGATTTGGTACTCTTCACACTCTCCATGCCTCAAAAATATCATGGTCAATGTCATACAACTCCTTCATCTTATCAAAACCAAGTACTCCAACCTTCATCTCGGTCAACAATGAACATCTTCTACTTAGTGCATTTGCAAATCAATTAGTGACTCCAATCTTATGCTTGATCACAAATGTGAAACTTTCTAAGTATTCAACCCACTTCATATGTCTTTGATTCAACTTATGTTGACTTGTCAAAATTTACAAGGCTTTATGATCAGTGTACAACATAAACTCAATCGATATCAAATAATGTCTCCACTTTTTCAAAGCTTGAACAATAACATAAAACTCTTGTTCATACACATAATACTTCCTTTTAGCATCATTCAAATTCTCACTAAAGAAAGTAATAGGTTTATCCTCTTGACTCAACAAAGCTCCTATTGTGCTACCACTTGCATCACACTTGACTTGAAATACCTTATTGAAGTCAAGTAAAGCCAACACAGGTAACTCAACCAAATTTTGTTTCAAAGTCTCAAAGCTCTTGTCAGCCCCGTGTGTCCACTTAAAATCCTTTTTATCTCCTCTAATAGTCTCAATCATAACACTACAAATAAAACTAAAATTCTTAATGAAATTTCTATAAAAACTAGCCAAACCATGAAATGATCTTACCTCCCCCACACTCTGAGGTGTAGGCCACTCCAAAGTTGCTTTAACATTCTCATGATCCATTTTCAAACCATCAACTGAAATTACAAATCCTAAATAGGTAATCTCTTCTTGCATAAAAAAACCCTTCTTCAAATTAATTAGTAGCTTCTCCTCTTTCAGTCTTTTCAACACTTATCTAATATGCTCAAGGTGTTTTTCCTTAGTTTTACTAAATATTGGCATATCATCGAGATAAAAAATTATAAATTTACCCAAAAATCTCTTGAGAAGCTTATTCATGAACCTCATGAAAGTACTAGGTGCATTAGTCAAAGAAAAAGGCATAATTAACTACTCATACAAACCATATTTTGTCTTGAAAGCAGTCTTCCATTCATCACCTTCTCTAGTTCTACTGATGATACCCTCTCTCTTCAAATCAATCTTCTAGTAAAATAGTTTTCTCTACCCAAGCAATCCATAATTATTTCATCCATCTTCGACATAGGAAACCTATACTTCACTGTTGGTAAACCATAATGAATATCTTCTATACCAATCTCTTTGTATTCACTCAGTAAGTTTTCAATTTCTTCTGGCACTCGGTCATTACCATTTTCTGTTACTTGAAATTTACTATTTGTTGTCACTCGGTTATTACTACCACAACTCGGTCTCTTAGGAATTATAGCAAAATAGACTTGGTTGATCTTCATATCTTTTTCAAATTTCTTTCCATTAACCATGCAAATTTTCACATTATTGCAGTTTATCACATCTGGACTCTTAATCGAAAGGTAAAAATGTTTGATTTCTTCCATTCACCCAAAGAGTATATTGATTCAATCTACCATCATGCACAACATATCTATCATACTACCAATGTCCACCTAGTAGAATATGACAATAATCCATAGGCATAATATTGCACAGAACTTCATCAAAGTAACCTCCAATTTTGAATTTCACAATACATTGCTCACTTACCAATAATTTATGCTCATCTTTGATCCATGATACATGATAGGGTTTAGGGTGTCTCAACCTCTGCAATTGCAACTTTGTAACCAACTCCTCTAATGCCAAATTCACTAAACTTCCACTGTCAATAATCACTTTGCAATATTTTTCTACCATCTTACATCTGATTTTGAAAAGAATTCTCCTGAGGATAGGTTCTTCATCAAGTATTTTATTACACAAGGTTCTCCTTACCATCAAATTTTATCCATCCTCAAGCCTACTTGATGAATCCTCAAGATTCTCTTCTACTACAATATTTCTATGACTTTGTTAATTTGCATCAGAGTGTCTACACTGAAAACATTTATGCCCTTTGTTATCTCTTCTGAAATAACTACCATTAAAACCACCTCTAGAATAAGAATTACCTCTTCCTTAGTATGAACTAGTACCTTCTTGGTAAGATATACCATGTTTCCACTCAGTCTTGATTTTATCTTCAGTTTTCCATTCAGATTTTCCCTTATCTTGTGCAGAATTATCAGATTTGCCACCTTCACCATAAGATCTACCTCTGCCTCTCTGGAATCTACCACGTCTACTTCTCTATCTCTTCTCATGCTTCTTTGTGAAGATCTCCTTAGCTTTCAATATTGATATGCTTCTTCTACACTATCCAATTTCACAAAGCTTATTTCATCTTGAATTCCATATCTCAATCCATCTAGGTACCTTGCAACTTTCTCAACCTCATCATCCACATTTCTAGATATGATGTCCAATCTGTAGAATTCCTTAGTGTATTCCATTAGAGTCATATTCCTTTGTCTGGGGTTTTGCATCTTCCTCAACAAACTAACTTGGTAATTAGCATGGAGGAACTTCTTCTTCACCTTGTTCACCATTTTCAACCAAGTTCTGATCTTCTACTTTCCTCTTCTTTGTCTATCAGTTTACAAATGCTCCCACCACAAAGAGGCATGACCATTCAACCCAGTGACTGCAACTTTCACCTTCCTATACTCAGTAGTGCTTTCAAACTCAAAGAAATTTTCCATATCAGATATCCAATCCAACAAAACATTGGTATCCACATTTCCATCATAAGGAATAACCTCAATAATAGGCTTTAAATGTGCCTTAGAAAATACTCTCAACAATCTTTCCTCATCTTGATCTTCCTCAGGTTCTGGATTTGGGTTTGGTACTCCTGCTTCATCATCACTCACATCATCAAGATGTACTTCTCTCCTCTGGGTTGTCTCCACAACATATAATCTAGTTGAAATTTGTCTTAACATGTCCATTATGACATTATCAACATTTCCTCTACCTCAAACCATCTTGACAAATAGGTTCCTATAAGATCATAACCCTCTGCAAGTTATAGGTCAAATCCGTAGATCTTCCACTCTACAACCAAATCCAACTCAGGGTTCTACATGATTCAATCTCCTTAAGGATGAACCTTAAGGTCTGATACCACCTGACATAAGGAGATATGAGAAAACATATGATGAAAGGCACACCTAACTAGCTAGCCTCCTTGTAGAGTATTACATAGTGAAAACACACAACATAATTAAGAGCAACACCAAGGAGAGAAGGAAGACAAAGACTTTAATAATTCATCAAAATAATAGCATACATGCTCAGTTGTGAGGCCTTCTATTTTAGGGCCAACAAGATTAATGAAAATTTAGACTTAGCCTCTATCTTATTTCTAACTTCTTCTACACACTACTTCCACCGCAACCCCTACCTACATCTAAACATCTTTATTTATGCTTGCCAAAATGGCTTACAAAATATTCTCTATTATTATAAATAGAAGGCCGACCACAAAATAGTCTGCACACATCCAAAGACAAAATCCCAATCATAAAATTTGTGACTTAAATTAAATACATAAGTCAGCTCCAACTAAGAACCAAAATAGAGACAAACTTAGTCAAAGAAGAAGAGAGCATCATCAAGTAAATAGTTCACTCGACATAGGAAGGAACACTCAACCAATACTAAACAACTCAACACACAAACAAGATTACTCAGCCAACACTAAACAACTCGATGCACAAGAATGCTTAGCAATTACTGCAGCTCGAAACTAACTAGCAGAATGAACAAAATGAGAAGAATAGTAAGGCAACCCGGGATGCTACAACATCATAATACTATCGACCAATTAATGCCTATTAGAAGTAATAGACTTAAAGAAGACATAGCAGGTTGTTAAACCATGTTACGAATCTTGAAGGTAGACATTGGTAGTTAGTCCAATAACTTAATACCAATTTATAATAATATTCAGATTCTCTATACTATAAGACATATCATTGTAAGACATATTTGACTAGTGCGATGATTCGAGGTATCTTTGAGTTATGATTGAGTAATTATTGATTAGATGATTGAGAAGTGATTATATAATAAATTCTAGTTTGACATATTGATGGATGGTGGATGAATGAATGTTAATTTGGTAGAGTGATGCTTGATTGTTGAATTATATGCATTCTTGATCCAACTTAAATTGATGATTTATGTGATTTTGATTATTATTTTCTTGATCTTTCTAATTGATTAATTTCTTGATTTATTGGGAGACGATGGAGGAAGGATAATGATTGATAAATCCTTAAATACTTGGAATGAAATCTCCTCTATACTTTATTGGTGAAAGGGTCATCACCATTCATAATAATTGAGTCACCATAGCCTACATGGGTAGAAGAGTTGGCTTGGGCCATGCATTTTCTCCCCATTCATATCAAGTTTGACTTTGAGTCCTAGGCTTACTTAATGCACATGTCTTATTGGCAATTACGTGCATCCTTAGAGGGATAGTCTTGCCTTAGCTCACCCCTCCCCAAAACTCAACTTGGAAATATGTAAGACCAAGATAAGACAAGTTGGGCATTGAGATGAGTTGTAGGGACACCTCTAAGTTAACAAAAAAAGATTGAGTCACCAGTTTTTATTGTTGCGTTTGTGAATAATATATTATATCCAACATTGATATCACTTGAAAGTCATCCTAAATAGAAACCTTCTACCCTTTGTATGTTCCAATGTGGGGGAGAGTCACACATCTTCATCATTTTTTTCCTTTTGCAATCATTACAACTCTTCACAATTACCACCTTCAAATGAGTCGCAACCCTTTAATTTTTATTCCTTTACAGACATCACAACCTTTCATAACTTATCATTTTGAATGAATCACTTCTTTATTTTCTCCTTATTTCTTTAATTTCTTCCATTAATTCTTAGAGAGACAGTCTTTCCTAACCTCACCCTTTCCTAAATCACAACTTGAAAATATGTAAGACCAAGGTAAGGTAGGTTGGGCATTGAGATGAGTCACGAGAATACCTCTAAGTTAACAAAAAACATAATATTGAGTCACAATCTTTCATTGTTGCATTTGTGAAAAATATATTATTCCCCACATTAATTTCACTTGAATGTCCTCCTAAATTGAAACCTTCTCTCCTTTATATCTTCCCATGTGGGGAGAGTCACACCTCTTCATCATTTTTCTGTTTTACAATCATTACAACCTTTCACAATTACCATCTTTCAAAGAGTCACAACCCTTCACCATGTTTTTCCTTTGTGAGCGTCACAATATTTTATAAGTTTGCCTTTTAAAGAAGTCACTTCCTTATTTTATTCAAAATGATTCCTTTTTCATTTTCCATTAATTCTTAGAGAGATAATTTTCGCTCACTCACCCATTTCTGAACCCCAACTTGGCAATATGTAAGACCAAGGTAAGGCAAGTTGGGCACTGGACTGAGTCATAAGGATACCTCTATGTTAACAAAAACAATGAATTGAGTCACCACATTTTATTATTTCCATTCTGAATAATATATTATATCCCACATTTCATATCAATGTCTTTCGAAAATGAAGCCTTCTCCCATTTGTATCTTCAAATGTGGGTGACAGTCGCATCTCTTCATTATATCTTTTCTTAGAAAGAGTCACAACCTTTCATAATTGCCACTCTTTGAAAGAGTCACAAATCTTCATCAATTTTTTCATTTGCAAATTTCACAACCTTTCATGACTTTTCATTTTGAATGACTCACTTCCTTATTTTTTTCTTAGTCATTTTTCTATTACATCAATCTTTAGAGGGATAGTCTTGCCTCAACTCACTACTTTTTGAACCCCAACTTGGAAATATGTAAGACCAAGGTAAGGTAGGTTGGGCATTGTGCCAAGTTAGGAAGATTCCTCTGAGTTAAGAAAAAAAGAATTGAATCAACACTTTTTATTTTTACCTTTTTGAATAATATATTATACCCCACATTGATTTCACTTGAATGTCCTCATAAATTGAAACATTCTCCCATTTGTATCTTCCAATGTGGGGGAGTCACATCTCTTCAACATGTCTATCATTTTCAATCATCACAAGATTTCACAATCATCACCATTGAAAACTGTCACAACCGTTTAGTGTTTCTACTATTTGTCAACGTCACAACCTTTTATAACTTTTCATTTTGAATGAGTCACCTCCTTAATTTTTTTCAATCCTTTTTCTCTTCCATTAATTTTTTAGAGGGCTAGTCTAACCTCAACTCACCCTTTCTTGAACCTCAACTTGGCAATATGTAAGATTGAGGTAAGGTAGGTTGGGCATTGAGTTGAGTCATAGGGATATCTATGAGTTAACAAATAAAAGAATTGAGTCATCACATTTCATTATTTCATTTGTGAGTATTAAATTATACCCCACATTGATTTCATTTCAATATCCTCCTAAAATGAAACACTCTCCTCTTTGTATCTTGTAATGTGGGGAAGAGTTACATCTCTTCACCATGTATTCTCATAGAAAGAGTGACAAATTTTCACAATTGCCACTTTTCGAAAGAGTCGCAAGAACCTTTCACCATTATTGTCTTTTGCGAGTGTCACAACCTCTCATAACTTTTCCTTTTGAAGAAGTCAATTCCTTATTTTTTTCTTATTCTTTTTTCTCTTCCATTAATCATTAGAGGGCTAGTGTCTCCTCAAATCACCCCTTCCTAAACCCCAACTTGGCAAGATGTAAGACCAAGGTAAGTCAGGTTGAGCATTGAACTAATTCATGGAGATACCTTTGAATATAAAAAAAAGAATTGAGTCACTACTTTTCATTATTGTATTTTTGAATTTAGTATATTATACCACATATTGATCTCATTTTAATGTCCTTGTAAATTGAAACATTCTCCCATTTGTATCTTCCAATATGGGGAAGAGTCACATCTCATCATCATGTTTTCCCTTTGTAATCGTCACAACCTTTTATAATTTTCACCTTTCAAAAGAGTCACAACCCTTCACTATTTTATGTCATTTGAGAGTGTCACAACCTTTCATTTCAGGGATGTAGGGGAAATGGATTGAATTGATGTTTACAAAACAAACATCGACTAAATGATTATAACTATATCCTTCTACACATTCATACTGAGGCAATAAACATTCCTTAATTAGTTAATAGAATAACAAGAGCAAGTATTTCTCTATCACTCTATAATTATAACATCACTTGGAAACATATGGTAGAAACCACAATCTCCTCTAACTCTGCCCATTACAAAATATGAGTTGTTGGTCATAGTTCATCTCACACTCCTCAAATGGTGTTGTTCACAATTAAAAATTATATTCTTATGGATCCCTTGCTATAGGTCATATGAGTGCAATTGTTTATTCCTTAGTATATGAGTTCACTGAACACCAAAGAATCATAAAATATTGACCCTTCGATCACCTGCACTACAATCTAACTATAACCGTGATTGCACAAGGAGATAAACTTAGTTGGCCATGAAGAATCTCTGTATAGTTTTGTTTGGTTCAAGAATAATCTATAAAAGTCCTTGTCTGCCACATCCAACAACACAAGCAAAGTCCACCCACCATTCATGCCATTTCTAAGTATCTTGTGGCAATAAGTTACCCCTTGATATCAAAGCAATCCACAACCATATTCTATTATGTTATACTCATTGATATGAGATTCAATGCTACCAATATCAAAACACCACTATGACTTTTGCACAAACATTATAAATATTTATCTCCAAACATTAGAGTGATAGAATTATCAACCTTCTCCCATTAACGACAAGAATGAAGTCATAATATGGTAGTAGACACCAAGAAAATGCTCAATATTCTCCATGAAAAAGGGCCTCTCTATGCTTTGGCAAGGATTTCTTCAAGGGCTTAAGCTATAAATTCACACACGGTGGGAATATCCATCATAGGCAAAGCCAAAATATCAATATTGTTGAATCTACACTAAGCATACACTATTATCTTAGTTACCATAAAATATGCATATCGACCCCTGAATAGGAGCTCATGACAGATGAATGTTCATGCCAATATTGAGATACAACCAAGAAACATCTTCACCCAATACTATTGTCGTATTGATAAATAAATCACAATTTTATCTTCCCCATAATTGAAGCCGATACAAATATTTATCTTTGAATTTTTTTCTTTCTAATGTCAGAAACATGAATATTTGATGTCATCCCTTAATCTTGGTTATAACCTTTGATTTGTGAATGTTGGTCCAACACAAAATACTACATCCAACATTCTCAATTAACCATTGACTTAATATATTGCACAGTCATATTAAATCCGTTAGGTAATATTGCACCATCAAAATATTTATTTTCTAATTATATAAATATTAATCTAGCCCATGATGATATATTATAAAAATATCAAAAGATAACATGAACAACAAAGATCGACGACAATAATATTATCTTTCAAAATAAACTTATATTTTTTGAAGTTAAGAATGTCAAGATATAAATGACCATAGACTAGTGAATATCTTATTTCTACAATTTTTTCTTGAAAGGAATACTTCACAAATTTGTATAACCTCCAATAGGCTCAAAGTGGAATATCTAAAATGATATTTCCAACCGGAGACTAGGGTAGATAGTCTCACCACCGGAATTGCATGCTCCTTCAACTAGCATGCCTTTAGCAAAAGTAATAATGAAATTCCAAATATTTGATGATGATTTACTTCACCTAGCCAATCACCTTACAAAGATCTCTAGGAAACATCTAGAAGGTTAGATTGAATAAATAATTTATTATTTCCACTTTGTTTAATAAGTAAATTAATTAATTGAAGTCATCCTTAGGATATAAAATTAGTTTATGGGAAACTTAATTAATTAATTTAATTAAGTTTTTTTTAAAAACATGCAGACAATACAACCTTCCTGACCCAAAGATTGGTTCCCCTCAAGGAATCTGCCATCAAAATTGGTTGTCCTTTGAAAGAAAGTAACAAGATTGCAAGCCAACTATGAAGACCAGAATGAACACTTGATGAAAGCTCTATGTTGCACCATGAATTCAAGTACTACCTCTACTACCTCCTTAAATCTCTTGGATGCAAGTTGATAGAGATTTTGAATGTAGCTTGCTATGTTTCCAATGTTGTGCAAATCTCCATCAATATTTTGTTTTTCTAGTCGAATATAAAAATTATTATTCCTAGAGTTTAGAAGTAACTCGTTATGATCCCACTAAAGTAATGCACTAGATATGTCAATGTCATTGCTATGGTTCCCTAAACATCATGCTTATCCTCCCTCCTATGGTTAGATCTCCTTAATATAAGGGACAACCGATGTAAGAGTTCCAAGTAGCTACAATAGGGCATCTGAAGCATCCTTCCTTTCTAAGCCTAAGGGAAGGGCATCCTTACAACCCTTGACCTAATGCTTAGTAGAAGGCCTCAAAATAATTTCCCCATCATTGTATTCCCTTGTTACCCCTACCATGATTGACTAGGGTAAACATATAAGAGTTTCACATTATTACATGTTTTCTTCGAATAAAGGTTGACATAATATGACATAAGGAGAGATGGGAAAAGCCAGGGCCAAAGGCACACCTAACTATCTAGCTTCCTTACAAAGTAATACACAATGGAAAGACACAACACAAAGAGAAACACCAAGGAGAGAATGAAGAAAAATATTTTAATAATTCATCCAAATAATAGCATACATGCCCAACTATGAGGCCTTCTAGGTTATGTCCAACAAGATTTATGAAAATCCAAACTTAGCCTCTATCTTCTTTCTAACTTCTTCTACTCACTACTTCCACCACTATGCCTACCTACATCCAAAAATCTTTATTTATACTTGCCAAAATAGCTTACAGAAGATTCTAGATTCTTACAAATAGAAGGTTGACCACAAAATGGTCTACACACATCCCAAGACAAGATCCCAATCATAAAATTCATTAACCAAATTAAATACATAAGTTAGCTCCAACTAAGTACCAAAACATAAACAAACTCAGTCAAAGAAGAATTGTGCTTCAGCAAATAAGTTCACTTAGCACAGGAAGGAACACTCAGCCAATACTAAATAAATCAACACACATGATTGCTTAGGAATTACTGCACCACTGATCAAAATGGTTGAAGATAGAGCCGAGTTGAAATGTAGACATTACCGAGCATAAGAGAATTATTCACCATGTGGAATAAGTTGGAGGATATGAAGAATTGAATTGATTATTGATCACAGGAGGTATTTTAAGCTTAGCATAGATCTATAAATCTGCAAATCTTAGTTATATTTGAATCAGATCATTACTATATCAGTTTAACCATTGTGATAGAAAAATATCTTAACCGAGTGGATTTAACAATCTTTTTGTATTTCAATATGACATTTTAAGCTTAACATAGATCTAGAAATTTGTAAATCTTAGTTATATTTGAATCAGATCATTACAATATCAGTTTAACCATTGTTACAACAAAATATCTTAACCGGGTGGATTTAACAATCTATTTCATGTATTTCAATATTACATTTAATGAATGTTGATTTTTTTCTTGTTGACCCCATAGTCAATGCTAGTCAAGGGAGAACTATTAGTGATAAATCCTCTAACCAGTTCACACCTTACAGTGTGTTTTGTAACTTTTGACAGGGTTGACTTCTAACTGAGCTCACTTTAGAAGAGTCAATTATTTTTGGGTTACCTGTCCCAGGTGGTTTTTCCCCTAACAGTATTAAATTTACTATCAATTGGTAGATGAAGAGAATGTTATTGTTGATAGCTTACTGAGTTGATAATTTAATTGAAAAGTTTAAATATATACATCTGAGAGATTTGGGATTGTAGGATAACTAGAATTAACTGATTCACCCCCCCCTTAGTTATCTAACAATTGGTATTAGAGCATTGATTACTTGGAAGGAAAGTTTGAAGGATTTAAGCTAAAGATCACAAGATGTATAAGAGAGAGGTGCCAAAGTTGACCAAAGACAACTTCTCAAAATGGAAAATCCTAATGAAGCTGCATATATCTAGAATTAGAGAATCTGTAGTATTCTACTTGAGCAATGATTACATCCAACCGAATAGACCTTTCACTATTGATCAATTGAGAGATAGACATAGACATAATATGACAATGATAGAGATTGTTTCTTCCTTATCAGATACTAAATTTGAAGATATCAAGACATGTACTTCTTCCAAAGAAATGTGGGATAAACTTGCACTAGTTCATGGAGGAGATGAGAATGTGATGAGGGAAAGATCTGAGAGTCTTAGAGGAAAGTTTGATGACATGAAGATGAAACATGGAGAAAACATTTCACAGTATAGTAAACAAATTAAGGAGATTGTAAATACTATCTGAGGAGTAGGAGGTGTTATTGATGAAAACACTGTTGTGAGTAAAATTATTAGAATCTTGTTGCCTATCTATGCTATTAGAATCTCTACAATCTATGAAATAAGATCACCCATGGGTAACACTCTTACACTTGATAGCCTAGTTGGTAAGCTGACTACTTTTGAGTTGAATAACTATGATAACATTATTGTTCCAAATGTTGAGTCTGCATTTATGTCATCCTTGAAAATTAGTAAATCAAGTAGTAAACTCATGATAAGAAATAAGAGTGACAATGACAATGATGAGGATGAACTTTAAGCATTAATGGCTATAAGACTATAGAAAGGTAAAGGAAGATACAAAGGGGAATTACCTTTGGTATGTTTTAACTATAAAGAGATTGGTTACATTGTAGCTAGATGTCCTAACCGGAAAGAGGATGACAAATACAATGAATGATTTGGTGAAAGAAAATTTGACATAAGAGATAACTGAGATCACAGAGGCAATAGAGAGTATGATAGAAGAAGCAACCAAGACTACCAAGATAAAGGCAAGAAATCATGTTACCTTGTTGAAGATGATGATGATGATGACATTGACACCGACATTGATGAAGACATTGAGGTGGTATTCATAGCTTTGAAAGAAGATTTAGAAGAAGAAGAAAGGTATGTTGAAACAACACTTATTTCTAAAGTTAGAAAGAATGATACATGGATTATTGATAGTGGTTGTACACATCATATGACTGGTGATGAAGAAAAATTTGAATACCTTGAGCATTATAATGGTGGATCTGTTAAAATGAGAAATAATACACCTTGTCTAGTAAAAGGAAAAGGATCTATCTTATTGAATAATATTATTAGATGTGAGAATGCATATTGGGTGAAGGGAATTAACTATAATCTATTGATTGTAGCATAACTAAATAACATAGGTCATCAAGTTGCATTTGAAAATAGAAAGGTTAAAATCTATGATGAGACTGGAAAGTTGGTCGGTACTAGTGAACAATCAAAAGGTAATCTATTCTATCTTGACAATGCTGAAAATTCTTGTTTATTGGCTAGAAATGAAGATGTGTGGTTATGGCACAAAAAGTTATGTCATGTGAATTTTGACAACATGGTTAACATCAATAAGAAAAGAAAAGTTAGAGGCTTATTGAGCTTATCTAAACCTGATCATGTAATGTGTAAACAATGTTAAATGGGAAAAATGTCAAAATCTAGTTTCAAGAGAAAGAACTATTCATCTAAAGCTATTTTGGAGTTGGTTCATACCGACTTGTGTGGTCCTATAAGAACTCAAAGTTATTATGGTGACAAATATTTTATCTTATTTGTTGATGACTACTCTAGGATGATGATTGTTATGTTTTTGAAAGAAAAATCTGAAGCTTTCAAGATGTTTAATTGGTATAAAGCTAAAGTGGAAAAAAAGTGGAAAAGATTTAAAATGCTTGAGATCAGATAGAGGTGGTGAGTTTATTTCTAATGAGTTCACTAACTTTTGTAATGAGTATGGAATTAAAAGATAGGTTTCTACACCGAGAACACCACATTAGAATGAATTTGCTAAAAGGAGGAATAGATCCATAGTTGATTGTGCTAGAACACTGATGATTGAAAAAGATGTTGCACAAATGTACTAGAGATAAGTTTTTAGTACTATTGTATACACATTGAACCAAGTACAAGTGAAGAAAGATTCAAATAATATACCCTATGAGTTATGGTATGGGTACACCGGTACTTCTCTAATCATTATAGAAACAAAGCATTGAGAAAACTCTTGCTTCTTCCCCTCAATCTCACGTGATGTATGTTGATGGTAGCCCAAGATAGGTGAATATCCCTTCCATTTTGGCATGGTCAAATAGGCTCTTAAGTGAGTCACACATGTACAAACTAATTGGCAAGATGCCACAAATCAAATCAGATACCTATTAAATCAAAGGCTTCCCAATCTAAATCCAAAGGTATGAAAATCTTTGTGCAAGGACCGATCCAAGTGGTTTTTCCCAGATCACCTCAAGATTACTCACCATTTATATTCCTTTTGGGATACCAATTTGTGGGAAAAGATTTTGATACTAGCCTATCATTAGGTAGATCTTGTTTGATGTGTCTTTGAAGTTTCAAACTTAGTGCAAAACATTTTTTGAAGGTACACACAAAAAAAATTCTACACAAAATCCTTTTGCCATGTCAATCCAATCATCCAATCTATAAATCTCCAGAATCCTATCATCTAAGTCTCCTAGTCATGGTCTTCTTGTCATCCTACATCTTTCCCATCTAGCTTTGTCCTCTTTTCCTCCCCATATCCTAGGTTATCAGAGTCATCTTGGTCATCCTTCATCATCTTTCCATCTTCTTCTATAGTTAGTATTTCCTCCTATCTTGAGCTTAATCCAAATCCTAGTTTGAGCTTATCAATCATCCCAATTTGACCTTTAGTTCCTTCCATTTTCATTCCTCCATCCATATCCAACACATATATATGTCATCATGTCTCAAATCTATTATGATGAGTTTGGTTGTCATATCTTTTCTCCCATTGTAACCTATTCCAATGATGATGATAGTTTTGTAGATCATGATCAATACATTGAAAACCTTAGAAGGCTCACTCCAAACACTTTCTAGAATCCAATCATTCCTCCAAACTACCCTATCATTTCTCCATACATTCCCTCCTTATCATGTCTTTGATAATGGAAATCCATTATCCATACCTTCTTCCTATGTTGAGCCTACATATCCTCTGCATACATCCTTCCTACCTCCATCATCTTTCATGGTCATACCCAAATCACCATCTTTTGACAATAACACTACCAACTACATCCATAATCCAAGTCCATCATCTCCTTATCCTCCAAGCTATTTTCAAATTCAAGATCCAAGTCTTCCAATCCTTTACCTTGATCCCCCATCCTATCTTAATCCACCATCCACTATATCATATCTCTCTCCTCCATCTCCTCCACCCTATCTCAATCCACCATCTTCCATTCCTACCTACATTGCAATAAAGCCCCTTCTACAGGAAATATGTGTCCCTCAATCCACTTCATATCCCATATCCAATCCATCACCCCTATCTCATTAGTTACTCAATTAAGTTCACAAGCTTCCTCTATTCCTACCTATGTGAACTATCTAGTCATACCATCCTCCAACTCCTCTTTTGCACAATAATACCCTCAACCAAGTTCACAATCCACTACCCCACCTCTATCTATGGACTATCCTAGCTCCCCACCATCTACACATTCTAATCCCTCACCTCAACCTCCATCATGAAAGTCTCCATGGAGTTTCACAAGGAAACCAACAAAAAATCCATCTCCTAAAGATGATGAGTCATGCCATCTTGCTCCCTCATGTGAAGCAACTAGTAATGATCCTTGATCTGCATCCTACATCCATCATTCCTCTTCCATCACCCACACCTATCATTCTTCTTCTATCTCCCCCATCCATTGATCCTCTTCCATCTCCTAGAATCATTGAATCCTTTCTATCTGTTGACTCCATCCATTTCCCATCCACATCTCCTCCTCCTATCATTATCCAAAGCATCCAATGAGCCTCCTGAGTTCACCCTTCTTCCCACCATCACAATTGTAGAACTTCCTATCCTCCCATCTTCTCAAACTAAAGAGTTCACCCTTCTTCCCATCATCATAATTGCATAATCTCCCATCCTTCCATCCACTCTATCTGAAGAATCCATCCATACATCCCCCATTGAACCATCCACAACAATCCAATCATGTCAAAATCTTGTCCAAAATCATGTTCAAGTATCCATCAACCTAAATCAAGATCCTATCCCTTCCTCTCATCCATTTCATGATCCATCACCATCCATTCCTCTAAATAAAGATCCTACCATCCCCCTCCCTTTATTACATGATCCATTTCTTGCATGCTCTTCTCCAATTCAAGATCTTACCCTCCCAATTTCTCCATCTCAATATCCATTATCATTTCCCAATCCCAGTCAAGATCCCATCATCCCATCCTCTCCACTTCCTAATCCTCCAATACAAACTATCCCACTACCATCATTCTATCCCCTTGGTCCACTTACATTTGTCAATGGCGGCCCATTTGAAGCAAAAGCAATAAGTTCCATATCTTCCATCATGGAACCTGATACTGGATGTTTATCTTATTCTCCAAGTCATAAATATCCTTTCTTGAATAAAATGCTCAAGAAATGGAATTATCAATGCAAAGGTCTAGGGACCCATGAACAAGGAAATATGGAGCCTATCCAAGACAAGAAACATCCACAATCATGTGGTATTGGTCACACATCTGAAGAAACTTCCTCCAAAAATGTTGGTACAACTAAATCCAATTTCAAGCATCCTTCCAAAAACACCATCACATCTTCCCATCGTCCCTCCAAAGTATACAACGTGATTCCTCGTCCTTCATCATTGTAACCCAAAATGACCTATCACATTCCCTCTAAATCCATTTTGGGTCCCTATATCCTAAAATCTACCATCACATCTCCTTCACATACCAAATCCATTTTGGGGCCTTACATCCCAAGATATCATCCCCCATCTTATCCTACTCAATCCTTCATCCACCATAAAAATCCCATTCCATACATTCCTAGTCAAGATTAACAAAGGCACATCTCCACATGTCTTATTTGTCAATCTCCTCCCATCTCTCCATCTATATGTTGGATATTGCTGATGTATTTAATATGTTTAATCACTACATCATCTTGTTGAGTGTTGTTGGAATCATATTGTTGTCAAGTCAGTTTTGTCACTGATATCAACATATATTTCTATGAAGAAAAAAGACTGGTTATTATAGTGTATGGCTACTGTACGGTTGATTTTGAATGAGCAAATATATATTTTGTACAAGGAAGTGTTGTGATCTTATATCCAAGATCGCATGTCATGATAATTCATATTGGCTGAGTTACAGAAGATTTAGTGAAGACTAGTTACTGGACTATGACAGTGGAAGTTGACAGAGTAAGTCTGTGAGTTTTGAATGTATCTTATAAGCAATGTAGATTCAATATATGGGAGCTTAAGGGATGACATATAGTGTACCAAAGGATGTTCTTTGATCTTAGAAATTCATGGGAAGCATGATGACATCAGTTGTGGCATGTGTTTTGAAAGAGACCTATTTGGGGCCGACTTCAGAGTTGTAGCATGTATTATGAATGGTGAGCATGAATTAGGGATGTCAGACCTTAATTGTTGAAATTTAATTATTATAAACTTGTTATAGATATCATGTGTATCTTGGCAAGGGGTTATGTAATTATTTGTATATTAAGAAAGCCTAATTGGCTGACTTGATCATTTATTTGTAATAGGGTATATATGTAAAATATTCTCTTTTGAAAAGATGTGTAGTATAAAAGAGAGATATAAAAAGGAATGTGGAAGCTATGAGCTTGTATCAATTGGATGTAGAGTAGATGTTAGTATATAATTCACTTGAACTAATCAAACAAAGATAGTTTCTATTAGAAAGTTCACAAGGATTGTGTATTTCCTTACATACACTTGTTTTGCGAACAATGAGTTCTAGAGGTGGACATATAAACCTTCTTTGGATAGTGAGCCTAGGAAGTGATCCTACTCTTTTCTTTGACTCCTAATAGGGTCTGTCCCTTAATAGGGACTATGTATTGTAATATTTTAATAAGCTCCTAACATGGCTAAATTTTTTAACAGGGATATAATGCTCTTAGTATATCATTTTTGGGTGCTAATTCCCACCGAGGTTTTACCTTTAACATGGTTTTCTTGACAACAAAATATTGTGTTATTGCGTTGGCATTTTATGTGTTCATTTGATTTGGTGTAGCTACTATTCAAAGTTCAAAGTTTAAATAATTTTTCTCACAACACCCCCCCTCTCAGTGGTGTTGGTGGACTATTATTCCTAACAATTGGTATCAGAGCTAATGGTCCTTAGAGAGAAAGCTTAACAAATTTAGGTGATCTTGGAGATGGAATTCTATAGGAAGCATAGTCTAAAATTTGATCCTAAAAAATTGGACAGTTGGAAGAACAAGATGTGAACTCATTTGCTATGTTTGGGTATCGACTACTGGATGATCACAAAGATTAAGGTAACCATGAAGGTTGAGGATGAATTATATAAAGCTACTAATGAAGAAAAGAAAACATTTTCATATAACATGGTCACAAGGGAAGCACTGATCAGTGCATTCTCAGAAGGAGAATTTACTGAGGTAAAAGATATGGATTCAACACACAAAATTTGGGCAAGATTAGAAGCATTGTATGAAGTTCAGACAAGTTCACTAAGAAAGAAAAGTTATAGAACTGGAAAACAAGGATGGAGAAGTTGAAAATGATAGATCATGAAAATATTAGGGCTTATGTATAGAGAGTTATAGAGGTTGTACATGGAATTAGAAATTTCGTAGGCACTTATGAAGAGGTAGAAGTCATTGAAAAGATCCTCAAATCATTGACACCTATTTATAAGACCAAAGTTCAGGGTATAGAAGAGATTATACCTCTAACTGCAAACTTTAGTAGAGAGATGTTGATTGCAAAGATAACTACCTTTGAAGCTACAGAAATGGGAGATTCTTCACCTAAAGTTGAAATAACATTTAAGGCATCTACACACAAAAAGACATTATTTGTAATTGTGAGCACCAACAGTGATAATATAAAAGAAGAGCTTGGTGAATATGTTGATGAATGGGAACAGATACAAGAAGAAGAAAGAAAGATAGATGAACTTGTTTCCCTAATTGCTAGAAGAGAAAATAGAGGTAAGGGTACATTTGAAGGAAAGTTACCTTTGAAATGTTTTTCATGCAATAAGATAGGCCACTTTGCATCTAGAAGTCCTACAAGAGTTCCTAAACACAAACCAAAGTTTTTCAAACCTAAGTATTCAAAAGAAAAGGAATGTTATTATGCTAGTGAAGGTATCTCCGATGATGATTTTGATGATGAGGAGATTGAATTTATTTCTATCAAATATGAAAAACCATTACATGAGGAAAAAGATTTAGTAGCACATGTTGATAAGAAATCTAAATGAGTTATAGACAGTGGTTGCTCACATCATATGACTAGAGATAAAAAAAAGTTTGTTAAACTAAAAAAGTATGATGGTGGTGTTGTAAGATTTAGAGACAATGCTCCTAAGTGTATCATAGGAGTAGGATCTATATCTTTGGATGGAAAGACTAATACTAATAATGTACTACTTGTTGATGGACTTAACCATAACTTGTTGAGTATTGGACAACAGATGGACAAAGGGTATCAATTAAAATTCATTGATGGGAAATGTTTTATCAAAAGTAAGACATGAAATTTGATTGCAATTGGTACTAAATCTACAAGTAATGTATTTGAGTTAAATACATTAGAAGCTTCTTGTTTTGTTGCAAAGATAGATGACAGTTGGTTATAGCACAAAAGGTTTTGTCATGTTAATCTTGATAATATTGTGAAGGCAAGCTTGACTAATGCAGTAAGAGACCTACCTAAAATTGTAAAACCATCTAACACTATGTGTAGAGAGTGTGTTATGGGAAAGTAGACTAGAAGAAGTTATAAAATTAAATCATATACAACAAAAGGAAAGTTCAATCTAATACATATAGACCTATGTGGACCTACAAGGACAAGATCATACCATGGTGAAAGGTACTTTATACTTTTTGTTGATGAATTTTCTAGAATGATGTGGATCACTTTCTTGAAAGAGAAATCAGAAGCATTTGACAAATTCAAGTTATTCAAAGAAAAAGTAGAAAATGAATTAGGCTTAAATATAAAATGTTTGAGATTAGACAAAGGTGGAGAGTTTACTTCAAATCTATTCAATTCATATTGAAAAGAGCATGGAATACATAGATAGACATCTACTCCTAGGACTCCACAACAAAATAGGATAGCAAAGCGAAGAAACAAAATAATGTTGGATGCTGCTAGGAAAATGTTGCTAGAAGGAAATGTATCTCATGTACATTGGAGGGAAGTTTTCAGGAAAACAATATAAACATTGAAAAAATTCAAATCAGAGAAGATGAGAATTTTTAGTTAGAGGAGAGAATGTATGATTCTAAACATAATACAGAGATCGAGGACGCCACTACTATAAAGGAAGAAGAACATGCTAAGACTAAATCTAAAAAAAAATTGATATTCCTAAGACTCCAAGGTATGTTAAGAAAAATCATCCTGAAAATCAAATTATTGGTAATGCAAGTCAAGGAATAATGACTAGATCAAAGACAAGGGAAGAAATTTGTTTGATTTCTCAAGTTGAACCAAAGACTACTAATGAAGCTTGTAGAGATGAATATTGGATCAAAACTATGCAGGAAGAGTTAGATCAGATAAAGAAAAATAGCACCTAGGAATTGGTTCCTAGACCTAAAGACAAAAACATAATAGGAACTAAGTGGGTTTTGAGAAACAAAATGAATGAAGAAGGAATTGTAGTGAGAAACAAAGAAATATTAGTATGCAAAGGATATTCAAAACAAGAAGGCATAGATTTTAAAGAGACATTTTCTCCTGTTTCTAGGTTAGAAGATGTGAGACTATTTATGGCCTATGTTGCACATAAATACTTCAAGGTATATTAGATGGACATAAAATTTGCATTTTTGAATGGGGATCTTGAAGAGGAGGTATACATAGAGCAACCTGATGTATTTACTGAAGATGAAGATGCGGTTTGCAAATTGAAGAAGGCACGGTATGGACTGAAGCAAGCACCAAGGGATTGGTATGTGAGGTTAGACAAGTACTTCATTTTCCTTGGATTCAAAAAAGGTAATGTTGACAGTAACTTGTATTTAAGAACTAGTCAAGATGGAATTTTGATAATATAAGTTTTTGTTGATGATATTAGTTTTGGAGGCAATGATGAGATGTGTAAGAAGTTTTCTAAAGAAATGGAGAATGAATTTGAGATGTCCATGATAGGTGAGATGAAATTCTTTCTTGGATTACAAATAAATCAGAGCAAGAATGGCATTTTTATTTCTTAGACTAAATATATTAAACAAATGTTGAAAAAGTTTGGAATGGAAGACTGTAAACCTGTTGATACACCCATGGTGACTGGCCATAAACTAAAAAATACTGTTGAGACCAAGAGTGTTTTTCAAACTAAGTATAGATCAATGATTGGAGGATTACGATATCTAACTCACTCTAGACCAGATATTGCTAATGTTGTTGGAATTGTGGCTAGATATTAGGCAGATCCTAAAGAGACACACATGGTTGTTGTAAAAAGGATATTTAGATATCTGAATGGAATAATGGAATATGGATTATAGTATGATAAAAATGATGACTTTGAACTACATGCTTATACTGATGTTGATTGGGTAGGGAAAATTGATGATAGAAAGAGTAATAGTGGAGGTGCATTTTTTCTTGGGAAAAGGTTGGTTTCATGGTTAAGTAAAAAATAAGAATGTATGGCTCAATCTACTATTGAATCTAAGTATGTTGTTTCTTCTATTAATTGCACTCAAATCATCTGGATGAAACAAATGCTAAAATATATTGGAATAAATTTTGTTGAACTAGTGGTTATCCATTATGATAACACTAGTACAGTGAATATGTCAAATAATCCTGTGATGCATTCTAAAACTAAGCATATTTCTATTAAGTATCACTTTTTGAGAGACAAGGTGGTAGAGAAAGAAATAAGGTTGGAATATATTATCACAAAAGAACAGATAGTAGACATATTTACAAAGCCACTGCCAAAAGATGCCTTTGAGTATCTCAGAGGTATGCTTGGGGTACAAGCCCCTCCTAATGAGAATTAAATGATGCAGGGATGTATCAGTCTAGAGATATTCAAAGCTCCATCATCTTTTGGACTTGATGTATGGATCTAATCCTCAGGGAGAGTGATCATTAGAAACCTACAAAATACATTTGGGTGATTCAACACCTAGTTGATAAAGTCTAAATAGAAGAATAGTTGATAACTTATGGCACCCTTTTCCATTGTTGTCAAAGGGGGAGAGATAATATGAGAAAATCCCTAGAAAACCCCTAATGTATGGGGAGAAATACTATGGAAAAGAGTTCATTGTTTTGAGTAAGTTATATTGAGAGAGTATTTTTGATCTAACAGATTTAGGTTGATGGATTTTCCCATATGTTGCCATCAATGCCAAAGGGGGAGATTATTGGATATTATTGATGCATTTAATATGTTTAATCACTACATTATCTTGTTGAGTGTTATTGGAATCATACTGTTGTGAAGTCATGTTTTGTCATTGATGTTAACATATATTTCTATGAAGAAAATAGACTCGTTATTACAGTGTACATATATTGTATGGTTAATTTAGAATGAGTGAACATAGATTTGTGTACAGGGAAGTGTTGTGATCTTATATCCAAGATCTCATTCTATAATTCATATTGTTTAAGTTATAAAATATTTAGTGAAGACTAGTTACTGGATTGTGACAGTGGAAGTTGATAGAGTAAGTCTCCGAGTTTTGAATGTATCTTACAAGCAATGTGGATTCAATATATGCAAGCTTAAGGGATGAAAAATAGCATACCGAGGAATGTTCTTTGATCGTGGTAGGTCATGGGAAGCATGATGATATTAGTTGTGGTGTGTGTTCTAGAAGAGACCAATTTGGGGCCAACTTCAGAGTTGTAGTGTGTATTATGAATGGCAAGCATGAATTACGAATGCCAGGTCTTAATTGTTAAAATGTAATTATTGTATACTTGTTATATATACCGTGTGTATCTTAGAAATGGGTTATGTAATTGTTTTTATATTAGGAAAGCCTAATTGGCTGACTTGATCATTTATTTGTAATAGGGTATATATGTAAGATCTTTTCTTTTGAAAATATGTGTAGTATAAAAGAGAGATGTAAAAAGGAATGTGGAAGCTGCGAGCTTGTATCTATTGGATTTAGAGTAGAGGATACTATGTACTTCACTAGAATTGATCAAGTAAAGATAGTTGCTATTAGACAGTTCACAAGGATTGTGTATTTCCTTACATACACTTTTTTTGTGAACAATGATTTTTGGAGGTGGACATAACCTTCTTTGGGTAGTGAGCCTACTCTTTTCTTTGACTCCTAATAGGATCTTTCCTTTAACAAGGAATGTGTACTATAATGTTTAATAAGCTCCTAATAGAGATAAATATTTTAACAGGGATACAATACCCTCAGTACATCATTTGTGGGTGCTAATTCTCACTGGAGTTTTACCTTTAACATGGTTTCCTTGACAACAAAATATTGTGCTATTATGTTGGGATTTACTGTGCCCATTTGATTTGGTGTAGCTTCCATCTACCTTCCTCATCCTCTTATCATCATATCTTTCATCCAATTGTACCCCCTCCTAATGCCTCTGAATGCATGAACTATCCTAAGCAAGGGCATCTTATTCCTTGGTGACATATTCCTTGGAGATCTCATCACCTTCATCTTCCTTTCATCTCCCCATCCTTTCATATCCCTATCTTCCTCCATCCAAATCATTATCTTCCTCCATCCAAATCATTATCTTCCTCCATACAAATCCTCAACATTCCTCTATCCAAATCCCTCTGTGGTCCTCTATCCAAATCCCTCAACATTCCTATATCCAAATCCCTCAGCATTCCTCTATCTGAATCCCTAAAGAATTTTCCTCTATCCCCACCCCTTAGCATTTCCTCCATCTTTCCATCACTTGGCATCTTCCCTTGTCATTGGTATCTAGCTACAGGCTACTTCCATGCAATCCAATTCCATTCATCCATATCTTAAATTTCTTAGCAATCTTCCAACATCTGCAAGTCCTATCCATATTCTCTAGCTATCCAACATCCAACATTCAATCAACCCATCCAAACCCATCCTTAGTCTTTTCCCTATCCTGGTTGCAAGCCTTGATCTCAATCCAATCATCATTGTTGGGATGCATCCTTCTCAAATCCTTGTATCATTTTAGGACACATCATCCTTCCCAACCCTATCCACCATCAGTCCATCTTGGCTTTCCAACCAAATTGGGGCATCATCTTGCATATCTTTGCAACATAATCTTCATCACGAACCCCTTGTACATCCTATCCTAAGTCTTGTACCATAGTGTCATTCATTTCTCCACCTAAGCTCATTTGTACATATGTGTCTTTAGGTCTCATCCTTCATGTTAGTTCACCCTTGTGTCATCTTCACCTTTGTCCCTATCCAACTAAGTGCTTCAACAATCATCCCTTGGTCCCTTTAAGGTTCGAGTGTCTTACATATCTCTTATCATAGGAATTCTAGTTCAACAATACATCATTGGTCTTTATAGGGTGTATCCTTCCTCATATTAGACCAATCAAATCAAATCAAATCAAATCAATCATCCTCCATCAGCCTACCTATGGAAAAAGGTGTGTGAGATACTTGTTATTTCATTGGTTCTTTTGAATCTTTTTGAATCTTTTGAGCTCTCATTTTACATATCTCCTTGTCTATTGTACATATCATCATGTTTTGTTGTACACATCCTCACCAGTCTTGCAATAGCTATGATCAGGTAACTTGTCTCACCTAGCCTCATTCTTCAGCAACATCTTTTGTCGACTATCCTTGATCACATGATTATCCTTAATTCATCATTTGCCAACAACAAAACATTCTCCTCATCAAATGGGTCCTTGCAGGATTTATCCTTCCTCATGTCTGACCTAATCTCCCATCATCAAACATGTATGTGTAGGATGTATTCTTCCTCATGTTTTGACCTAATCTCCCCCCCATTAATCCATCAATCTCTCTCCTTGGAAAATGATGTCTTTTGGAGTTATCACTTGTGATCTTAGATTTTGTCCTTTGGATCTTGTTTATCTTTTATGGCTTCTCATTGTTCTCTACTCAAAGTCACCATGATCCTTTATATTATGGTTTCTTGTGAATAAGGAAAATCTGAGTCAAGGTCTTTTGATCATCTTTTTGCTTGCACGTCAGTCATCTATTTGTGGTTTCTCCAACATCATTTCCACCATACCTCCTTAGGGTTTCATGTGTGATGTTGGGAAAACCCTTTGCATGCTTTTTTTTGTGTCATTCCTCTACAACCCTGGTGACAAGGCCTTGAGCTCCCAGTAACCTTGGTAGGTCTCTAGCATTGCTATATCAAAATAGGTTGTGCTCTCAAAAATATCGAACACAATGAGCTCCCCAAATCCTGATTCATGCATCATATAGATTAATCTTGCATCTTTCATCTTTCATATAGCTTCATCTTACATCCTACATCTCACTTCATATTATATTCATGCATCTTTTCTCTTGGAAGGTTTCCTATTTATCCCCCCTTCCCATCCTTCCTCATCCTTTATCTTCCTCTTTGTGTCCTTTTTGAGAAAATTCCACAAAGTTTCTTCTTTGTGTTATTTTCTCGAGGGGGCACAATCCCTTATCCATCTAATTCTATCTCGGGGCATCTTATTTTATTATCTTTGACGCCACACCACTTGTAGCATCTCATCAAAGAGGGGAAAAATGTAGACACCTAGAAATCCACTTGTTAATTAAAATTATTTCTAGTTAACAAAAGTCCTAATGACATCATCATTATTTAATTAATTAATTTTTATTTTCATTATCCCTTCTCCTCTTTTAATTAAAGACATTTAATTAAGTAAACCCTCCCTAAAACATTTAAATCCAATTTGAATGTTTATCCCTCCTATTTATTAAATTCATTTAATAAATTATCTCAAACCCCAAATCCTCCTTAAATAAATTTAATATTTATTTAAATCCCTAAAACCCTAGATATCTTCTAGAAAATCCTAAACCTATCCTCTCATCCCTAAATCACACCCTAAGCCTACTTAAGGGGTGATTCCTAACCCTCTTAGCCAAAACCCCCTCTCTTTGACTCAAAGTCAACACCCTCATTAATGAGCCTTACATGTTCATTAATGAGCCTAACATGTTCATTAATGAACCCTTACACCTTTGTTAATGTGTCTTACAAACTCTTAATGAGAGCCTATGTCTCTTCTTCCACCCTTATCCCCTAGTACTCTTCCTTAGTGTTTCTCACACATGTGTGAGAAACCCTTCATCCTTATCCCTTTGACTCTAAGGCTTAACCCTTAGTCCTAAACCCCAACCCTTGGTCCAAAACCATGACCACCCTTCCTAACCCAAGAATATCCACAAATCCTATAAGTATCCCTCATTAAAAGAGAAAATTACCAATTCACTTTTTCATTTCATGCATTTTTACCATGTCAAATTACATCTAATTTTTGATAATATAACTTAATATTGTTAGATTTACTTCATTTTTATGCTTTATAACTCATCCTATCTTAGATAAATTGGATTAACCTAGTTTATTTCAAGAAATACAAATAATTTTTATTCATATCAAATCTATTTCAAAGTAAAAATCAACCTTGCATAGCATTCATTATCTTAGAGACTGCATTTTCTTCATTTGGACCCTTAGGACCCTAGGGGAAAAATAGGTTCCCCATACCTGGTTTTGTGTCATTATGGGGTATCCATGGATTTAAAATGATCCCAATCCTTCCTAAATATCATTGGGTAAACTCTCATTATGTTTCAAGAGCAGACCCACATCGCTCCTATAAGAGAAAATCAAACGGTGACAAGGTGCTCCCGTTTCAGCTCAATCCGAGGTGGCCTACAAATAGATTTTCTATATGTTTGGTAGATGTTGTTTCTAACTAATGTTTGAATGTTCCAAAATCCTCCTAATAGGTTAGGTTCACATTGCACACAATATGTCATCAAACTAGGGCTTCCATATTGTAATTGCTTGTTGTAATCAAATTGGGGTTTTCACCTTGCATTTGAATCCATATGTCAAAATGAAGAAATTATGTTCCTTTTATAAGGATTTCGGGACCCATAATTAAAATGACCATAGATCTGGAAACCTTTCAAATCCATCATGATGGACCTGTGTCCTAAATTTTAGATCAGACTCCTAGGACAAGGCTGACTTAGGTCAACCTTGTCCAAGATAAGGCCAGCCTGGAGGACTTTGGTTAATCCCGAGAGATGGGTCATTGTTAATCCAATAGTTTGAGGTTTAAAACTATAGTTTATTATGATGATGGTATTGAAATTCAAGGTCAAAAAGGGTGAAATAAGGCCTAGGGTAGAGGATGAATTTTGTGATGTGAGGAAAATAGAGGATGCATAGAAATTAGATCCTACCTCAATTTTTGCACAAGTTAGAGAGAGAAGAGGACTGAAATTTGAATTAGATATGCATTAAGTGAAATTATGAAGTCCTAAACAATTGTTAAATTATAGAGCACACAAGTTCTTACAATTTAGGATGGTACAAAAAGAAGGGATGTCTAGTTCAAGGTAGGATCTATAGTGTTGGCACACTAGAAGAAAGAAAGAGTACCCAAGGGGAAGTACATGAAGGTGTAGATGAAGAAGATGGGTCATGTAGAGTGGTCCAAAAATTTGAGGCTAATAATTATGAGATAGAAATCCCTCCTAGAGTGGCTATCTCACTAATTTTAATTATTTTTGACCTCTATCCTTTTAAAGGATCCATGATTGTAGGTGAAGATGCAAACTCCACAAGAGAGATCCAAATGAAGATTGGGTGAAGGACCTACCTCCAAATGAATCATTGAATATTGAGTGCATATTGGATACCAAGGAAGTCAAAAGAACAAGGCACAAAGTGTACAATGAATACCTAGTGAAGTGACAAGGCCTTCTTAATAAAGATGAAACATGGATAGGATATTAAGAAGCATGGATCAATAGTCCAAGATCTGATCTCAAAAGGGACTTGAGATTTTTGTTCACCCCTAGAGTATGGTGTAAGAGCACCTAGTGCATTTGTGCCTCCATGAGACCATTTTGGCAAAATTACTTTTTTTCTAATGTTTTGGTCATAGATTGGATATTTTATACCATTTTTTATTTGGTTAGGTCAATCTAGATTCTTAGAATGTCATTTGTAAAAAGTTGCACTAAAGTTGCAAAAGTTGTCATAATGGACAAGTGTTAGTTTTTAGTTAATTAACATTCAAATGGAAGTTGTAACCATTGGAGATGATGGATCATCATGTAAATAGCTTGTTTCATCAACCAAGGAAGGATTGTATGTGATTTAGATGGTAAAAGCAATAAACTATCTCTGATATTTTGTGTTTTCAAATTTTCTTGTTGTTGTAGAGATTTGTATAGTTTTGAAACTGATGTGAAACTTATCTCATAGGATGGTCCTCTAAATATTATTTCATTTTCATCTAGTTTGGTCCATTTTCATTCATATTTGTGGAATTTAGAGCAATTTTACCAAAACCAATCTTGAAACCCTAGGTCTGAGGGTTTGAATCATAAAAATATGTTGAGACCCATTTCACAATTGAATTTTTTTATAAATCATTGGAATAGAGGGTATTTGGATTTATTTTATGTTCCATAATTTTTTAGGGGTAGGGGATTGTTCTAGAGGCCATTTTGGTGATGCCCTAGCCTAATATCTTCATGTATTAGGCTTTTATTACACAGGTAGACTAAGGGTTTGATAAAGGGGTGAGTTGATGAGAGTTCCAAGTGTTATAAATTTTGGATTCAAACCATATGTGACATATCTAAGTTTTATGAATAAAGTTTGGAAGTTTGGAGTAAAGGAATCCAATAATTGCTTTATAAAAGTGCCTAATTAGGCCTATATGTTGATTACCAACTAGTTAGTGGAGGATATTCTCCAATGTAACTGTATTGTCTTAAAATGGAAGCACTTCCATCTTGATAGGTTTAGCACCCTCTTTTAGTACATTTATCATGATAGACTTACATTTAGGATGCATTCTGCACTTGATTCCTTCACTCTAGGTGAAATTAGGGTTAGGATCCTGAGGATTCTCCTTAATTTCCCTCTTCCATGGATCTATTTTCTAGGTAGAACTTAGAAATAGGTCCTCCTAGACTTCATCACAATCATCATAGGATTTTATGCCACTCCCTGACATTTTGTCCCATCCTGGCATCATTTCTAGGTCTCCGAGAATCCCCAGGACCTCCTGTCCTCATTTTGGCTGGATCTGGGCCCACATGGTCAAAGTCAAGGTGGACCCTGACCTAGGTCAAAGTTGAGCTCATCCCTAACCTAGGTCAAAGATGAGGTCATCTTTGACCTCCTCCAAAATTTGTGCCCCTTTTCCAGATTTGGTCCCGACGGGTCTCGAAATCAATGTCGGGCCCTCAGATCTGAATGCGGAAAGGTTTTTGTTGTGGTCCCACAACCATGCTCCCCTTTTTGACCTCTTGGCCTTAGGGGCCCCCCTTTTTTTTCTTTCTTATTATTTCATTTCTTGTTCTTTGGTCTCTTGTCCTTAGTTGTTTGTCAATTTTTTAGCTTTTCAGCCTTGTCGAGCTTTTGCACTTTCAGATGTCTGAAAGTGTGAAAAGGCCGAAGGAGAGGAGTTAAAACACCACCTTGTTTTTGACCTTTTTAAGCCCTGGCACCATTTTTGGACTTTTCAAAGGTCCAGAAATTTAGAGGCCTAACCCCTTGCAGGAGTCGGCCTTTCAGAGTTTCAGCCTTTTGAATGTCCGACACCACCGAAAGGTCGATCATCCAAGGTGATGAAGTTAGCCATTAGGGTAGCCTATATAAGGAGTGAAGGGTTTTAAAACCCTCACTTTTGTGCTCACTCCTCTGCCTCCAGCTAGTTTTCTTGTCACTCATCACTTTTTGTCATCTTAGTCTTCTATTTTCATTGGTCATCCTTGAGTTCATCATTTTTGACGTTGGTCTTCTTCTCTTCCTTCTTCCTTTTTGTCTATTTTTGGGTCTTAGCTTAGGGTTTTGGTCCTTTCAGCCTTTTCATCTTGTTTTAGTTTAGGTTTGTGTCTTTTTCGACCTTTTTAGCCTTGTCTTTAAGTCTTGGTTCTTTGGAGTCAGCCTTTTGGGCCTTAGGGATCGTCAAGGTAGTCAACTTGCATCCCCATGACAAGTTTGTGGTCAAACTCATCATCAGACTCATTTTTGAGTCCGATTAAGAAACCCTAGTTTTGGACCTTTAGGGTTTGAAACTTTAAAGAAGCTTGCAATAGGAATTCTCCAAGTGTCAAGGGAACCTTTCAGTGTTTCAGTGTTGTCACACATTGAAATATTCATACCTCCAAAGCACTGAAAGTAGACCATATTGCCCAAAGTACTCAAGTGCGCCTTTGGCATTTTCGGCCTTATCGGCTGCTGAAGATATATTGATCCCCAAATCGCCGAACTCTTCAAGATGCTACCAGAAAGCCCTCCTTGGCCTTTTTGGCCTTTTCAATCTTTTTGGCCTTGTTGGCCTATAGGGTTTCCTCACCTCTGATTCACCGAAAGAGCTGAGAGTATGTATAGTGTAGCCTCTTTCAGCATTTTCAACCTTTTAGGCTTTTCAGAGGTTTGACATCCCCGAAAGTCTGAAAGGCCGAAATCACCTTTTGTGGCCCCTTTTGAGTTTGAAATTGGTAATATTCTTTCCTTACTAAATTTTTTCCTCCCACCTTGCTACTGATTCATGTCTTGTCCTCTCTGTAGATATGGCCAAAAAGGTAGTGGCATCACCAGCAATGAAGTATCAATTCAAAGGCTATCATCCACCATCCAAAGTGACCAACTTGCATGTGGGCATAATGGAGACTGATATTGGGAACATAAGCTAGAATGAATACCTAAATAAGTGTGCTTTGCTAGTGGGACACTCAGAGGATTGCACTTCATTAGTCCACTGCTATCTGGTGAATGCGGCAACTCACCCAGTTTCCATCCAATTGGAAGACCTAATCAATATAGTTGCCAGTAACTATGTGCCTGATGAGCACATGGTAAAGAACAACATTGGTGAAGTGGTCTTGGACCTGAGGTCTGACAACATTGAGGATGTTTTCCATCTACCCAAAGGGGTGGACAAGTTCTTTAATTTCAACATCAACAAGGGAATGGAATTCTACAATAAGGACATATAGAGGGCTCATAACATTATCAATAATGAGTACCTGATGCAGCCATTACCTAAGAACAAACTAGATAGGATTTATATGAGAAGAGGGTATATGCAAGAAGATATCTAAGTGACCATAACAATGATCAACAAGGTGTATAGGCTACCTAAGTCCTCTCAGTTAGATCCATGGATGATTTTCCTGATCCAAAAGATAAGAGAAAGGTAGGTGAGGTTTTATTGGGTTGCTATCCTAAGTGACCAACTTGATGAACAATTGATTTGAGTTAAGACACACCCCCATTTCTACATGACATCTTATGTCATGTATCTACTAGCTCCATGGGAAGTATATCTAGGATTGACTAAAGTTGGGGTGATGGGTGAACAAAATACATGTCCATTTACCTTGTATCCTAAACTAGTGAGGAAATACTTCTACACACACAATAGCCCAGACTTTAGAATAGTCAATGATGCTTTCATTTTTTCCATCATATGCTCCATTGAGGGAGACTATGCCAAAAGGTTATCCACATAAGCAGCGGCTAAAGTAAAGGCCCTAGGGGAATTCTATATACAATTCTGGACCTTCAATTACATTTCGGTGGCAGGAAGCACCCTGGCCCCAAAGAAGTTACCAAGGTAACCATCTGATAGGGTAGTCCTCTTGGAGATTTCAAGGTAGCTATCTGATGCACACAAACACATTAAGCACAAGAAGAAGCATTTCGTGGGATTTTTCCATTTCCATTGGCCCCCACTACGTGCTGGATATGAAGGTTTGCAAGTCTTTGACTTGGGAGTGGGATGAATTCCCATTGTTAACTTACAACTTGGTGAGGCCTCATTTTGATCCCATTGGTACATACATCCACATAATGGGGAGGCATTATGTTCATGAGTCACACAAGGAAGACCATTGGGCTAACTATATTGATGATTATGAAGTAAGGGTTTGTGATTACTGTCAGATGAGTCTAGAGCTGGCACAAGGTGCCCTTTTGTTGAAGATTCCACAGAAGACGGTAGATGCTGACTTAGATAAAATTTTGGATTCTATATATAATAAAGACAAGGTGTTCACAAGGGCCATTTTAAATGCATAAGTGGATTGAGATAAGAATGATAGTATGGATTTTAGAGCCCTCCATGTGGTTAAATTGATGAAATCAAGGATTTCTTGTCCTTTCCAAATGCAGTTGGTTATGATGAAACAACTCCCAGAGAAACCCTCTCAAGAAAAGGAGAAGGAGAAAATATTTTGAAACCACAATTCAAAGAGGCTACTCCTCTAAGGCCAAAAACTATATATTGGCATGAGCACCCTACTACATATGGTCTAGCCATGCACTCCAAAAAGGTAAAGACCAGGATGATTGGAAGCATCACACCACCATATATATCTTCATCTAGCATCCATGACTCTCCCAACATGGCCAAGAAGACAAAGTTCAAAATCATAGGGCCCAAGCCATTCGGAGTAATCAAGGGTTATGTGTACAAGAGAAAGAGAGGCTCAACACCCACACAAATGGATACCCTGGTGGAAGATGATGAAGATGAATTTGATGAAGTTCCCCATAGTAGGAGGACCCAGTCTGGAGGATTTTTGAATAAGAGGAGAGTAATGGACAATGATCTTGAGAACATGGGAGGGGATACTTAGGATGAGCTAGTAAATATAGATGCTCTTGTTGATGATGAATTCAACCTCACAAATTTTGTAGGGCTACATGGTTTTTAAGAGTCCGAGCAGCAAGTTCCTATGCATTTTACAAGTCCTTTTAGTGGTGTAGGAGAGGACACCCAATAGGAATCTCAAGGGTAAGATGATGTAGAGAAGGCTGAGGCCTAGAAGGAAATTGCAGAGCCATAGAAGGACTCTTCTATTGGATACGATTGATATGACATTGTCAATAATGACTCCACTTCGAGAGCCTCTCACTACCCCACTTTCCACTCTAATACAAACCACTCTATTGCCTCAACAACCTTCTTCATCCCATGTTCCCCTTTCAACTCCACCTCCACTAGCCCATTCAACCACTCCCCTTGTGTCTTTTACACCTCCCTCACTCAATATTCCTCCCCAAGTTCATGTGCCCTTACCATAGGTCCATAGTGAATCAGTGCCTTAGAGCTCATAGGAGCCAGAGAAAGAAGTAGAAGTCATTGGCAAAGAGAGGATGGAAGAAGCTCATATAGGATCTAAGGAGCTAGATGACAAGGGAGAATCCTAGGTAGAAGAAGAGCCACATACTGAAGAAGAGAAGCAACAAATAGATACTGAGGAATAGATGGCTGATGAAAAAAAGATAGATGATGATGAGGAATGCACAAAGGAGGAGGGTAGACAAAATACTGAACATGAATAGGAAATAGAGAAAGAAGAGGAGAGTCAAGAGGAAATAGAAAAAAAGTGCTCGACAACTTATTCCACATTGGCTGCTCCGTATGAGCCATTGAATGCATTCTCAAAGCCCACATGGTTCACCAAGGAAATACAACCAAGGGTCAAGTTGTATACAAATGATGAGGCTAACATAACCATGCTAGGGTGCACCTTCCACCAAACGACACCAGTTCCCCAAGAAAGGACAATGTATTATGTAACACAAGACCAAATGGGTAGATGGAAAGCATAGGTGGCTATTCCTACAATGGATGTCAGTGTGAATGAGATCGCTCTAGATGACTATGTGTTGGAGGAGGTAGAATTGGGGGAGCCCACCAGAGAAGGTAGGAAAACCCTGGCTACATTGGGATTGAAGCATGCTTTAGGCTTCATGGATAAAGATGAAGAGAGGATAAAGGCTTTGGTAGAGAAAAACAAAGCTATGAAGAGATTCATTTTTAAAACAATGGGTCCAATTGACCCAGATAACCCCAAGTTCTAGCTCCATTTTTTAGTTGTTTAATGCCTGATTTATTCAAATCTTTGTAATGCAAAAGGGTTAATTCCATGCTAGGATAGTTTAGCTAAGCTTTAGAAGTAGTTTCTTTAATGCAAGCTTTAGTTTATATTTACTTTCAAGTTTTAGTTGTAGCAAAACCCTAGCTGCGAAAATAAGAGCCCAGCTCTATAAATTGTAATAAAATGATGTAATGAGGGTCAATTTGATCATTAATAAAATAGATAAAATTGGTGCTTCATTCATGGTGTGATTTATTTGCTATCTATGTGAAATTTATGAATGTGTGAATTGCTCATTCTTTTATTTCAAAGAGTCAATTAATTGTTTAATGGTTTTAAGTCTGCAATCTTTTAGTTTGGTGTTTACTGGTATTGCATTGTTGTGTTGTGAAAAATTTATGAGAAGATTATTCTTCAGTGCTTGAAGATTCACTTGTCTCACATGTGCACAAATCTAGGGTGGCTTCATGATCTAATGAGTTTTGGCTTATCATACATCTGCATTTGTTCGAATTCGTTGATGATTGCATCCATTCAGCTGAAGATTGTGACATGATCTGATCCTTGTTTTGTGGGTTTCTTCATCTTCTTGGTTATTTAATTTGCATGGTGGTGTGATGTTAGCATATGTCCATTAGGTTTCTTTTCAGCAAATTCATTTAAAATCTCTTGTCACCCTACATCTTCTAACCCTCTTTGCAAGTTATTTTCAGTAGATTAATTAAACTAGTATTGCTTTATCCTTAAATCTGAAAGTCGTATAAAAAAAGAGAGAAATTTTGGTTTCCTAAAGTTTGTTTCACAGTTTCCCTTGAGAGAAGAACCAACAAAAGGCCTCCTTGTTAACAAATTCACATTTTTCTTCCATTGAGCTATCCAAGCAGTTGAGACCTAGCCAGAAGGAACCTTGAGATTGATTCTGTCAGTCTTCCAAGAGGAGAAGTTTCTCGCGCAAATTCCTAGCCATTATCTTCATGTAAAAATGATGCCCAACAGAAGTGGTGCTAGAAGGAGGGCCCTCAAAAGGGACGCCCTGGAATATTGGATCATTCTCTCCCAAGAGATTTCAATGAGTCCTTAGATCTTCACCCAACAAAGGGGAGTTCCTTGAACTTATAAAGTTTCACAAACCTTGCAATAGCAAAACAAAGCATAGAGAGGATACTTCAGATCATCTGAATCTTCCTCTAATCCCAACCATTGCTACCCTACTTGCTGCTCCTCCACCACTAGCCCTAATGATTTTTTTTGCAAATGGTCAAAGTTCACTACTAAACTTGTAAGGACAACTCCATCAGCTACCCAAAAATCTAGAAAAGTTCTGTCCACATTTCATCTATGGGGAATCTAGGATAGCGGAAGGACATGTTCACACATTCAAGGAATTATGCAATCAAAAAGAGATTTCTCATCAAGACATCATGTGCCACCTCTTCCCCTACACACTAGGGGAGTTTGCATATAATTGGTATCTAAATCTGCCATGAGGATCTATTGCTACTTGGGGGGAGATTGAAACAAAGTTCCTAAATCAATTCAAATTGTATGTAGATCTAGAAACTCTTCATCACCAGTTCATCTCGGTGAGGAAAGACCTCAATGAATCACTCGCTATGTTGAATCACCATTTTCACAAGATGTACTAGAAGCTTGAAGCTCCATACACTGTACCATTTGGCACTACCATACAAGTGTACTTGCACACCTTAGACCCATTAACATCTATATTCTTGAAAAGGCTACCTCCAGGAGATATTGACACTTTGGATAAAGTGTGCAATGGAGCTATATTGTTCACCCAACAAATGGACCCACAAGCAGGTGGGAATTATGGCATTCCACCAACATTGGGGAATGCTATTATGACTGGTCCATTCATAGCAAACACTCAACTTCCAATACAACAATCCCCAAGGATCAATTCAGTGTCAGCTCTGTATGTTGCTACCCCACCATTGGCCATCACATACTCGGGATATGATACACATAGGGCTGCCTTGTGAGAACAAAAGGTCACTGTCCCAAATGAACCCGATCAAGCTCTAGTAAATGAGTTAGATGCCATGAAGAAGACACTATCCTAGTTGACCAGAGAGATCACCTGGATGAAGCTCAACCCAACTCCGAATCAAGGAAACTATCCATGGCTAGCTGCTATCCCGAATACCTACTCTCAAAATTAGAATCGTAATTATGACAATTACAACAAAAACAATAATAACAATGCAGGAGGTTATGGGAATGGCTATCAAGACAAATAGTTTCAGAAATAGAGGACAAATAGGACATGGAACATGTGTCCAAATAATGGTAGTATCCCCATGAACAATGCCAATTTCTTCAGTTCATCAGAAGGCAGCTATGCCCAAGGTCCCAGCATGCATCAACCAGATTATGAATATAGGGGGGAGTCTAACAATCAACAAACTCTGGATCCTGAGAGTTCCTAGGCCCATTTTAGTACCATGGTTTTTGAGTTAGATGATCTAAGTTTGGATGGAACTCCAGTCAATAACACTTTAGAGGAAGAGTTCATCTTCCTATTCAATCAAGAAAACCAACTGGAGTATTCCAAAGTCCATGCTTTCTAGAACAACAATAGAAATACCTATAAATTGAGAAGCAAAAAAGAGCCTTTGATAGATGACATTCCTCTAGGGATGCAACCCTTCCCACCTGATCCAAAGGCTAGTAATAATCCTACACCCCTGAGGGGGCCTAGTGCCACTATTGCTCAGACAACACAACATCAACCTACTGTGTTGAGAAATCCAATCTGGGCCAATGAAAAATACAACATAGTAGAGGAACTGAAGAAAGTTACAAAAAATTTGTCAATGTATGATATGCGGCAGAGTTGTCCCACTCAAAGAGAGGTTCTCCTGAAGTCCTTGGATCATTCCAAATTAGCCTCATCCAACAATAATGCCAAAAATGTATCTAATGTAAATACCATAGAGGCAATGCCGACTATGTTCAAAGATAGGGTAGGAGTGCCCCCATTCCTACTTAGTCTCAAAATATTTGGAAGGAACTTGCACAATTGTTTAATCAATTCAGGAGCTTTGTGTAATGTGATGTCATTGTCCATATGCCAAAACCTAGGGATGAACCCCCAACCAACCAACATGGTAGTAATCCAACTCGATAAAACTGAGGTCAAAGTTATCAAGGTCTTGAAAGATACACGCATATAATTGACAGCTGACCCTAGGATCCAAGATTACATTAACATACATGTGGTGAACATCTCAAAAACTTATGGCATGCTACTCAGCCAAGAATGGACCCGATCTTTGAGAGGGTGGTTCTCCATGGACTTTACCCAACTTTGGTTGCCATGGAAAGGGCTCAATAATTAGATTAAGATAGATGCAAAACCCAAGCTCAAACAAATGACAACCAAGTACAACACCTTGAATGAGGTTTTATTATCACAAGCTAACCTGGGAGTGTACCATTTTGACAAAGCATTTTCATTTCAGCTCAAGAAAGAAGAAGACTCGAATAGTAGCCCTATTTATGGGTTAATAAATGTCCAAATCCCTAAGGAGATTCTCACAAAATTCATAAATGGTATGATGAAGAATATGAGACATCTAGGCCAAGACACTGATCCCAATATACTGATGCTTCCTAGGTATTGTCATCTTCATCTGATGAACCACTCAGAGTTTACATGCCAAGACTACCAAGAGGCAATGGTCCAAGTTATGAACTAGATATCAGATGTATCCAAACATCCCCAAAATACAGTGACACATTTGAGTGAGGAGGAATCTCCCCTTAATGAAGAACCTCAGGGTCCTACGGCTAAACACTTTATAAAAGAGGAGTGGAGATCTTCTGATGATGGCTGCCTACCTTCATGCCATGATGTTTGGCATGATGTCAAGAACAAACAAAAGATGAAGCGGGTTTCACTTTCAAAAAGAGAAATTTTAGATGAGCGAAAGTTAAAAACTCCAAACAAAGAAGGCCTGTCATCACCTGTAGAACCCCAGACTGAGGTACCTATGCCAGAATTAATCACGAAACCCCAAGTCAAGACATCTTCAAACAAAAATCATTTAGTATGGAAACTTCAGTTTGATGGCTCCAAGTGAAAGCTAGGGGCAGGAGCTAGGAATGATTTAGTTAACCCTAATGGGGGTTCATACTATGTTTCCTACTGGTTACAGTTCTACTACACTAACAATGTTGCTGAGTATGAGGCTCTAGTTCAGGGTCTCCTCCTGACACACGAAAAGAAAGTGAAAGCAATAGTGGTGGAAGTTGACTCCCAATTGATAGTCTGACAGATCAAGAGCTAGTATTCCTACACTAACAAATGACTGGTCTTGTATCGCAACCAGATTTGGGACCTAATCAAAGATTTTGAAGCATTTAACATTTAGAGCATCTCAAGAAGAAAGAATACTGTCACTGATGCTTTAGAAGTATATGCAAGCTCCCTACAACTGCTAGAGAAATCTAAATTGAAGAAATTCTCCATGGAACTAGTGGCTATACTGGCCATCCTTGACAACATCAAAAACTTCCAAGTATTTCAAGATGATCAACAAATATTGGAATTCATTATGAATGTAGGGATCTTTGACAAGCAGAGCACTAATGAAGAAGAGGATGAAATAGAAGAGTCGGATGACTTAGGGATTTTGAACTTGAAAAAAAATTCCATTTCGAAAGGTATGGTAGCTCTAGAGAGGATTTTTGATAAAGATTAACATGCTCAAGAAAGAGGAAAAACACCAGTAGTGGGTGGAGATGATTATGAGCTCTACAAATTGGGTACACAATTTGAACCTAGGGAGGTCCGTATAGGCAAAGTTTGCAGACCAGAGGAAAAGAAACAGATGGTCAAGTTACTCACTAAATACAAAGATGTCATAGCATGGTGCTATGAATATTTGAAAACCTATGACCCCAATGTTATTGTCCATAACATTCCACTAAACCCAGATGCTAAACCTTTCCACCAGAGGCAAATACCAGTGAACCCTGTGATCGAGCAAGTGATTCAAAAGGAGGTGCAAAAGTTGCTTGATGCCAAGATAATTTTTCCCATCTGGCATTCAACTTGGGTCGCCAATCTTGTCCCTGTGAGGAATAAAAGTAGAGAGGTTTGGCTCTACGTGGACTTTAGAAATTTGAACAGGTCCTCTTAGAAGGACAACTATCCTTTGCCTTCTCTAGATGAAGTGTTATAGGTGGTCAATAGTTCCCAAATGATGTCATTTCTTGATGGCTACTTGGGGTACAACCAAGTCATGGTGAAGGAAGAAGACCTCCTGAAGATAGCCTTCACTACAAAATGGGGGACATTTTCCTTTTGCCGCATGTCATTTGGTCTAATTAATGCAGGAGCCACTTTCCAATGGGCTATGGATGAGGCATTCAAGGGTCTAGTTAACAAATGGATTGTTATATATATGGATGATCTCATAGTTTTCTCCAAGAGCCGGGCGGACCACATTGAAGATTTGTGAAAGGTTTTGAAGAGGTGTCTACATTATGGGATTTCTTTGAATACTAAGAAGTGTGTCTTTGGGGTGACTCAAGGAAAACTTCTTAGGCACATCATATCCAAGACAGGCATCTCAATTGACCCTGAAAGGGTTGAAGCTATCCTCAAATTGGTTCCGCCAAATAGGAGGAAGGAATTGAAGTCCTTTTTTGGGAAAATCAATTTCATCAAGAAGTTCATTAGTGGGTTTGCAGAAATAGTGCATCCTTTAAAAGCTATGTAGAAGAAGGATGCTAAAATTGAATGGAGCACCCTAGCTAAGGAAGCCTTTGAAAAATCAGGACATCCATTGCCACTGCTGTAGTCTTGGTCAGTCCTGATTATCTTCTACCATTTAAGGTCTATTGTTTTGCTTCGGAACATTCATGTGCAGGAATCCTCACATAGAAGAAAGAGGGTGAAGAGGAATGATCGATTGCTTTCATGAGCTATCCACTGAAGAGCACAGAACTCAAATATCCTAATTTGGATAAACAATCTTTTGCCTTGGTCAAGGCTGTCAAAAAATTCAGACACTACATACTTCGGAGTAAGGTTGTTGCTATTGTTTCAGATCCAGCAGTCAAATCCTTACTAATGAAAAATAAACTCAAAGAATGGATAGGCAAATGGATGGCAATATTGCAAGAATTTGACGTCGAGATCCAACCAATAAAATTGGTGAGAGGTCAAGGCCTCACCAAGATGATAGCTAAAACAGAACAAGGTTTGGTGTGCCAAGTGTACACCAATGAAGGAGTAGTCATTGGCATATGGTATCAAGACATAGTTTACTACTTGTTGCAAAATTGTTTCCCAAATGGATTGAATGGTTCCCAGCAGAGAGCACTTAAGAATAAGAGCAGTTCATACATGTTGAAAAATGGGAAGCTCTATAAAGGCAATTATGACGGATTATATCTACAATGTTTAGGTCAAATAGAAGTTGAACTGGTTCTCACAGAATTTTATGATAAGTATGGTACTGGGCATGGATCAGCAGAAGCTACAGCTCATCAAATACTAAGATTCAGTTATTACTAGACAACTTTGTTCAAAGATACTCACAAGCATGTGCGCTCTTGCCATGTTTTCCAAACCAGTGCCATTCAAGAAAGACATCCGGTGATGCCCTTACAACCAGTGTATGAAGTGCGTCTATTCACCCAATGGGGGCTAGATTTTGTGAGAATGATCAATCCTCCATCCTTAGTAGGCCACCGATACATCTTGACTGCAATCGATTACTACACATGTTGGATAGAGGCATAGGTTATGAAAAATTGTACCACTAAGGTGATCACCAAATTCCTAGAAGAGTTCATCATCATGAGGTTTGGCATGACTTTTTTCCTAGTATGTGACAATGCCCCCTACTTTTCATCTGTAAGTCTCATTCAATGGGCCTTTGAGAACTAGGTAATTCTAAAATTCTCATCCAATTACTACCTGTAAGGGAACGGAGTTGTTGAGTCAACCAATAAGAACCTAACAATGGTAATCAAGTGTCTTCTCGATGACAATCCTAGAGACAGGCACACCTAGTTGAAATATGCTCTATGGATAGATCGTGTCAGAGTCAAGAATGCCTTAGGGACCTCTCGCTACTAGTTAGTTTATAGTCTGCAACCTATCTTTCCAATGAACTTGAAAATACAAATCTTGAGATTCATGGATCAATACGTCGAGGGTGAGGATTGGATGCAAATTCACCTCATGAATTTGTTGAACCTTAAAGAAAAATGAACTATGGCCTTGGAACACGTAGCCAAACACCAAGCTATTATCAAGTGATGGTTTGACAAAAGAGCAACCATAAAAGCCTTTCAATTTCTAATCTGGTCTTAATGTGGGACAAAGCAAAAGAAAAACTAGGCAGCCACACCAAGTTCCAACATTTATGGATAGGTCCATTCTAGATCACAAAGATCCTAGGAGAGAATACCTTTCAGATTAGTTCTCTTGATGAGGGATTGGTCCCATTACCAATCAATGGCCAATTTATGAAACATTATTTTGGGTCTTGATTGGCCCCTTGTACTTTACTATATATTCTTGTACTATATTGTTAGAAATAAGGAATACTGAGAGGGGGGGTGAATCAGTATTCTAAAAACTTTATCTTTTGTCCAAATATGGATATAATAGATTATCTTTACACATGCATAACATAAGAAGCTAAACAACATGCATAGAAATAAAACTAAAGAACTCATAACACATGATATGTTCTCGAGGAAACCCTAGCCAAGGGAAAAGCTCGGTGGGGATGGTACCCAAAAAGATCCACTAATAAAAAATATCCTGTTAAGGATATTGACCCTATTAGGAGTCTGTTACAAGCATATAGTGTATCAGTCTTGATTAAGGGACTATAGGCATTGTTAGAAGCCTCAACCCTATTAGGAGTTGTCAATACAAAATCTAATTACCAGATGAGCCCATTACCCAAAAAAGTAATGTAAAATGTATACTGATTACAAAAATGGATTAAGGTACATAACCTTATGCTGCTTGCATCAATATCTTTTCTATGCTCTTACATTCGCATCATATCACTTTATCATATAATTACAATATTACCACATCCTCTCTTCTTCTTACAATTTACAATTACATATATACAAGTTATTAAGGCTAATAAATTTACATGGTTGGCTTCCATATATCTTTTTCTAAGGGTTAACATCTAGGATGTCATCCCTTTATATTGTTAAGACATTATTTTGATAAACAAAATAATCCCTTAACTCTTTACCAATTCTGTCTTCAAAACTATCCTGTCGGCATAACACTATCTGTGGTAAAACTATCATAACTAATTTTGTACATGCCATACTAACTTGCACTCTGAGATGGGTCATCATTAGACATCATAGAGTCTATGTTCAAGTGTGCAAACACTAAACTTACTTCGGTCAATGTCACAAACAAAAATTATGTCTGGGTACACAGGTGAAAATGTTGTCTCACACTTAGACAAATTTGTAATGCACTCTTCTATACTTGCTCTTTGACCTTTTCACTCTTCATGTGGATCATATGTTTCCATAATGAAAACATCTATGTACTCAGCTCAGCCAAATTGCCAACAATCTCCCCCTTTGTCATTGGTGGCAACATATGAGAAAATTGGCTAAGTGTACAACTCAAAATCTCAAAATTGTGGCCATTTTATAACATATACATTTAGTATCCTTATAACTCCTCAAAATATAATTTCTAATACAATACTCCCCCTAAGAGTATCAATCCATATCATATACAACAATTTTTTTCTCTATATCTCTCCCCCTTTGACAACAATGACAAAATAAAGTAGGGAGGGCTACAAAATTGTGTCACAAAAAAATTATACCTTAGTTCCTTATTGCAAAGCTGGTAGGCTTGCAACACAATCTACAAAATCAAATTTCATTGCTTCTATCTCCTTCTCCCATGATTTCTTAATGGAATCTTCCACATTGAGTAAAGTGCTCAGTCCATAAGCTGCTATTTGACATGCTTGAAGGTTTTCAAAGTTAAACTTCTGAAAAGATGCCTTTGCCAAAAGATATTCTTCCAACTGTTCTTCAATTACACATAACTTCATAGAAGTGTGCTCTCTCAGAAGAGTAAATCTTCTCTTTTTTCTATTCCTTTCATCTTGCAAAACTCTAATTTCATCATAAAGCTTTCTAACTTTCTTCTCAATATCTAATACCTTCATATTGGGGCTAGAAAGAAGGTTACATTCATTCTGAATTTCTGCTTCTTTCAACTTCATCTTCTAATCTTCTTCTGCTATTAAGGTCTCAAATTTTGTACACTATATGTACAAAGATTTTCCTATTCCCAAATGCTTCCTAAAGTCCTTAATACAAATGTCAAGACTATTAATATCATTCTTGATATTCTGACTAATATTCAAAAGCATTTCAGCTTCATAAGTTGCTTGAGCTCTCACTTTTGCAATATCAGATAGATTAGTGAATTCATTATCAAAAGTGCTCATTACCTTCTTAGGTTTCTCCAAAGGGTCTACCTCTATAATTTGTGTAGTTACAATGCTTTGTAACTTCTCAGTTAGTTCCTTCAGACTCCCTTCAAGATTTTTCACTTTCTTGTTCTTGCCAATAATCTTATTCAAAGAAGTGATCAGTTCCAACTGATCATCATTATCAACTTCTTTTCCTAAATCCTCAAATAATTTCCTTCTTCTTTCCAGTCTTAGGAATAAGACTGATGTCTTCTTTGATAGGAATAGGTGCTTGAATCTTTGTTGCTTTAGGTTCACCAACAGTGGTTTGTGTTTGCTCTACTTTTGTATCTCGTTCATCAAGAGCTGAATTGTCAACAATGTTTCCTAAATTCTTGAATACATTGTCATCAGTATCCAAGGTGACCTTTATACCTTTTACATTCATTGATTCATCTTCAATGCTAATAGCTGGAGGAAAGGAAATATCTTCTTGTTCTGCTTCACCTGCTTGTTCTACTGTAGTTGATGGTTCTCAAACAATTTCTACCATAACCTTGATTATTGCCTACTCTGTATCAGAATTAACTTCTTCATATCTACCTCACATAATTATAATGGTTCTCCTTTTGGTTCTTAGGTGGTTTCTTAAGGCCTTCAATATCTACTTCAGGTGTGCATCATCTCTCACATCACAAAGCTTTCTTACTAGATTCTCTCTGATAGAAGTGTCTTCTTCTTGTGCTCTCTTCTTTCTATTTACAAGTTTGTTATACAAGTCATCATGTATCTAACCCTAAATAGTGTCAAACTTCTTATTTGCAAAAACTATGTGCTTTACAATTGCATTCTCCAAGTTAAGTCTATCTAAATAATCATAAAGACTATAGTACTTGTTCATTCTGGTAAAGTCTCCATTTTCAATAATCTTCTCATTAAGCTTTTCAACTTTAGGTTTCCAAGCTTTCTTCTTAACCAAAGTAGTGTCATCATCTTTAATTATTGCAACTTTCCTAGGAATTGGTGGCACCAAAACTTTCTACCTCTTACCAGGTCCAGTAGCAATTTCTTTCATTCTCTTTCTAGGAGTGGAGGAGGTAGACCTAGTAGGTCTACTTGTTTCTTGTTCCATCTTTGGTTCCTCTACTTTCACCTTGACTTGAGGTTCTTTCTATTGTATTGTAATTGGTGGGGTAGACAAAACTTCTTTCTATTCACTCATTCTGATTGCTGCTGCTGTGTTCTTTGCTATCTCTAACTCATGTTGTGTCAATCCTGAATCTTTCACTATTTTCTTTATAGTGCTATCAACTCTCTTCTTAGACTACTCCTCAATTATAGCTTTTGCAGAGTTGAAATTCTCTTCAAAAGTTCCAAACCTTTTGCACTGAGTGTCCAACTTACACTTAAGTAACCTGCCAACATATTCTTCTATTTCTATCTCAGATATCTCATAGCCAAGAGGGTCTATGAACTCAATTCTAGGCTCCACTGCTTCAATATAGGTAAAGTCAGTGTCAACCATAAAACATATATCATCTTTATATTTCTCCACAATAGACTATGGAATCTTTGATCTGCTGATTACCAATTTCTGAAATGTCTTCATCACTAACATAGTACTCTCATTCACTTTGTCAATAACATGTTTCATATATACTTTATTTATCCTTTCCATAGTAGATTGACCATCATTCCAATCATTTGCAATGGTGTACAAAAATCTTCTCAATAGGTGGAAAAACATGTATGTGATTAAGGATGAAAATCTAAATTGTGCATACTTAGTTTTCTTAATCTTCTCCAAGTTTTCAAACAATTGTATTCTCAGAATTTCACACATATCAACTAGTATCTTGTCAATACACATTAAGTAGGCTATGTGTACCATTCCAGATGTGATGTCATCTTCTCTAGAATTTGCACAAAACTTAGTTGTTAGAAACTTGCATAAATATCTAACATCATGTTGTTTGATCTTGCTAATCACAATCCCTCTACCATTATAGGTTGATTCTGTGTTGTCCATGACTATTTTCCTCATATTATTTTCATTTAAAGGAATAGCACCAGTTTTAGATAGTCCAGTGACTTCATGAATCAAGTTAGTTGTAATGTCTATCACTCTATCCTCTAGCCAAAACTTTCCATTGTGAATTCTACTCAAAATAATCTTAGTGCATTCTTCATTGTCAAATTCATACTGCAATGCATACTTAACAATCTCATTGTCTTTCAAATGTTCATATCCTTGTTTCAATGTCATATCTTGATAGTAAATCTTTTGATATTCATTGGTAAAATCACTATCACTGATGGTTTCTAACTTGCATCCAAGATAACTTCTCACATTCTCCAAATGCAAAACTCTGTCTGGTATAGATTATAATGCTAAACTAGGGTTATCTTCTTGCAAGGGTTCTATTGGTTCCCTCTTCATTCTAGGTCTATTTTTGTCTTTGACATTATGGATTAAAGATACATCCATGATTGCTTCTAGTCTTTTATACCGATTCAAAGATTTGCCAAGTAAAATACCTCAAATTCATGATTCTAGGGCTTGCGTAGATTCGACGCTCAAATCTTTCACCAAATCATTATAAAATGCTTCCACTCACTGCTCTTTTCTCTCCTAAACACTTCAACTCACTTTGATGATCAAATAACATCGATCATAACCTTTTATTACTTTAGTCTCACTTAGGTCTAACATCGCATTCAATTCTTTTGCTACTTCTTTCCAAAAAGTTGTTTCTATTAACCTACAAAAACTTAAAACTTCTTGCGATCTCGCAAAACATAATATTTTCTTTTGTGCTCTTAACCATAGCATTAGTACATCATTAACTACCTTACATTAACTGTGCAAGACTTAATTCATCATAAATCTACTTCTACACTAATTCTAAGTTCCTAATCTACTGTAATTTTCATAAATCAAGTGCTTCCAGATAGGTCAGGTAAGGATTCATTCTTACCATTTGATACTTCACCTTTCTGATTACCTTCAATGTTGAATATGTCTCCTTGATCTGTGCCTTTAACAAACTTCACTTCATCTGCATTACTACAACAACCTTTTACTGTTTCTTGCATCTTCATTTCTTCTTTCATGATTTCTAAGGTTAGGGTTAGGATGAAAAACTCCATTGTTCATTTTGCAAAATCTTACTGTATGTCCAATCTTGTTTCATATTTGACAAACATTTCCATTGTTTCCATATCTTGGTCCTTGTAGATTGATTTGTGATCCACAGTTTCTAGCAATGTGTCCAACCTTGTTGCATCTATAACATACTACTCCATTTCTTCTGTTCATATCTTCAATAGGTCTCTTATTTGCATTGTTAGTATTCCTAAACATTCTACTACCATAATTGTTTTCAATAACTTTAAGTTTTCTACATTCAATAGCTCTATGTCCAAAACCATGACAGTTATAAAAATAACCATTAAGAGGTTTAAATTGCTTACCTGTGCAATCTCTCTTCATATGACCAATAGTATTACAACCAAAACATCTACCTTTGAATTCTCTTTGCATACCTTTGGGTGATTCTTCTTGCTTAGGTGGTTCTTCTCCTTTAGGTGCTTCTTCTCCTTTAGGTGATTCTTCTAATTTATTGATCTCATCAAACTTCTTTTCATCTAGACTTTTAGATATTTTCAGATCTGGTTCCTTGTTCTCAACATTTGTTCTAAATATGTTAAATCCAAGTCCATTCTTATCATAGGATGGTTTCCCAAAAGATACTTGTTCATCAAGCTTCTCACTATTTGAATATAGCCTTTCAAATTGTTGTTTGGATTGAGTCAGTTCACCTTTCACAATCTTGTTGTATTTCTCAAGTTCAGCATATTGCAAATTGACTTTCTCAAGTTCAGATGTTACATTTCCAAGTTTAGATTTCAGTTTTTCATTTTCAATCTTCAACTTTTCATTCTTAGATCTCAGATTTTCTTCATTCTTGCTATTTCCTTCTTTCAAACTTAATTTCAGTTTTGGTATCTTCAGTTCATGCTTAAGGATCACATTTTCTTTTTCTAAATTGTCATCACAATCTTCAATAATAATTTCGGATTCCTTTTCAAATTTTAGATCTTCCAACTTCTTTTTCAGTTTCTCAATGAGGTTCTCTACATCATCATATTTTCCTTTTGGAGTGTCTCTTTCATCAGTAAGCATATCAATCTATTCAAGAGCTTCTTCAAGAATCTTTTGTAGTTGATCCATATCCATAGAGATCTTACTCAAGCTGCTAGGCTTTCCTTGAATGATTCTTTTCTGAGTAAGTAAGCTCTGATACCAATTGTTAGAAATAGGGAATATTGAGAGGGGGGTGAATTAGTATTCTACAAACTTTATCTTTTTCCCAAATATGGATATAACAAATTATCTTTACACACGCATAACATAAGAAGCTAAACAACATGCATAGCAAGAAAAGTAAAGAACTCATAACACATGATATGTTCTCAAGGAAACCCTAGCCAAGGGAAAACCCTGGTGGGGATGGTACCCATAAAGATCCACTAATAAAAAGTATCTTGTTAAGGATATTGACCCTGTTAGGAGTCTATTACAAGCATATAGTGTATCAGTCCTGATTAAGGGACTATAGGCCTTGTTAGAAGCCTCAACCTTGTTAGGAGTTGTTAATACAAAATCTAATTACCAAATGAGCCCACTGCCCAAACAAGTAATGTACAATGTATACTAATTACAAAAATGGATTAAGGTACATAACCTTATGCTGCTTGCATCAATATCTTTTCATTGCTCTTACATTCGTATCATATCACTTTATCATATCATTACAATATTACCACATCCTCTCTTCTTCTTACAATTTACAATTACATATATACAAGTTATTAAGGCTAATAACTTTACATGGTCGGCTTCCATATATCTTTTTCTAAGGGTTAAAGTCTAGGATGTCATCCCTTTATATTGTTAAGACATTATTTTGATAAACAAAATAATCCCTTAACTCTTTACCAATTCTATCTTCAAAACTGTCTTGTCGGCTTAACACTGTCTTTGGTAAAACTATCATAACTAATTTCATACATGCCGTAATGACTTGTGCTCTAAGATGGGTCATCATTAGAAATCATAGAGTGTATGTTAAAGTGCATAAGCATTGAACTTACTCCAGTCAATGTCACAAACAAAAACTATGTCCGGGTACACTGGTGAAAATGCTGTCTCACACTTAGACAAATTTGCAATTCACTCTGCTATACTTTCTCTCTGACCTTTGCACTCTTCATGTGGATCATATGTTTCCATAATGAAAAAATATATGTACTCAACTCAGCCAAATTTCCAACATATATCATCTTTTCTTTATTTTCTATTGGTCTTGTCATCCGTGTCTATGCTTTGGGTCTTTGTTTGCAGGGGGGTAGGCACTTTCAATGTATTGCATTCCACTCTAGGTAGTCCAGGAAGTAAAATTAAAAGTTTCCCATGGTCAAAACCTCAGAAGTAGTTCTATGTTGTAGTGAGCTAGAGATAGTGATCGGAGGTAAGGTACTTTCTTTTCAGACTTCTTAGAGGAGTTTACCAGAATCAACCATCCTGAACACTAAAAGCACACTTAGAAGAAAATCCTGAGCCATGAGCTTCTCAAAATAAGATTCCAATCTATGTCGGGAGATGCCCATGGTCATGAAGGAAGCCTGAAAGCTAGAACCCTTTCCTAGCTGAAATGCAAACTAAAAGAAAAGAGAAAGAAAATAAAAAGGAGGAACGCATAAAGATGAGATAAACAAAGGAATGCTCAAAACCAAGACATCACAATCTAAGTGTTGCCCCAATTTCAAAGGGAAAAGAAAAGAAAAAAGAACAAAATGGAGCAAACAAGTGATATCTAATGAAGCTAAAAAGAATACCAAAGCAATAGACATTGAAAAAAATTTGATGATAATAGGATGTTTTCAAAGAATCAGTTTAAAGCTGATGAAAATCAAGTCTAAGAGCCCTCCTATGAAGTATAAGAACTTCTATCAAAGCTCATTTGTAGTTGGGAAAGGGTGACTTTAGCAATCTCTATCAGGGCTATTAATACCTGCCTAGCAATAGAGCAAGGGTAAATTGACTTATGGCTGACTTTGGCTTGGTGGGAAATGATCTCACAATGATGAGATGATCATCAACAAGAGCTCTCGGCAAAGGGTTTCCAAGGAAATTTGAACACACACACTCACACACTGGATGTGGACGTTATGGTTTTCTCTACCTTGATGCCGATAAGAAACATGCTTGATTTGAAGATTTTTTGTACTTAGCTCATTGTAAATCAGCATTGTCTCTAGGTGGACTGGCTTTGGGAAGCCTGGGTTGTTTCCCTTTTCTTTGTTTGGTCTATTTATTGTGGTCCCACAACCATGCTCTCCTTTTTTACCTCTTGGCCTCAGGGGCCCCCCTTTTTTTCTGTCTGCTTGTTTTGTTTCTTGTTCTTTGGTCTCTTGTCCTTAGTTTTTTGTCAATTTTTTAGCTTTTTGGCCTTGTCAAGATTTTGGACTTTTGGATGTCTGAAAGTGTGAAAAGGCCGAAGGAGAGGAGTTAAAACACCACCTTGTTTTTGACCTTTTTCAGCCTTGACACCATTTTTAGACTTTTTAGAGGTTCGACCCCTTACGAGAGTCGACCTTTCAGAGTTTTATTCTTTTAAGAGGTCTGACACCCCTGAAAGGCTAAAAGGCCGATCGCCCGGGGTGATGATGTCAATCATCAAGGTAGCCTATATAAGGAGTGAAGGGTTTTAAAACCCTCACTTTCATGCTCACTCCTCCACCTCCAGCTAGTTTGCTTGTTGCTTTTTGTTTTTTGCTATCTTGGTCTCCTATTTTCGTTGGTCCTCGTCGAGTTTATCATTTTTGAGGTTGGTCATCTTCTCTTCCTTCTTCCTTTTTATTTATTTTTGGGTCTTACATTAGGGTTTTGGTCCTTTCAGCCTTTTCGGCCTGTCTTAGTTTAGGTTCATGTCTCTTTTGGCCTTTTTGGCCTTGTCTTTAAGTCTAGGTTGTTTGGAGTCAGCCTTTTGGGCCTTGGGGATTGTCAGGGTAGTCACCTTGTATCCCCTTGATGAGTTTGTGGTCAAAATCATTGTTAGACTCATTTTCAAGTTTGAGTGAGAAACCCTAGTTTTGGACCTTCAGGGTTTGAAACTTTCAAGCAGCTTGCAATAGGAATTCTTCAAGTGCTGAGGGCACCTTTTGGTGTTTTGGTGTTGTTGCACACTGAAACATTCATACCTCTGTAGTGCAAAAAGTAGACCATCTTTCCTAAATTACTCAAGTGCGCCTTCAGCATTTTCGGCCTTTTTAACCTTATCACACACTGAAGATATATTGATCCCCAAATCATCAAACTCTTCAAGATGCTACTGGAAAACCCTACTCAGCCTATGGGGTTTCCTCACTTCTGATTCACCAAAAGATTTGAGAGTATTCTATAGTGTAGCCTCTTTCAGAGTTTTAAGCCTTTTAGGCTTTTCGAAGCTCTGACACCCCAAAAAATCTGAAAGGCTGAAATCACCTTTTGTGGCCCCTTTTGAGTTTGAAATTGGTAATATGCTTTGTTTACTAAATTTTTTCCTCCCACCATGTTACTAATTCATGTCTTGTCCTCTTTGTAGATATGGCCAAAAAGGTAGTGGCATCACCAGCAATAAAGTATCAATTCAAAGGCTATCATCCACCATCCAAAGTGACCAACCTGCATGTGGGCATAATGGACACTGATATTGGGAATGTAAGCTGGAATGAATACCTAAATAAGTGTGCTCAGCTAGTGGGATGCTTAGAGGACTACACTTCATTAGTCCATTACTCTCTAGTGAATGTGGCAGATCACCCAATTTCCATCCAATCGACAGACCTAATCAATACACTCACCAGTAACTACGTGCCTGATGAGTGCATGGTAAAGAATAGTGTTGGTGAAGTGGTCTTGGACCTAAGCCTCGAAAACATTGAGGATGTTTTCCATCTACCCAAAGGGGTGGACAAGTTCTTTAATTTCAACATAAACAAGGGAATGGAATTCTATAATAAGGACACATAGAGGGCTCATAACATTGTCAATAATGAGTACCTAATGCAGCCATTACCCAAGAACAAACTGGATAGGATTTATATGAGAAGAGGGTATATGCAAGAAGATATCCAAGTGGCTGTAACAATGATCAATAGGGTGTATGGGCTACCTAAGTCCTCTCAGCTGAAGCCATGGATGATTTTCTTGATCCAAAAGATAAGAGAAAGGTAGGTGAGGTTTGATTGGGCTGCTATCCTAAGTGACCAACTTGATGAACATTTGATTTGGGTTAAGACAGACCCCCATTTCTACATGACATCTTATGTCATGTATCTGCTAGCTACACGGGTAGTATATCCAGGATTGAATAAAATTGGGGTGATGGGTGAACATAATACATGGCCATTTACCTTGTATTCTAAACTAGTGAGGAAAGACTTCTACACACACAATAGCCCGGACTTCAGAATAGTCAATGATGCTTTCATTTTTTCCATCATATGCTCCATTGAGGGAGACTATGCCAAAAGGTTATCCATAGAAGTAATGGCTAAAGTAAAGGCCCTGTGGGAATTCTATATACAATTCTGGACCTTCACTTACATTTGGGTGGCAGGAAGCACCCTGGCGCCAAAGAAGTTACCAAGGTACCAATCTAATAGGGTAGTCCTCCTAGAGATTGCAAGGTAGCTATCTGACACACATGAACACATTAAGCACAAGAAGAAGCATTGCTGGGATTTTTCCATTTCCATTGGCCCCCATTGCATGCCAGATATGAAGGTCTACAAGTCTGTGACTTGGGAGTGGGATGAATTCCCACTATTAACTTACAATCTGGTGAGACCTCATTTTGATCCCATTGGTACATACAACTACATAATGGGGAGGCATTATGTTCATGAGCCAAACTGATGCAGGAGCATCCTGGGTGTAAGAGCAATCTTGCATCACCCAAAAATATTTCTTTTTTTTTTTTGTATTCAATAAGGGCTATTTTGTGCAGAGCTGCTATGTATGGAAAGTTACTATTTTTGGTAATTTTTGTATGTGCTCAGAATGATGATTTCTTTCTTGGAGGTTCATTTTGGTCATATAAGTCTGCCAGTAAAGTTTCATTGCCAGATCAAGTGTATATTGGAAGATATTAAAGATTTTCGGTATTGGCAGCAGGGTACAGAAACTTTGAACTCAGTTTTGAAGGCTTTAGAGGCCCTGGATGAGGTCAAATTTTGGGCTGAACGAAGCTTGCTTAATTTATGTGTTGTAGAGCTCCTCGCGCCCTTTCCGAAATGGGGTTACAATAGTCAATCGGGTCAACTGGTGATGACTTATGGTCTTCGGAAGTTGGGTCACCTGAAATGGCAGAAAATGATTTTTCTTCAAAATTTTTGTTCGGGTTTCAAAATTTATTTTGAGCCGACTATGATGTAATGAAATGTAAAATAAAAAAAAAATAATTCTAAGTTTGGTCAGCCTTATTGGCTAAAATTCTGGAACCTTCCCAGGCGGTGGAAAATTGCCTATATAAGGAAGGCTGTATTATTGTCTTAGGCAGTTCAGAATAGCTCTGGGTAGTAGATCTGGGTATTGATTCGAGGCTTTGTCCTACAGAATATTGTAAGGGAATGCCCATGTGGCTTTGCATATTGTAATTCTGAAAGTTTGTAATTCCACGTTTGTGGAGATAATAAGAAGCCAATTTTCTGTTCTTGCATATTGTTGTTGTTTCTCTATTTCTGTTATGTGTTTGTGGTATTAAGGGGAGCACCCTTCATCAAGTGGTATCAGAGTAGGAGTTCTTGAGTGTGTAAACAAATCGCCGACTGTGAGGCAGTTTGCACCAGGACCGTGGCTAGGGTTTCAGCGCGCATCGCGAAAATGCCTCCATGAAGGGAACGTGGCGGAAGAGCTGGTGTTGTAACACCTGAGGTTAGAGAGCTGCAGAGACAAGTGCGAGCATTGCAAGAAGAGATTCGCAGAGGAATGAATCTTAATGTCAGAGACGAAAGCGAGGATGAAGCCGAAGAAGAATATCAAGAAGGAGAAGTTAAAATTGTGAACCATGAGGAAGAAAGACTTTTTCGGGCGATTTCCAAGATTGGAAAAAGACCTAAGATTGAGGTTCCTACATTTTCTGGAAATCTTAACCCAGAGGAATTGATCGACTGGATCAATGAATGTGAGGAATATTTTGAGTATGAAGATGTTGAGGATCCTGATAGGGTCAAATTTGCGAAGGCCAGACTGAAAGGTCATGCGAAGATCTGGTGGCAAGAAATTCAATTGGAGCGAAATAGAAGAGGGAAAGATAAAATCACAAGATGGGATCAGAAGGTGGATAAATTGAAGCGACAGTTCATTCCTGTTGATTATGAGCTTGATCTACTAAAGAAAATGCAAAGTTTGAAGCAAGCAGGAAGATCTGTTCAGGAGTATACAGAGGAGTTCTATCAACTTCTCATCAGAACAGGCCATGCAGAAGCTGATAAGGAGAAAGTTGCCCGATACCTTAATGGGTTAAGGCCAAGCATTCAAGAGGAGCCGAATCTGGTTCGAATGAACAGTATTGAAGAGGCATACCAGTTTACCCTAAAAGTAGAGGAAAAGCTGAACAAGAAGTTTGAGAGCAGACAAAATGGAAGAGGTCGCGGTGGACGATCTGGTGGACGGTCATATGGTGGCTGAAATGAAGATCCGAAAAAGAAGGATGAGGCTAGTAGCAGTCAGAATCAGCGAGGAAATAATTCCAATCGCTTCCAGGATCAGAATAATAGAGATCAAAGAGGAAGAGGAAGAGGACAAGGATCTGGAAGAGGTGGCTTCCGTGGAACATATTTTCACTGTGGAGAAGAAGGTCATAGGGCATTTGAATGTCCTCAGCGCCAAGGTAGAACAGACAGGAGAAATGAAGGCCAGGCCAGAATTGCACATGTAGATGAAGATGCCAGATCATCAAATTCTGAAGATGCTGAAAGAGGAGAAACATTGATTAACAAAAGAGTCCTGTTGAGTGGTGAGAATGAACCTGAGCAAAGGAGGAGCTTGTTTCGTACCAGGTGCAAGTGTGAAGGTAAATGTTGTGATGTGATTATCGATAGTGGAAGCACTGACAATTTGGTGTCAGAAGAGATGGTGACAAAGTTGAAGCTCAAGAGACAGAAACACCCACATCCATATCGGATTGCCTGGGTACAGGACGACCACAAAGTCATGGTCAATAAACAATGCCTGGTGAAGTTCAAGATTGGCGGATACCAAGATGAGGTATTGTGTGATATCATATCTATGGATGCATGTCATATGTTGTTGGGTAGACCATGGTAGTTTGACAGATGTGCTGTACATGATGGCCGTGCGAATACCTATTCCCTGACAAAGGATGGAGTGTGACATAAGCTAAAACCATTGAAGGAGACTGAAGAAAAGGTATGTGGTAATGCAAGGATAACTTTTGTTGATGGAAGAAATTTCCTAGATGGTATGAGGCATGAGCATGTATGTTTTGCTTTAATTCCAAAAGCTGGTAAAGAGGAAGTAGAAGATGTTCCTGTAGAAGTTGCAGATTTGTTGAATGAGTTTCAAGATATTGTATCTGATAACGTGCCTGATGGATTACCACCAGTCAGGAAGATCAGTCATCAAATGGATTTGATCCCAGGAGCGAGTTTGCCAAATAAGGCAGCACACAGAATGACACCTGCAGAAAGTGAGGAGTTGAACAGACAAGTACATGAACTGCTATAGAAAGGATTGATCCGTGAGAGTCTGAGTCCCTGTGTTGTACCAGTGGTATTAGCACCAAAGAAGAATGGAGAGTGGAGGATGTGTACAGATTCTAGGGCAATAAACAAGATCACAATCAAGTACAGGTTTCCATTGCCATGAATGGATGATATTATGGACTGTTTGAGTGGAGCTGTGTATTTTTCAAAGATAGATCTGAAAAGTGGATATCATCAGATTCAGATCAGAGAAGGAGATGAATGGAAGACTACCTTCAAGACAAAGGAAGGACTGTATGAGTGGTTAGTCATGCCTTTTGGGCTAACCAATGCACCGAGCACTTTCATGCGGCTCATGAATGAGGTTCTGAAAGATTTTTTAGGTAAGTTTGTCATTGTTTACCTAGATGATATTCTGATCTTTAGTAAGACATTGGAGGAGCATATGATGCATATTCGTATGGTATTTGAGAAGCTGAGAGAAGAGAAATTGTTGATTAATTTGAAGAAGTGCAGTTTTGTGAAGAAAGAGTTGGTGTATTTGGGGTTTGTAGTTTCAGGAGAAGGTCTAAAAATGGACCCAGAGAAGGTACAGGCTATCCTTGAATGGCCTACTCCAAGGAATGCTACTGAGGTAAGATCTTCTCATGGTCTAGCTAGCTTTTACAGAAAGTTTATCAAAAATTTTAGCAGTATTTGTGGACCCTTGACTGAAACAATGAGAGGGGATAGAAAAGAGTTTAAGTGGACTAATGGGGTAGAAAAGAGTTTTCAATTGTTGAAACAAAAAGTTACAGAACAACCTGTTTTAGCACTTCTAGATTTTAATAAGGTGTTTCAAGTAGATTGTGATGCTAGTGGTACTGCAATAGGAGCTGTTATGAGCCAAGAAGGTAAACCTCTTGCTTATTTCAGTGAGAAGTTGAATGATGCCAAGAGAAAATATTCTTTTTATGATCAGGAATTTTATGCTATAGTTCAAGCATTAAAAAAGTGGAGACACTATTTGCTTCCTAAGGAGTTTGTTTTGTATACTGATCATCAAGCTTTGCAATATTTGAATAGTCAAGGAAAGTTGAATCAAAGGCATTTGAAATGGGTTGAATTTTTGCAGAGTTATACATTTGTTTTGAAACACAGGAGTGGAAAGTCTAATAGGGTTGCAGATGCCCTTAGCAGAAGGCAACTACTGCTGATAGAAATGCAGATTGAAGTGGTTGGGTTCAAGGAGCTCAAGAATTTGTATCGAGAGGATCCTGATTTTGGTGAAGCTTGGAAAGCTTGTAAAGAACCTGTTACTCTAGACAGGACGAAATGGTTGGATTTCATCATCCAGGATGATATGCTATTCAGAGGGAGTCAGTTGTGCATTCCACGAAGTTCTATGAGGGAGAATCTCATCAAGGAGAAGCATAGTGGAGGATTGGCTGGACACTTTGGTCGTGATAAAACCCTTGCTTTGGTTGGTGAGAATTATTATTGGCCACAATTGCAGCAAGATGTGAAGAAGTTTGTATAGAGTTGTAGAGTATGTCAGATGGCGAAAGGAGTGAAGCAGAATACAGGGTTGTATCAGCCATTACCTATACCAGAGAAGCCTTGGGAGGATATCAGTATGGACTTTGTTCTTGGTTTACCGAGGACATAGCGGGGACACGATTAAATTTTTGTGGTAGTTGACAGATTTTCAAAAATGGCACATTTCATTCCCTGCAAGAAGACTAATGATGCTGTTCATGTAGCAGAATTGTTTTTCAGAGAAGTAGTGAGACTTCATGGTTTGCCAAAGACCATAGTTTCAGATCGGGACACTAAGTTTGTTGGATATTTCTGGCGTACATTGTGGAAGAAGTTAAAGACAGATTTGAAGTTCAGTTCATCACATCATCCACAGACTGATGGACAAATAGAGGTGGTGAATAGGAGTTTGGGAAATTTGCTGAGATGTTTGGTTGGAGATAAGCCAACAGGATGGGATTTGATTTTACCACAGGCAGAATTTGCATACAATAATTCTGTCAACAAGAGCACTGGTAAATCACCATTTCAGATTGTATATGGAGGTAGTCCAAGAAATGCATCTGAATTGAGGAAGATAGATAAAGGAGAAATAAGTAGTGCTGAAGTTGAGGATTTTGCAGAACACTTGAAGAACATCCATGAGGAGGTGAGGAAGCATATTACCAAGATGAACGCACAGTATAAGGCTAAGGCAGATGAGAAAAGGAGGTATAAGGAATTTCAAGTTGGTGATGAAGTCATGGTTCATTTGCGGAAGGAGCGGTTTTCAGTTGGTACATATAACAAGCTGAAAATGAAGAAGTTTGGACCATGTAGGATACTAAAGAAACATGATTTAGGAAACGCATATGAGGTAGAATTGCCTACTGAGCTAAATATTTCACTAGTGTTTAACATTTCAGACCTGACAGAGTATCATGAAGGAGGTGTTGAAGATGAGATCATAGCAGCACAGTGGAGTATTCTAGCAACTAGTTCAGACACTAAGGAGATCGAAGATATACTGGACAGTCGTATTGGCAGAAGCACAAGGAACAGGATATATGAAGAATATCTGGTCAAGTGGAAAGGACGACCTGTTGAAGATTCATCATGGCTGACAAAGGAGGAGATTAGCCATCTTGGTTTTCCTCTGCACACCTGAGTCATAACAGGGTCACTTCTCAAATTACCCCGGGCGTCTGATGCAGGAGCATCCTGGGTGTAAGAGCAATCTTGCATCACCCAAAAATATTTTTTTTTTTTTTTTGTATTCAATAAGGGCTATTTTGTGCAGAGCTGCTATTTATGGAAAGTTACTATTTTTGGTAATTTTTGTATGTGCTCAAAATGATCTGATTTCTTTCTTGGAGGTTCATTTTGGTCATATAAGTCTGCCAGTAAAGTTTCATTGCCAGATCAAGTGTATATTGGAAGATATTGAAGATTTTCGGTATTGGCAGCAGGGTACAGAAACTTCGAACTCAGTTTTGAAGGCTTTAGAGGCCCCGGATGAGGTCAAATTTTGGGCTAAACGAAGCTTGCTTAATTTAGGTGTTGTAGAGCTCATCGCGCCCTTTCTGAAATGGGGTTACAATAGTCAATCGGGTCAACTGGTGATGACTTATGGTCTTCGGAAGTTGGGTCACCTGAAATGGCGGAAAATGATTTTTCTTCAAAATTTCTGTTCGGGTTTCAAAATTTATTTTGAGCTGACTATGATGTAATGAAATGTAAAATAAAAAAAAAATAATTCTAAGTTTGGTCGGCCTTATTGGCTAAAATTCTGGAACCTTCCCAGGCAGTGGAAAATTGCCTATATAAGGAAGGCTGTATTATTGTCTTAGGCAGTTCAGAATAGCTCTGGGTAGTAGATCTGGGTATTGATTCGAGGCTTTGTCCTACAGAATATTGTAAGGGAATGCCCATGTGGCTTTGCATATTGTAATTCTGAAAGTTTGTAATTCCACATTTGTGGAGATAATAAGAAGCCAATTTTCTGTTCTTGCATATTGTTGTTGTTTCTCTATTTCTGTTATGTGTTTGTGGTATTAAGGGGAGCACCCTTCATCACAAACATGGAAGACCATTGGGCTAATTGTGTTGATGATTATGAAGTAAGGGTTCCTGATTACTGTTAGATGAGTCTAGAGTTGGAGCAAGGTTCCCTTTTGTTGAAGATACCGTAGAAGGTGGTAGATGCTAACTCAGATAAAATTTTGGATTATATATATAATATGGACAAGTTTTTCACAAGGGCCATTCTAAATACAGAAATGGATCGAGATGAGAATGATAGTATGGATTTCAAAGCCCACCATGTGGTTAAATTGATGAAATCATGGATTGCTCATCCTTTCCAAATGCACCCAGTTCTAATGAAACAACTCCTAGAGAAACCCTCTTGAGAAAAGAAGAAGGGAGAAAAGGTTTTGAAACCATAGTTCAAAGAGGTTGCTCCTTTAAGGCCAAAAATTGTATATCGGTATGAGTGCCCCACTGCATATGGTCCAGCCACACACTCCAAAAAGGTAAAGATTAGGATGACTGAAAGCATTGCACTGCCAGATATACCTTCATCTAGTAGCCATGACTCTCCCAATATGACCAAGAAGAAAAATTTCAAAATAATAGGGCCCAAGCTGTCCGGAGTAATCAAGGGTCATGTGTATAAGAGAAAGAGAGGCTCAATGCCCACACAAATGGATACCTTGGTGGAAGATGATGAAGATGAATTGGATGAAGTTCCCCTTAGTAGGAGGACCCAGTCTACGGGATTTTTGAAGAAGAGGAGAGTAATGGACAATAATCCTAAGAACATGGGAGGGGCTACTCAGGATGAGCTAGTAAATCTAGATGCTCTCGGTGATGATGAGTTTGACCTCACAAATTTTGTAGGGCTACATGGTTTTAAAGAGTTCAAGTAGCAAGCTCCTATGCATTTTACAAGTCTTTTTAGTGGCGTAGGAGAGGACACCCAATAAGAATCTCAAGAGCAAGATGATGTAGAGATGGCCGATGCCCAGAAGGAAACTAGAGAGCCATAAAATGACTCTTCTATTGGGGTCACCTCAAAAGAAGAAGTAGCTACATGGGTCCTATTGGATTCATCCATTCCAAATCAGCCTCAGCATTCAACTCCACCTATAGTTCCACTTCAAGAGCCTCCCAATACCCTACTTTCCACTCCATTATGAACCACTCCATTGCCTTAGCAACCTTCTTCATCCCATGTTCCCCTTTCAACTCCACCTCCACTAGCCCATTCAACCACTCCCCTTGTGTCTCCTACACCTCCCTCACTCAATATTCCTCCCCAAGTTCATGTGCCCTTACCACAAGTCCATTGTGAATCAGTGCCTCAGAGCTCGCAGGAGCTAGAGAAAGAAGCAGAAGTCACTAGTGAAGAAAGGATGGAAGAAGCTCATACAGGATCTGAGGAACCAGATGACAAGGGAGAATCATAGGTAGAAGAAGAGCCACATACTGAAGAAGAGAAGCAACAAATAGATACTAAGGAAAAAATGGCTGATGAGTAGTAGACAGCTGATGATGAGGAATGCACACAGGAAGAGGGCAGACAAAATAATGAAGATGAACAGGAAATAGAGAAAGAAGAGGAGAGTCAAGAGGAAATAGAAACAAGGCACCCAAAAAATTCTTCCACATTGGCAACTCCCTATGAGCCATTGAATGCATTCTCAAAGCCCACATGGTTCACCAAGGAAATACAACAAAGGGTGCAGGTGTATATAGATGATGAGGCTGACATAACCATGCTAGGGTGCGCTTTCCACCAAATGGCACTAGTTCCTCGAGCAAGGACAATGTCTTATGTAACACAATACCAAATGGGTAGGTGGAAAGCATAGGTGGCTATTCCTACAATGGATGCCAGTGTGAATGAGATCACTCCAGATGACTATGTGTTGGAGGAGGTAGACTTGGGGGAGCCCACCAAAGAAGGTAGAAAAACCTTGGCTACATTGGGATTGAAGCATGCTTTAGGCTTCATGGATAAAGACGAAGAGAGGATAAAGGATCTTGTAGAGAAAAATGAAGCTATGAAGAGATTCATTTTGAAAACAATGTGTCTAATTGACCCAAATAACCCTGAGGCCTCATTATAGGCAATTTTGGAGAAGAAGGGGGATATAGATATAGATGTTCCACATTCTTTTGTACAGGCTTGTGCTGAGTGGAAGCTTGATTTTGAATATTTTTCTAGCTTATCCCATGGGAGGATCCTAAGGCCCTTTCAGAACATTTTGGCAAGAATAAATTCCTTAATAGAAATTATGAGTGAGGAAAATGGTGTAGAGGAAACCATCCTTAATTGAGAAAAGGTGTTGGATGAGCTAACAAGGATAAGGAAGTAGCACTTCCAAGTTTTGATGAAGATATATGAAGGATCAGAATTGGATAATTTTGATGAGTGGATCCAAGAGATAGCTGTGGCATTGGCCATATTCGAAAAGGTTCTCAAGAGGTTAAACAAGAGAAGGGATGACAATATGCTTTTTGCAAAGGAGCTGCAGGAGTTCTTCAAAGGCCTAGACCTAGATCTATTTGATGAGGATGACGAGAAGACCAAGTACTCGGTAAATGACATCATCAATTAGTACTTAGGGATATTTTGAGGGGTGAAGACTAAAGAAGACCTCCAACAGATGTTTTACTAGAAGGAGGAAATTCAAAAAGTGCTATCTCATGAAGAAGAGATAAAAGCTTTTGCGCAAGAACTAATTGACTTCTGAGATATGCAGCAAGAGATCCTTCAATGGATTAAGATGCCATATTTTGATGAGGTGCTCAAGATAGTGGATAGGTTCAAGAAAGAACATCCAGAAGTGCCTCCTAGCTAGTAAGCCTCCAGTCTAAGATCTGCCAAATTTTGTGTACAGAAAATCTAGTTTTGACACTTCACCATTTTTGCAGAGCCTGATTTTTGGCATTTTGGCCATGTGAGTTTTTCAGCCTCTGACAAGTCTGCAAGTCCAAAATTTTGGGGATGAAGGACTTGGTACTTAGTCAATTTTGGGTCTTGAGTTTTTCGGACCAACTATCAGGATTTGGGCATTTTTTGGCACATCCGAAAGTTAACTCTAGTTATCTCAGAGATCATTTTTAGTCATCTGGGCTTTCTTTTTGGGATCATTTGTGCATGATTTTGGGACCTCAGCTTCCAGTTGGGTCCACGTGGAGAAGTCAGAGCCAAAGATCAAGGGCTGAAACATGGAGATTATTAAGTGCATGCACAAGTTCGAGCTCCATTTTTTAGTTGTTTAATGCCTGATTTATTCAAATCTTTGTAGTGCACGAGGATTAATTATGTGCTAGGATAGTTTAGCTAAGATTTAGAAGTAATTTATTTAATGCAAGCTTTAGTTTAGATTTACTTTCAAGTTTTAGTTGCAACGAAACCCTAGCTAAGAAAATAAGATCCCAACTCTATAAATTGTAATAAAATGATGTAATGAGGGTTGATTTGATCTTTAATACAATAGATACAATTGGTTCTTCATTCATGGTGTGATTTATTTTCTGTTTATGTGAAATTTATGAATGTGTGAATTTCTCATTCTTTTATTTCAAAGAGCCAATTGATTGTTTAATGGTTTTAAGTCTGCGATCTTTTTGTTCAGTGTTTGCTGGTATTGCATTGCTATGTTGTGATGAATTTCTAAGAAAATTATTCTTTGGTGCTTGAAGATTAACTTGTCTCACATGTGTGCACATCCGGGGGGGCTTCGTGATCTGATGAGTTTTGGCTTATTGTACGTCTACATTTGTTTGAATCCATTGATGATTGCATCCATTCACCTGAAGATTGTGACATGATCTGATCTCTATTTTGTGGGTTTCTTCATCTTCTTGGTTATTTAATTCACATGGTGGTGTGATGTTAGCATATGTCCATTAGGTTTCTTTTCAAAAAATTCATTTAAAATCTCTTGTCACCCTACATCTTCTAACCCTCTTTGTAAGTTATTTTCAGTAGATGAATTAAACTAGCATTGCTTTATCCTTAAATCTGAAAGTCATATAAAAAAAGAGAGAAATTTTGGTTTCCTAAAGTTTGTTTTATAGTTTCCCTTGAGAGAAGAACCAGAAAAGGCCTCCTTGTTAACAAATTCACATTTGTCTTTCATTGAGCTATCCAAGTGGTTGAGACCTAGCCAGAAGGAACCTTGAGATTGATTCTGTCAGTCTTCCAAGAGGGGAAGTTGCTCACACAAATTCCTAGCTATTGTCTTCCTGTAAAAATGATGCCCAAAAGTTTTAATTCAAACTTCATTTAATTTTTTTCCCTCCTTGGTTATTGTGATTGGACCTTAATTCAAGGTGAAATTTGAATTATGGGTCCTCACATTGCTCTAGGAGCCTCACCTTGAAACCTCTATATAAAGATTGTCATTTGTATTCATTTACACAACACATCAACACCAAGCAATTGCACTCAAGTGATAATATTTCAAGGAGATTCAAGCAAGCAAGGAATGGTGAAGTGAAGATTCAAGATTGCAAGAGGATGATATAGAAGATCAAGCCATTGTTGATATCAAGCATCTTTGTGAACACACCATTGTGAACACATACTTGGAGCAAGAGAGATCCTTTCTTCCTTTATCCACCATTACCAACATTCAAGCATTCAAAGATACAATCATGGGGTGGCAATTATAGATTGTGAGTTTGGTAGAAGTACTTTAGCCTTGGGGGCTTGGTATGTTTTTCTATCTCATTCAAATCTATGCATTGTTGTCTCATACATATTCATGCGAGGGTTTTGATCTTGAGGATTAGATCTTGGCATTACACTTTCAATACAAACACACACACATTCTATTTCAATTGGCTATTCATGGAGGTGAAGATCACCAAAACGGGGGTTTGACTAAGGCAAACCCCTATATAGCCACCCCCAAAACTCCCTTTTTCAGATATCTACAGTTGATGTTTTAGGAATTGGAGGACAGATCTGAGTACCCTTTTTGGAAAAATTATAAGATCTGTGAACAGAGTCAAAATCGGCCTTCAGAATAAAAATGTAGCCTTTGACCTTTTATTAGGGTCAAAGACTACCTGCTGCCAAAAATATGAAAGTTTTCTAGGTTTTCTCTGTCATGACTTCCTAGTCCCAGATCTAGTTGCAAAATCTTCCAAAACTCTGCATAGGCTTCAGAAAATAGGTATTTCTAAATATATTTCATGATGAGGTATGTATCTTGACCTAATTAATTTTCAAGTATTTCCAAATTTACTTATGTTATTCCAATTCAAAACACAGTTACAAATGAATAGTGTTGAATGTTAGGTGCATTGTTAAGGCTCAATTTTAAACCTATTCATTTTGGTGAGCTTGTTTATGAAAACTCTTTCTTTTATGGTGTTAGATTTAAATATTGTATGCTTATAAGATTAGATTTCTTGCATCTATATTTCAAAAATACAAAAAAAAATTGCAAAAATTCCTTTAAAAATACAAAAATATTTACATTTTCATGCTTTTAGTGCTTTCTTTGTATTCAACATGTATGATTCTTATTTTGAGTACTTTGATGAGGCTTTTATTGTACAAGAGGATAGATTCCCTAATGAGGTACATGGTAGTGATGATGAAAATGGTTTGAATATGGTCTCCATGGATCCTATTCCTATTTCACTCTCCTCCACAACCTCTCCAATTGACCTTTACCATAGGGTGTGTGCATGGTTACCTTCATGTCCCACTATTTGTAATATTGATAAAACTAAAATGATATATCCTACACCTTTGATGATGGTAAAAGGATGTCCTCGTATAACAATTAAGGGTAAATCTAGAGATCCTTTGGATTTCTTTGATAACACTGATTCTGTTTCACATGCTTATCACACACAAAATAACCCTTAGCCTACTGTTCCAGTTTCTTTACCGCCTTCTCAACCTATGCTTCCTCAAGCACCTAGGTATCCATCTACCTTTAAGGAGTATAACTTAGTTGACCAATTACGTGCTACTCCTGCTAAGATATCTTTATGGGAATTACTTCAAACTTCCCTGACATATCATGAGGCATTGCAAAAATCTTTATCTACTCTTCTTGCTTCACCTCCTAATCAAGAGAACATTCATTCTATTTTGGATTCTATGCATACTATGCCTTCTATACCTCCTATTATGTTTTTTGATAATGATTTAAATTCCCTAGAGGTGCAGAATCAATATGATGCTCTTATGGTGGTTGTCTCTATTAATCAGAGTATCATTCGAAGAACCTTAATTGATAATGGATCTAGGCTTAATGTTTTTAGCATGGATATGCTCAAGGAAATTAAGGCTGGTCTTACTACTATTCAACCTAATAATGTTCCTATACATGGATTTGAAAATATTGCAAAGAGAACTTTGGGCATTATTACCTTACTTGTTAAAGTTGGTCCAGTTATTCTAAATACTCCTATTCATGTTATGCCTGGGTGACTCAATTATAACCTTCTTTTAGGAAGACCTTGGTTACATACTATGCATGTAGTTCCTTCTACTCTTCATCACAAGGTTAGGTTCATCTATAACAACTTAATGTATACATTACATGCAGATGATGCCCTGAATCCTTGCTTAAATGCATAATATGCCAAAATCTTTGAACCTCTTCAACCTAGTAAAGAGATTGAAAAACAACTAGAGATACAAAAATCTAAGATAAAACAACCTTAGATTCAACAACAGGAAGCTCCATCTTTTTCTTCTTTGACTGAGGATGATTGGGGGACATTGGATTTTAATCTTACATTTATTGGAGAATACAAGGTCTCTTATTTGGAATTTATGAAGCAACAAAATGAATTTGAGAAAAAAGTTTTTATTTCTTCTCTGCTTTCTGAAGAACTAAAAAGTAATTTTGTTGCCGCTTCGATTAATGAAATGATTGAAACTATAAATCCTGATTGTTATGACATTGTGACATATGTCACTCCTTGGACTCCTAATATGACTAATTGATATGGTCCTGGTTATCATTTTCTTAAGAAATCAAGATTTAATGGGAAAGGATGTGGTAAATATGAACAAGGTATACAAGTACCTTTGGATAATGAAGTTTATGATCATACATATGGATTTGGATTCAATCCTTATAGACAACCATTAGATTTTCCTCTTAATATTAATCATATTTGTGATGGACAGTTAAAGTTGGTTAACCCATTGCTTATTGACCTTAATCAAGAACCCTCTTTGGATATTTTTCCTAAAGATGAAGCCTTAATGGAATTTTTAGGGGTTTATGAAGATTTACCTAAGTTTCATCACAAATGAGGAAAGCCTTATTGTTTAAAAACTGATGCTTATTTTGGAGAACATGATAAACAAGATATTCTCCCTTTACCGATGGATCCTCTGATAAGAAGTGATTTTTTAATTACTGAAACTATTGATATTCAAGTGGATGAAAACAACTCTGAAAGGATGATAAAAATTGGGTAATGTTTGAATCAGGATGAACGTGATTAGTTGATTTCCCTTTTGCTTGAATTTAAGGACGTCTTTTCTTGGACATACTCAGATATGCCGGGTATAGATTATAAGATTATTACTCATAACATTGTTTTAAAACTGAATATGAAACCTGTGAAGCAGAAAATTTGAAAGATGAATCCATGAATCGCTTTATTAGTCAAAGGTAAAATTGAGAAATTATTGGATTATGGATGTATCCATTCTATTGACTATTCAGATTAGATTTCAAACATTGTGCCTATGTCAAAAGGAGAAAATAAGATAAGGATGTGTACTAATTTTAGAGATTTAAATAAGGCATCCTTGAAAGATGATTTCCTGTTACCTAATATCAATATGATTGTGGATTCAACAACGGGTCATGCCTTGTTATCTTTTATGGATGGTTTTTCAGGATATAATCAAATCTTTATCCCTCCTGAAGATCAATTTAAGACTACATTTATAACACCTTGGGGAACCTTTTGTTGGGTCATGATGCCTTTTGGATTAAAAAATGCATGAGCAACTTATCAACAAGCTATGACACTGATTTTTCATGATTACATCTATAAGATTATGTGGATGATATCTTGGCAAAATCTATATAAAGAAAAGATCATGTTACTATTTTATGATAGATATTTGAAAAGATTAGAAGTTATAATATGAGATTGAATCCTAAGAAATGTGTCTTTGGAGTTGATTCCAGTAAACTATTAGGATTTATATTCTCTAAGTGAGGCATTGAAGTAGATACTGAAAAGATTGAAGCTATTGTTAATATGCCTCCTCCTAGGAATATTTCTCAGTTATGAAGTTTACAAGGAAAAATACAAGCTATTCGTTGCTTTATTTCTAATTTAGCAGACTGAACTATCCCTTTTACTTCCTTGCTTAGAAAGGATACCACTTTCTCTTGGAATGATGACTGTAAACAAAATTTCAAGCAATTTAAGGAGTATCTTATGAATCCTCCCATCTTGCAGCCTGCTAATTTTGATAAACCATTCCATTTATACACTTCAGCGACTCCATAGGTTGTGAGTGCGTTGTTAGCTCAAATTGATGATGATGGTAAGGAAAGACCTATGTATTACATTAGTCAGACTTTACTTGATTACGAAACAAGATATACAAATTTAGAAAGACAATGTCTAGCTGTAGTTTATGCATGTTAGAAAATTAGGCATTATCTTATAAATGATGAAGTTAATGTGGTTGTCAAATTTGATCCTTTGAAACATATTTTCTCACAAATTGATCTCTCTAGCCGTTTGGAAAAGTGGGTGATGTTGCTTACTGAGTTTGATCTTAATTTTATTTCTTAGAAGTCTATTAAGAGACAGGCGTTAACAAATTATTTAGCTGAAGCTCCTTGTCATCACTCAGATAAATGTTCTACTTCAATAGAATTTCCTGATGATAATATCCTAGCTATTCAACATGATGCTATTTGGGAGTTATATTTTGATGGGTCTAAGTGTAAGACAAGTTCTGGTGTGGGTATCATCTTGATTCCCCCAACAAAAAAACCCATCCCTCTATCATATAAATTAAGCTTTCCTTGTACTAATAACATTGTGGAGTATGAAGCTCTTATAGCTGGACTATGAGCAGCTTCATCCCTCAATATCAAACATTTACAAATATATGGAGATTCACAATTGATTTTTGAATAGATTAAAGGAGGATATCAGACTAAGAATGCTAAAATGACACAATACAGATATTTAGCTCTTGATGTGCTTTCACAATTCTCCTCTTATACAATTCAGACTTTACCTAGGAAGGATAATCGACATGCAGACGCCATGGAAAGCATAGCTTCTTTGGTTTGTCTTGAGAATAATGATGAAAACTTTCAATTTACTATACAAATTCTTAAAAGGCCTGTAATTTTTGACAAGATTACCTCTGATTGTTTCAATTTGCATCAGAATGAATGGTATTCACATATTTTTCATTTTTTGAAGGATGGTACTTTTCCTGAATCAGAAACAAGGAACACGTGTAATCATATTAGGAAACTTGTAGCACATTACATCATTTTAGGAGATACACTTTACAAATGCTCTTATGAAGGGTTATTATTAAGATGTCTCAATAGAACTGAAATTCCTATAGCTTTAGTAGAAGCTCATTCTTGTTTTTGTGGGGAACATTTTGGTGGAAAATCCTTGGTTAATAAATTGCTTCAAATGGGATATTATTGGAGAACAATGGAACATGATTCTTTTATGTTTGTTAAGAAATGTCCTCAATGTCAACAACATAGTAATTTGATTCATGATCCTACTCGTGAGCTTCATAATCAGGTTTCTCCATGGCCTTTTAGTGTTTGGATTTTTGACCTTATTGGAAAAATCTCACTGGCTTCTTCTCAAGGACATACTTACATTATCACTGCTATAGATTACTTCATGAAGTGGGTTGAAGTTGTCCCTCTTCATTCAACAATAACGGATGTTATTTTTGATTTCATCCTTAATAATATCATAACAAGATTTGGTATTCCTTCAACAATAATTTCAAATAATGGAACCTCTTTTAAAAAAAAAGAAATCATGGAATCCTTGGAGAAATATAGAATTCAACATAGATTTTCAACTCCTTACTATCCTCAATCTAATGGACAAGCTGAAGCATCAAATAAAATTATTGAACAAATTTTGAGAAAAATAGTTAGTGAGCATGTGAAGGATTGGCATACTCAACTAACTTATAATTTATGGGCCTATATGACTAGTGTTCGTACTGCCATGGGTACTTCTCCTTACAACCTTGTTTATGGTACTGATACTATTATGCCTTTGGAACTAGAAATACCTTCTCTACATTTTTCATTTCATGGGATAATTGATAAAGATACTTTTCGTGAAGAACGCTTACAAGAATTAGAAATGTTGGATGAACAATGAATACATGCATTAGAACATATAAAAGATTATCATAAATCTCTTTAGAAACAATACAATCATAATGAAATTGAATGAACATTTATGGTTGGTGATTTAGTCCTTTATGAGAATTAATGAAATGTGAATGCTTTACTGGGCAAAAAAGGAAAATTTAGCCCTAATTGGCTTGGACCTTTTGTTGTTACTGAAGACTTTGGTTTAGGTTCTTATAAACTTGCTGATGTGCATGGTGTTTCTTTTAAGGAACCCATTAATATTATGCATCTTAAACTTTATTATCCTTAATTTCATTTATTTTCCTATGCATTTATGTATTCCTTATAAAGTTTTATTTTATAGGTTATGTACTTTTAGAAAAATTACATATTGAATATATTTATGCACTTTCTTTCTTTCTTTCTATTAAGTTTTATATTGATGAAAGCATAGTAATCAAATATATAACTAATTAGTAGAGAAATTTTTTCATTCATCAACAAAGAGTTTTCATGTTTTGATACATATGTGGCCAATGACCCTATCTATCACTACATCTATCACTACATCTATCACTATGCTCTGATGGCCGATGACTTCTAGCTCTCTCTCCTATATGATAGGAAGATGAATATTTTTGTATTCGTGTGTGGCTCCTTGATATGATCATACCTTGGGGATGCTCTCGGGCACTCTGTAGCTTACCTATTAGCTTCTCCTCTCTTTCTCTGCATAATCTCAGCTCTCACTAGATGCATGCAAAGATATCGGCATGCTTGCCAGGATCTCTATGACCGATGGAAGAATCTCACTCGTCAGTTGGAAGTCGGTAGGATATAATTGTATGCTTGAGAATCTCAGATAAGAAGCTCCTCCACTCTACTATGCTAGCTATAGAATGAAAAATTTTATCAATCTAGTGTCCTGTTTATCTCAAATCAAATCACATATTCAATCAAATTTCATGTTTCATACCTAGGTCTCCCTCTTGGACATCACTAAAATGTCTAGATGGTGGGGGTGTGGAGTGACTAATCTCTCCATGCTCATTGTATCTAGGCCTCAATGGTGGTGTCTTTGTGTGGGGCTGTGGGGACCGTTGTGATCTCAATGGTGATGTGCGAGTAATCGATATATCCACACCCATATCACTAGGTGGGGGCATGTCTTCGGATCTCTCCTCCACTCTCTCCTCTACTCTATTTTCTCTCTCCTCCTCCATGGGATCTACCTTAGAGATGTGCTCCTCCTCATCTCTAATAACCTCATCCTCCTTTGTGGCACCACTATCTTGGTGTGTCACCTCTGTAAAACCTAGATCACCTGTGGGATAATCCTTTGAAAAGATAGGATGGATCCCCTACAAACTCTAGTACCTGATATAATCTAGGCTCATGCCTGAATTAGTCACATCTAATGGTACCTCTATGTCCTCTATCTCATCAGCATTGTTATCCTCTATGTCTGCTATTGATGGTTGGTGCATGGTGCCAGGTCTCTGATAGTATCTCATTGGTTGTACATAGTGAGGTACTACTTTAGGGACTCCTTGTAATAGGCCAAACTACCTCATCACCTGATCATAATAGTAGGGCATCAATATATGACTCTGATAACCCTCTAGCACCTTGTGCTGCTATGAATGTCTTATCTAGAATCATGTATTAGGCCACTCTATTATTTGACAGTAGGGTCTCCATTTCACATCAGTACTCACAATGTGGTCTAGATGTACTCTCCAATAGAGCATATCTCCGTACTACCAAACATCTCTCAAAGGATATGTGAAGGCTCTCACTGTGCTCACATCTACCATCACTAAAAATCCCTGTGGATGTGTACATGTGAAATTCTCAAACATCCAAATCTGTAGGAGTGTGCATATCGACAGAATCTCCCACTGATACCTTACTAGCTGACCTAGCTCATGGTATAGCTGAGCTAGCTTGCTGTGACCCCATGAAAACATGGTCCTCTCTCTCTCCATCTTTTGCATGAGATGTGTAAGAGGTGAAAAAAATATAGTACCCTTTGAGTTGGGTAACACAACCAAGGATACTATGCAAAGCATCACCTTCCATACTAAAGGTGTAGGGTCTGATAGTATGGATGATAATAGGACCTAATCTGATCGGGTCCGCATCTATGGAAGCCATCCTATACAATACTTCATGTCTACATATATCTCCTCACAAGCATGCTATGCTCTAGGTCTAATGGTCTCACCTTTGACTAGAAGCCACATGATCCTATAGACATCCTCTAATGTCACTGTAATCTCACCAGAGGGAAGATGGAAGGAGCATGTATCCTCATCCCACCTCTCTATCAGAGCAGATAACATGGCTTAGTGTAGTCTGATCTATGGAAGGACTAATACCTAGTATAATCCCAAATCCTTTAGTAACATCTCCTCATCATCAAGCTTAGATAGTCTCTCTCTGATCATGACTAGAAACTCTCCAAAGGGATGTTCTTAGAAACAGACCAAGTCCTACAAGCACAAACAAACATCATATCGGTCATCTACATCATAAAATCTGCATATCTAACTAAAATAGGTCAAAGTTGACCTCAGTTAGGTCAAGAATTACCTTACTAGGTCAATGTTGACTTTTTTGGGTCAAGGTTGACCTCATCCCAGAAATAGGCAAAAACCCTCTAGTTAATGTCGACTTTCATGGGTCAAAGTTGACCTAGATGGGTCAATGTTGACCTAGATGGGTCAGGGTTGACCTAAGAGGGGTAAAGTTGACCTTTCCTATAAAAGTAGGAATTTGGAAAGTACAAAAGAAGACAACAGTAAACTCACCTCAGGTAGTGACCATCTGGTAGCTAGGCTGTGTCTCAGAAGCTCCTGGTACATTGCTCGAAGTTCCTCTCTTCTTGACATCTTGCTTCCTCATTTCAAATCTACAAATGGTAAGAATGAGTAAGTATTTCTCTCTTTTCCTTATTTATAAATTCAAATTAGGGTTTTATTAGGGTTTCTTTTTTGAGTTTCCTCAGGGTAAACATGGATTTCCCTTCTTATGCATTTAGACAAACATCCACTCTTTTCATCATAACTTGAGTTCAGTAACTCCATTTTTAGTGTTGCCAATGTTGTTGTAATCATGATTCAGATATCTAACTCCTTGAACTAATTTAGGAAGGTTAGGAATCCTTCTAATTGGTTTAGGAAAGGACTTTTCAACACACTGCATATCTAGTATATAGAGTTTTTCTTATCACCCTGTTTCACCATTCTGAAGTAGAAAGCCAAAATAGGGGGGCATAAGGGGATCTATACACTTTTAAAATTGTCATATAGTAAGCCCTAGGTGATTTATGGATTTTCATTAACCTTGTGTGTTTCAGGTTCTAACAGTTTTCTATAGGATCCTTACATTGAGGACTTGGCTATATCCTTTTTATTTAATATGATGTTTTCTTACTTTAGCTTGCATATTGACGTAGTGTCATATCTGAGCTAAAGTGGGGGCTAAATGTATCATATTAAAATGGAATCACTTCCATCTTGATAGGTTTAGCATCCTCTTTTAGTACATTCATCATGATAGACTTGCATTTAGGATGCATTCTGCACTTGATTCCTTCATTCTAGGTGAAATTAGGGTTAGGATCCCAAGGATTCTCCTTAATTTACCTCTTCCATGGCCCTATTTTCTAGGTAGGACTTAGAAATAGGTCCTCCTAGCCTTCATCACAATCATCATAGGATTTTATGCCACTCCTCAACATTCTGTCCCATCCTGGCATCATTTCTAGGTCTCTAAGCATCCCCGGGACCTCCTATCCTGATTTTGGCTGGATCTCAACCCACTGGGTCAAAGTTGAGGTTGACCCTGACCTAGGTCAGAGTTGATATCATCCCTGACCTAGGTCAAAGATGAGGTCATCTTTGACCTCCTCTGAAATATGTGCCCATTTTCTAGATTTGGTCCCGACGGGCCTCGAAATCAATGTCGGGCCCTCGGATCTGAGTGCAAAAAGGTTTTAATTCAAAATTCATTTAATTATTTTCCCTCCTTAGTTGGTTATTGTGATTTGACCTTAGTTCGAGGTGAAATTTGAATTATGGGTCCTCACATTTCTCTAGGAGCCTCACATTGAAACCTCTATATAAATACTCTCATTTGCATTCATTTACAAAACACATCAACACCAAGCAATTGCACTCAAGTGATCATATTGTAAGGAGATTCAAGCAAGCAAGGAATTGTGAAGTGAAGATACAAGATTTCAAGAGGATAATATAGAAGATCAAGCCATTGTTGATATCAAGCATCTTTGTGAACACATACTTGGAACAAGAGAGATCCTTTCTTCCTTGATCCACCATTACCAACATTCAAGAATTCAAAGATATAATCATGGGGTAGAAATTATGGATTTTGAATTTGGTAGAAGTACTTTAGCCTTGGGGGCTTGATATGCTTTTCTATCTCATTGAAATCTATGCATTGTTGTCTCATACATATTCATGCTAGGGTTTTGATCTTGAGGATTAGATCTTGGTATTACACTTTCAATACACACACACACACATTCTATTTCAATCATCTATTTGTGGAGGTGGAGATCACCAAAATAGGGGTTTGACTAAGGAAAACCCCTATATAGCCTCCCCAAAAACTCCCTTTTTCAGATATCTATAGTCGTTGTTTCAGGAATTGGAGGATAGATCTGAGTACCCTTTCTGGAAAACTTCCAAGATCTATGAACAAAGTCAAAATCTACCTTCAGAATAAAAATGTAGCCTTTGACCATTTATCATGGTCAAAGACTACCTACTACTAAAAAGATGAAAGTTTTCTGGGTTTTCTCTGTCACGGTTTCTTGGTCCCAGATATGGTTGCAGAATCTTCCAAAACTTTGCACAGGCTTCAAAAAATAGGTATTTCTAAATCTATTTCATGATAAGGTATGTATCTTGACCTAATTAATTTTCAAGTATTTCCAGATTTACTTATGCTATTCCAATTCAAAACATAGTTACAAATGAATAGTGTTGAATGTTAGGTGCATTATTAAGGCTCCATTTTAAACCTATTCAGTAAACTTGTCCAAAATTTAGATATGTTATTAAAATCCCAAAAGGGTATCTCAAAATATTTTTGGTTTGAGCCTGAGAGGTCTACACAAGAAGTTATACCTTGATAACCCTATTTGGAAGGCTACTAGGAAGACTAGGCCTAGGATGTGAAAGCTCACCATAAAGGAGTTTGAAAATTACATTAGATGTTTGGAAACCTTCAAAGTTATGAAGTATGGTATCAAAGAGGTCATAGCCACCTCTACTCCACATCAATGTCACTTCATTCTAGAATACTAAGTAGAAACATCAACTTTAATTTGGAGATCGCAACATTGTAATCAAGCTCTTTATATAATTAAATATAACAAATTGCACTCAATAAGGGCTTGGTCTATATTTGGTTTTTGTTTTTTATCTAGATCAATTACTTCAATCTATATAATTTATGAATATGACTATTTTTATGTAATTTTATAGCTTTTGTGATGTTAGCATAAGTGGATGGATAATGTGATCATGGTTTACATGCTTCCCATTTTTCGCAATGTTTATGTTGATGTTACATTATACATTGTGGTGGATAAAAATCTAAAGTGTTGTAAAAGATTTGCATCTGGCTTATCACCTTAGACTAGATTTATTTATTCTTGTTTTCTTTTTCTCTTTTCATCCCCTTGCAAATAATGAGTAGAATTCTAAAATATCAAAGGTTGTTTTGTGGAAAGAAAACAAATCCTCCATTTTGAGAACTTCCCATAAAGTGGTTTTCCTTAAGTTAAACCTTTTAAGGTCAACAATTCCTTTATATAAATTATTTATTATATAAATAATATTTTTCATAATTTATGAAATAATAAGATAAAATTCATCATCAACATTGACAATAGCTCATATGGTGCATTATCTGGCTAGCAAGATACCATATGAATTATGGTAAGGTGAAACTCCTATTGTTAGCTATTTAAGAATTTTTGGTAGCAAGTGTTTTATCAAAAGAGATGTTGGCATAGATAAATTTGATGCTAGAAGTGATGAAGGGATCTTCCTTGGGTATTCCACTAAAAGAAAAGCATATATATGTTACAAATTGAGAACTAAGAAAATAATTGAGTGTGAATGGTAGAATTGATGAAAGGTTACAGGTACAAGAAAGAACATGTGAATTCAATCCTTATGATCTAGATTAGGAAAATTTTGAAATGGAGATATTTGAGAGAAATCAAAATCAACTACAAATAGGTCAAGGTTAGGAAGAAGTATAGGAACAACTACAAGAGGGTTTGTTACTAGGAAGTGACACAAATATGAATATGAGTGAGCCAAAAGTGCTCAAGACACCTAAGTATGTTGAGAAGAATCATCCATAGGATCAAAACATTAGAGACAAGAGTACAAGAAGTAGGACAAGGTTAGAATTCATAAATGCAGTCTTTTTGATCTCGTAGGTTGAACCAAGGACACCTGAAGAGGCTTGTAGTGATGAGTATTGGATTAAGGCAATGAAAGAAGAATTGGATCAAATTGAGAAAAGAAACACTTGGGAATTGGTCCCAAGACATAAAGACAAGAATGTCATTGGAAAAAGTGGGTTTTTAGAAATAAAATGAATGAAGATGGGGTTGTGATTAGGAATAAAGCCAGATTAGTGTGTAAGGGATATTCATAGAAAAAAGGAAATTATTTTGAGGAGACCTTTGCACTAGTTTTGAGGATAGAGGCAGTCAAGTTATTCTTGGCCTATGTTGCACACAAATATTTTAATGTATACTAGATGGATCTATCAAGTCTACATTCGTAAATGGTGATTTAGAAGAATAAGTTTATATTCAGCATCCAGATGGTTTTCCTTTGACAGATGATAGAGATATGGTTTCAAGATTAAAGAAAGCATTGTATGGATTAAAGCAAGCTCCAAGGGCTTGGTATGAAAGGTTGTACATGTATTTACTACATCTTGGTTTGAAGAAGGGTAGTGCAGATAGTAACTTGTATCTAAGATAAAATAATGAAGTACTTTGATAATAGAAGTGTTTGTTGATGACATTATCTTTGGGGTTAATGATGCTATGAGTAATAAGTTTGCAGAAGAAATTAGAGGTGAGTTTGAGATGTCAATGATAGGGGAGATGAAATTATTCCTAGGATTATAGATAAATCAAAACAAAGATGGGATTTTCATATCACAAACAAAGTATCTAAAAGAGTTTCTAAAAAAATATGGCATGGATGAGAGTAAACCAGTTGGAACTCCTATGGTAATAGGGAGTAAGTTATCCATTTCAGATGAGGAAAAGAATGTACCTCAAACACAGTATAGATCAATGATTGGATGGCTTCACTATCTAACACATTTTAGGCTTGATATTGCTAATGCAGTTGGAATTGTTGGTAGATTCTAGGTAGATCCAAAGGAGACACATCTTGTAGTAGTAAAAAAGATATCTAGATACCTCAATGGCACAATTGACCTAGGACTATGGTATGATAGGTAAGATAACTTCACATTGAATGTTTACATTGATGCAGATTGGGTAGGATGTGTAGATGACAAGAAAAACACTAGTGGAGGTGCCATTTTCCTTAGGAAGAGGTTGATCTCTTGGCTTAGCAAAAAGAAGGACTGTGTATAACAATCAACAACAAAATCAGAGTATGTTGCAACAACAATCAACTATATTCAAGTTATTTAGATGAAGAAAATGTTGAAGGACATTGGTGTGAATTGAAGAGAAAATTTTATCATACATTGTAATAACAAAAGTGTGATAAACATGTCAAAAAACTTAATGACACATTCAAAGAGTAAGCATATTGCAATCAAGTATCATTTTATGAGAGATAAAGTGACACAAAGTGGTGAAGCTTGAGTACATCAGTACAAAGGAGAAGACAACAAACATCTTCAACAAACCATTGAGTAAAGATATCTTTGAATATCTTAGTGGTAATCTTGAAGTTAGATCCTCACCAATAGGTAACTAAGTGATGCAGGAGCATCTTGGGTCTTTGACCAATCTTTCATCAACCAAAAACATTTCCTATTTTATGTTCCTATAGGTTGTTTTCTTTGTAGTCATTGCAGCTGTTGATTTATTTCTATGCAAAGGTAATGCAAAGATGTGGACCTATTTTTGAACCATCTCCTATGTTCACAAGTCTTAATTCATCTAGAATTAAGAGTTATCATCGTTCTCATCGGGTATCAATTTTTCAGCCAGTTTCGCATGAAACATGGAATCTCTTTTCCTTGCGCGGATCCGTTGAAGGAAATGGGACCTTGCGAAGTTGGGGAATTTTTATTGAATCATGTGTGGACCTAAATGCTACTTCACATCGTGTTTTGTTCATTCTTTTTGTAATTTTAGTTTTTTGTTCCTAAGTGGACATATAATGTAATTAAATACCTGACTGGACAACTTGTGGCTTAGATGGCTATATAAGAAGCTTAGGTTGGTAGTAGTAGGGCATCAATAGTAGAAATAAGAGGTAAGAAAGTAGTAGTAGAAGGGTATAAGAAGATACATGCAAGCTAAGGCTTTGATTTCACAATTCTCTTTGTATAAGGCCAAAACCCAGAAGGCCTCACAGTCGGGCATGTTGAATGTTTTTCAATAATTGTATTAGTGTGGTTTCTAGTTGCCTTTCCTTATTTCCATTGTTTTTTCACCATTTCATGTGAATTATATGTATTTCTTTTGTGTGTAACTCTGAGCAGGGCTTGTTTGTTGATTCAAGTAGAGTCAATTCTCCTTGATTCCTCTTGGGCTTACCCTGCTCTTACGTCAGGTGGTATCAAAGAAAGTTCTTTCTTGTGGATTGGATCATGGAGAACCTTATTGGATTGGTTGTAGGCTGGTGGATCTAATATCTAACCTATAACTTGCATAAGGTTATGATCTTGTCAGAACCTGATTGTCAAGATGGTTCATGGTAGAGGAAATGATAATGCTATCATGGATATGTTAAGGAAGATTGCAACTAGGCTTGAAGCTATAGAGACAGTGCAAAGAAGAGGTACACATCTTGAAGATGTTAGTGATGAAGAAGAGGCACCACCTAATCTTGAACCTGAAGTTGAGAAGGATGAGGAAATACTTTTGAGATTTTTGTCTAAGGCTAACTCCAAACCCACAGTTGAAGTTGCTTGTTATGATGGAAGAATTGAGATTGATACACTCTTGGATTGGATCTCTAAGATGGATAAATACTTTGAGTATGAAGGTACTCTTAATAATGAGAAGGTTAAGATAGAAATCATTAAGTTGAAAGGTCATGCATCTCTTTGGTGGGATCATTTGCAAACTGAGAGATAGAAGAGGGGAAAAGAAAAGATCAAGACATGGATGAAGATTCTTGGAAAGATGAAGAAGAATTTTATTCCAATTGACTACCAAGTTAGTTTGATGAGAAAATTTTAGAATATGAGACAATGGGACATGAGTGTGAAGGAATATACTAAGGAATTTTACAAATTAGATATCAGATCTGGACATGTGGATGATGAAGTTGAGAAAGTGGCTAGGTACCTTAATGGCCTAAGGACATCAATTCAAGATGAGATCAGTTATATTGAAATAGATAGTGTGGAAGAGGCATATCAATTTTCTTTGAAGGTATAAGAGAGATTGAAAAAAATACATGATGAAAGATAGAGAGGAAGAAGTGGTAGATTTCAGAGTAGAGGCAGAACTTATGGAGAAGTAGTAGATCTAACAATACAATGCAAGATAAAGGATGGAAAGATGAACTTTCTGGTAAAAGAGGTAATTACTCTAGAGGTAGCTATACTAGTTACTCTAGGAATAACAATAGTGGGAAAAGAGATGAGAAATATTGGTTTAAAGGTACTTGTTACAAATGTGGTGAAGAAGGACATAGAGCTTTTGAATGTACTAACTCTAGAAAGAAGAATGGAGGTAATGGCAGAAACAATTTGGCTTGTGAAGAAGTTGAGGAATTACCTAATGAACTTCAACATGGTGAGAACTTGATGTTAAGAAGGATCTTGTGTAATGAAGAAACTGATGAGGGACATATTTTGAGATAAAGTTTGTTTAGAACCAGATGTAAGATCGTTGAAAAATGTTTCAAGGTAATCATTGATAGTGGAAGTTCTAATAATTTGGCATCTGAAGAGCTGGTTAACAATTTGCAGTTTCAGAGATTGAGACATCCTAAGCCTTACCATATTTCTTAGATCCAGAAGGAGCATAAACTATTTGTAAGTGAACAATGCCTTGTTAAATTCAAAATTGGGAATTATCATGATGAAGACTTGTGTGATAGTATGCCTATGGATTGTTGTCATATTATTTTGGGAAGACCTTGGAAGTATGATAGGAAAGATTTGCATGATGGTAGATTGAATCAATATACAATTTGGATGGATGGGAAGAAACAAGTGTGATTTCCTTTGGTAGATAAGTTTGATGAAAGTCACTATACTACAGTTAGAGTATGCTTAGTTGATGGTAAAACATTTGTAAGAGAATTGAAAGGACAAAATATTTTATTTTGTTTAATTCCAAGGAAAACTGAGAAACAAGATGTGTTAGAACATGCACCTAAGGTTAAACCTTTGTTGACTAAATTTCATGACATCATTTCTGATAATGTACTTGATGGTTTGCCTCCTATGATAAGTACAAGTCATTGTATGGATTTGATACCTGGAGCTAGTTTTCCTAATAAAGCACCACATAGGTTGATACCTGATGAAAAGAGTGAGTTGAATACACAAGTGGAAGAATTTGTTGAGAAAAGTTTGATTAGGGAAATTTTGAGTCCTTGTGCAATAACTATTGTGTTAGCACCAAAAAAGAATGGAGAATGGAGAATGTGCACTCATTCTAGAGTTATAAACAAGATAATAGTAAAGTACAAATTTCCTTTGCCTAGGATGGATGCCATAATGGATAGTTTCAGTGGAGTGAAGTATTTCACAAAGATTGATTTGAAGATTGGTTATCACCATATTAGGATTAGAGAAGGGGATGAATGGAAAAATTCTTTTAAGACTAATGAAGGTTTGTATGAATGGTTGGTTATGGCTTTTGGTTTGACTAATGCACCTAGTACTTTCATGAGGCTAATGAATGAAGTTTTGAAAAGATTCTTGGGTAAGTTTGTGATAGAATATCTTGATGACATTTTGATATTCAGTAAGAGTAAGGAAGAACATCTTGAACATATCAGACAAGTATTGCAGAGATTGAAGGAAGAAAAGTTATTGATTAATTTGAAGAAATGTTCATTTATGAAAGAAGAGATTGTGTACCTTGGTTTTGTAATTTTAGGTAATGGATTGAAAATGGACCCTAAGAAAGTAAGAGATATACTTGATTGGCCTACACCAAAGAATGTTGGAGAGGTAAGATCATTTCATTGATTGGCTAGTTTTTATAGGAAGTTTATTAGAAATTTCAGTTCTATTTGTAATGCTATGACTAAAACTATGAGAGGAGATAAAAGGGATTTCAAATGGACACATGGAGCACAAAAGAGTTTTGAAACCTTGAAACATAGAATTGTAGAGTTACCTACACTTGCTTTGCCTAATTTCAGTAAGGTTTTTCAAGTTGAATGTGATGCTAGTGAAAGTGTAGTTGGAGCTATTTTGAGTCAAGAAGGGAGACCTATAGATTTCTTTAGTGAGAAGTTGAATGATGCTAAGAGAAAATATCTAGTTTATGACTAGGAATTCTATGCTATTGTTCAAGCTTTGAAGAAATGGAGACAATATTTTATGCCAAAATATTTTGTGTTGTATACTGACCATAAAGCTTTGCAATATTTGGGAAGTCATAATAAATTGAATCAGAGACATATGAAGTGGTTGAGTTCTTAAATTTTTTTTCCTTTTCATTGAAGCATAAAAGTGGATAGTTGAACAAGGTTGCTGATGTCTTGAGCCAAAGAAGAAATTTGTTGACAGAAATGAGAGTCGAGGTAGTTGGTTTTGATGATTTGAAGTATTTGTATGAAACTGACATTGATTTTGTAGAATATTGGATAGCTTGTAAGGAAAAAATAGTGAGTGATAAGTGGACTAATTATTTCATTCAAGAAAACATGTTGTTTAAGGGAGTTCAGTTGTGCATACCTAGATGATCTATGAGAGAGAACATAATAAAGGAGAAACATAGTGGTGGACTTTCTGGACATTTTGGGATTGATAAGATTGTGAAACTGATTTTAGAAAGATACTTTTGGCCACAAATTTATAGGGATGTATAGAAAATGGTTAGAGGTTACAGAATTTGCGAAAAAACAAAAGGAACTAGTTAGAATTTGGGATTGTATACACCTTTTCCTATACTTGATAGACCTTGGGAAGATGTATGGACTTTCTTCTTGGATTACCTAAAACTTTGAGAGGTAATGATTCTATTTTATTAGTGATTGACAAATTTTCTAAGATGGCACATTTCATACCTTGTAAGAAGACATTTGGTGCATTACATGTAGCTAAATTATTTTTCAAGGAAGTGGTAAGATTGCATGGTTTTCCTAAATCTATTGTTTCAGATAGAGATACTAAGCTTACTTGTTATTTTTGGACACTTTGGAAAAATATGAATACAGAGTTGAAGTTTAGTTCTACATTTTACCCTCAGACATATGGGTAGACTGAAGTTGTGAACAGAAGTTTGGGAAACTTGTTGAGATGTTTAGTTGGAGATAAGCATGCTAATTGGGATTTAGTTTTGGCACAAGTAGAGTTTGCATATAATAATTATGTGAATAGAAGTACACACCATTTGATATTGTTACCATATTTCATCCTAAGGGAACCATAGAGTTGAGATATTTTCCTACCGAGACAAGAAGAAGTATTGAAGCTAAGGATTTTGTAGTATTCATGAGAACTTTGGATGATGAAGTTAAAAGGAATTTGGAGGATAGTAATCTAAAATATAAACAAAGATCAGGTTAGAAAAGGAGACATAAATCTTTTGAGGTTGGAGATGAGGTTATGATTCATTTGAAGAAGAATATATTTCTAGTTGGTACCTACAACAAATTGAAAATGAAGAAGTTTGGACTGTGTAAGATGCTGAAGAAATTTGATAGTGGAAATGCTTATGAAGTGGAATTACTAGAGGACATGTATATATCACCTATATTCAACATTGTCAATATCTTTGAGTACTTTGAATCAATTGATGAGATAGAAGATGATCTAGATTATCCAAAGAAGAGTAAAGACAATATTGAGAAGATCTTGAATAACAGAGTAAGCCGGTTAAAGATAGTTCATGGATTACACAAGCTGAGTTGGATCTTTATGATTCAAGTTAGAATATGAGTAGTGCTAGATGTAGACATCAGTTCTTTAGTTACCCTAGGTGTCTGATGCAGGAGCATCTTGGGTCTTTGAGGAATCTTGCATCAACCAAAAACATTTCATGTTTTATATTCTTGTACGTTGTTTTCTTTGTAGTTGTTGTAGCTATTGATTTATTTCTATGAGAAGTTAATGAGAGGATGTGGACCTATTTTTGAACCTTCTCCTATGTTCACAAGTCTTAATTCATCTGGAGTTAAGAGTTATCACCGTTCTCATCGGGTATCAATTTTTCAACCAGTTTTGCATGAAACATGGAAGCTCTTTGCCTTGCACAAATCTGTTGGAGGAAATGGGACCTTGTGAAGTTGGGGAATTTTTCTTGGATCACATGTGGACCTAAATGATAATTCGCATCATTTTTTGTTCATTCTTTCTATAGTTTTGGTTTTCTCTTCCTAACTGGACCTATAATGTAATTAAATGCCTAACTGGCTAACTTGTGGTTTAGCTGGCTATATAAGAAGCTTAGGTTGGTAGTAGTAGGGCATCAGTAGTAGCAATAAGAATTAATAAAGTAGTAGTAGAAGAGTAGAATAATATACATGTGAGCTAAGGCTCTAATTTCATAATTCTCTTTGTATAAGGCTGAAACTCGAAAGGCCTCACAACCGGGCATGTTGAATGTTTTTCAATAGTTGTATCAGTGTGGTTGCCAGTTTTCTTGCCTTATTTCCATTGTGTTTTCATAGTTTCATGTGAATAATATGTATGGCTTCCATGTATAACTTTGAGTAGGGATTGTTTGTTGATTCAAGTTGTGTCAATTCTCCTTGATTCTGCTTGGGCTTACCCTGCCCTTACGTCACTAAGGAAGTAAAAAAGCACACAAGTCCATCAGCTATCAAAGCATTTCCATTTATGGACTTGTCACAAAAGTCTATTCCTCAAGCGGAGTAGTTGGAAAAGCATAAGCAATCAGATTAGGGTGATTTTGCACCTGCTAGTTGAAGGTTTATAGAAAGAAGGAAATATATTATTTTGGCAACCTTTTCCATTGATGTCAAAGGGGGAGAGATGTTAGTGAAAACCCCTACTAGTTTTAGGAAGAGCTCTGAAGAGGATATTGAGAAGGTTGTATTAAGAAGGGTACCCTTGGATTGATGGTTTTTCACATATGTTGGATTGATTGGGTGAATTATAATTATTGTAACATGATCAGGGATGACTTGTGTTTCACCACCTTATAACTTGTATATAAGGAAGGGTTTCTTCCTTGAGATGGTGTGTAGATTTTGATGGTAATATGCAAGTTGGAAGGTTGCAAGATTGGCTTCTAACAATGTTGAAGGTTGTGCATCTAGGAAAAAGGATTGGATTGTCCTAATAGGAAATTCAGGTATGATAAAGTATATTTTGTAAATGATTGAAGTTGGATTTAACCTTCTGATTGTATTTGAGTCTATGGCTAGTTGTAATTCCCTTAACAGGGTCCAAGACTCCTAACAGGGTCAATCCTTTAACATGAACATTCTAATTGTATTAATCAACTCCTAATATGGCTAGAAATACTAACAGAGTTTCATTATATAGTGAAGATATTTATGGGTATCATCCCCACCGGGGTTTTTTCCCTTAACAAGGTTTTCCTCGAGAACAAATCTTGGTGTCACTTGTGTTCAATGATGTGATGTGGTTTTTCATTCTATTTTGTATAAGATTATATTTGGTTTTGATTTTAATAAGATTTCTTACAATTAATTCACCCCCCTCTCAGTTGCTTGAGACATTGTTATATTGACAATTGGTATTAGAGCTACTAGTCCTCAAAGAGAAAGCTTGACTACTTGAGGAAAAGATCCATGATGTCTTACTTCAAGAAAGAAAGTCCCAATTTTGATGGAGAATATTTTGATGCATGGAAGGAAAAGATAAAGACTCATTTGTTTTGTTTGGGCTTGGATTATTGGATGGTAACCAAGAAAGATGTAGCACTCAATACTGAAGATGAGTTGGAAGACCCTACCACAATTAGTGAGGAAAAGATGTTTCAATACAACATGATAGCCAAAGAAGCATTGATAAATGCATTATATAATGGTGAATTCTCTGAGACCATAGATCTATACAAGGCACATGATATATGGGAAAGGTCGTCATCTTAATATTAAGGAGATACATACACTAAAGGAGCCAAACTTCAGAATAGGAGAGAAAGGATGGAGACACTTCAGATGAAAGAAGATTAAAAACTAATAGGGATGTTTGTTCAAAGGGTTAAAATAGTAATAGGAATCAGGAACAATGGAGGGATTTACACTGGGGAAGAGGTCATTGCAAATATTTTGAGATCTTTGATACCAATGTACAAAACTAAAGTGCATGACTTAAAGGAGATTATACAATTGACCAAAGGTTTCACAAGGGAAATGTTAGTATCTAAAATATATACATTTGAGACCACAAAGATTAAGGATGCCTTACCTAAGGTAGAGACAACTTTCAAAATAATAGTGCCTAAAAATAGAGATGTAGGAAAACTTTTTGCAGGTGCCAACAAAATAAGTACAATGAAGAGTTAGGAGATTATGTTGATGAATGGGAAGATATTGAAAAAACTTGAAAATATTGTGGATGAGGTCTTAGCATTAATCGCAAGAAGAGAAATAAATTTCCAAGGTAAGTTTGAAGGAAATTTACCCATAAAATGCTTTAATTATAGTAAGGTTGGTCATTTCTCTTATATGTTTCCAACTAGAGTTCCTAAGCATAAGCCTAAATATGGGAAATACATCAAGGATGAAGAATGTTATTATGCTAACTATAGTACATATGATGATGATGAGATAAATGAGCTACTTGGATTTGTAGCAATTAAAGAAGATAAAGCTATCAGAGAAGAAAAAACATTAGTGTCTCATGTTAACAAAAGGGTAGCTTGGATTATAGATAGTGGTTTTTCACAACACCTGGCAGGAGATAAGAATAGATTTGAAAAATTAAATATGTATAATGGTGGAGTCTCCAGACAAGGTGACAATACTCCTAGAGCTATTGTTGGGATTGGATCCATTACTTTGTATGGTAAGACTAATATTGATGATGTATGCCTTGTTGATGGTTTAACACATAGGTTCTTGAGTGTTGGTCAGTTTGTGATAAAGGGTTATCAGTTGGAATCAATGAAAATATGTATGAGAAAACTAATGATGAATTCCAATTGATAACCATTTTTCAAAAACTAACCAACACACAAAAAATTATGTGTTAAACCATCAACAAGGCATACATCATCAATATTAGTCTTATCATCCAAAGTAATGGATCCAATCCCAACAATAGCTCTTGGAGTATTGTCACTTAGTCTGATAACTCCACCATTATATGTATTTAATTTTACAGATCTATTATTATCTCCTGCCATGTGTTGTGAACAACCACTATCTATGATCCAATCTACCTTTTTGTTAACATGAGACACTAATGATTTTTCTTCTCTAATAGGTTTATCTTATTTAATTGCTAAAAATCCAAGTAGCACATTTATCTCATCATTACCATCATCATCATTAGATGTACCATCATTATCATAATAACATTTTTTATCCTTGATGTAATTCCTATATTTAGGCTTATGCTTAGGAACTCTAGTTGGACATGTAGAAGCGAAATGACTAACCTTACTACAGTTAAAGCATTTTATGGGTAAATTTCCTTCAAACTTACCTTGGGACTTTCTTTCTCTTCTTGTGATCAAGGCTAAGAATTTCTCATCCATAATGTTTTCAATTTTGTCAATCTCTTCCCATTCATCAACATAATCTCCTAACTCTTCATTGTACTTGTTTTGTTAGCACCTGCCAAACTTGTTCTTGAATCTCTATTTTTTTGCATTGTTGTCTTGAGAGTTGACTCTACCTTAAGTAAGGAATCCTTAAGCTCTATGGTCTCAAATATAGTTTGTTTAGATACTAACATTTCCCTTGTGAAACCTTTGGTCAATGGTATGGTCTCCTCTATGGCATGCACTTTAGTTTTGTACGTTGGTGTCAAAGATCTTAGAATCTTTGCAGTGACCTCTTCCCCAGTGTAAGTTCCTCCATTATTCCTGATTCCTATTACCCATTATATAACCCTTTGAAAAAACATCCTTAATGTTTCATTTGAAATTTCTCTATCCTTGCTCTCCAATTCTAATGTTTGGCTCCTTTAGTGTATGTATCTCCTTCATACAGTGCTGAAAACCTTTCCCATATATCATGTTCCTTGGATAGATCTTTGATATAAGAGAATTCACCATCAAATAATGCACTTATCAATGCTTCTCTGGCTATCATGTTGTATTGAAACATCTTCTTTTTCTCATCAGTTGTGGCAAGGTCTTCCAACTCATCCTTAGTCTTGATTGTTGCATCTTTCTTGGTTACCATCCAATAATCCAAGCCCAAACAGAACAAATGTGTCATCATCTTGTCCTTCCATGCATCAAAATTTTTTGCATCAAAGTTGGGACTTTCTTTCTTGAAGTAAGACATCTTGGATCTTTTCTTCAAGTGGTCAAGATTTCTCTCTAAGGACTAGTAGCACTTTGTTATTAATAGTTGTAATAACCCACAAAGAGGATGCATGTTTGGAGTAGGGCCCTTAGTATTCATCATCAACTAATGACCACTACAAGATGGTTGTGACATCTATGACCGACAATGCATTTTGGGCTGAATTTTGGAAAACACCTTCCCTTTATTAATGTGCTACAAAATGAAGACACGTGACATGAGTTACTTGTGATTTAGAATGGGTTTAAATGTTTTTATAGTTTCCACATATATGTCTACATCAAGTTGAGTGGACATCATCTTTTATTATGACAAAAGTAGTGGGGTTCATGGAACCCATCATCAAATGTTAATAGTCATTGGATGAACTTCAGATCAAGGGCCCACAGAGCTTTTCAGGATGATTTGAGATAGGACCTCCTCTTTTTGGAAAGGATCTTTAGAAAGAGGATGTGTGTCTGAAGTCGGGCCCTCAACATTTGTCATCAAATAACAAACACCACAAAATGGCCATGAGATATACAACCCATGATGTATTTCAGGCTGAATTTTGGAAAATACCTCCTTTTAGAATGTGCAGCAGAATGAAGGCACGGGGAATGAGTTACTTATTTATTCAAATTTAAACTGTTAGCACCCAAATTATCTTTTGCACTTGTACCCTTGTGCTTTTGGAGGGATTTCAAGGTGATTAGAGTTTCCATCTCATGTATTGGATCAAGAGAATACATCTCTCTGGGTGGGGTTAGTTCTCTAGGTTTATGCCTTGGGCTATTTCTATCTTCTATTATTTTATTTGGGCAAGGATGCTGGGTTTTCTTTCTAGTTATTTCCTAGTTGAGCCCTTGAACCAGTTTTATATCTATATATTAATAAAATATTAGTGGTTCACCCACTTTTGATTAAAAATAAAGATGAAATTCAATAATTTTATAATAGGTTTTTTTTTATATAGATAATAGACTTATGCCTTTAATATTTTTATTATCATAATTTTTTTTACATGGATCCCCATTCAAAGTGCAAGCAGCGGGGGAAAAGAATGGGGAAGAAAACCCCTGGTATAGCCCGGGATGAATCATCTTGATTATGATTTTATAATAGTTTTGTTGAAAGGAATATCTAATCTAATTAATTATTACATTATATATATACATATTGACACTGATAAAATCAGGTAAAGGATTAAATAATTTTCAAATAATTAATTATACTAATTGTTAAATGCACATGACAAATGAGAGGGGGGTTGAATTAGCTATCCATAAAACTCATAAATATTATCTTGAATTAGATCTACAAAAACTTATCTTAATCCTTAATCATAAAATAATGTAAACATGAAAGAAACATGAAAAAAAAGAACCACCATACATAATGAAATACCAAATTTATGTGGGAAATATTGTTAAGGAGAAAAACATGGAGAAGATTAAATTCTCAATTATTTTAACACATGTTACAATGACATAGATTAAGGCAGTTTTTAGAAAGAATGCTCACTACAAGAAAATTATCACTACCAAATGACATAGTACCTGAAAGAAGGGTGACTACCGAAGGGCTCACTACCTAGATGAAGAAGAATACAAGAGAAAGATGGACACTACTAATCCACCATGGAAAATTTACTTAAATATTGTTGATACTTTTACACATTGCTTCTGGTAGCCAACACACTAAAATCCACATTTCATATCACAATGCTTCACACCAACTCATATTCATACATATAGTCTAGAGATAAATTATCTTTCACAAATCCTCATTGTGCATACACACACTCCCTCAATAATTCATCCTTATACCATGCTTACACTTGCAAAAACCTTCCAAGGTTGGCTAAGCATGTTAACCAAACATGATTCAAATTAAGTTAGTACTTAAGCATTCCAACGGTGGAAAGGAATCAAAACAATACCACATCACATCTTAGCTAGGACCAAAGAATACATACATGTTACTCTTCAATTTACATTCACCAGAGCTTTATGTAAAAGTGTAACAACTTAGGTCAGCCAGACCTAGGTAAGCACCATCAGACTTTGAACAGATGCCTCCAAAAAACAAAACAAAAAGTTGTGCCATTTTAATTGAACAAAGATACAAATATTATAAGTGCAATTCCAAATCCACAACACCAGTAACTAAAAAGAGGAGAAAGGAAGAGCATGAATTTCTAATAGGAAACTCTACTAAACACTATCACACGCTGGTGACCACCAATTCCTCTGAACTGAAATTCGAAGCACAAAATCTCAAATCCAATATCTCTAAACACTACTTAACAACATGTCTAAATCATATTAATATGTTTGCAATAGAGAAGGAATGAAGAACATACCACTCCATGGAGAACTTGACAACATTTGTAATAACCAGTCAATAATGACAACATAAACATGTTGACATCAACAACAACATCAGTAACTCATCCAACTTTTCATTTTTCTCAAACCTGCAACACTAATAACCAGGTAGATATGAACTTTTGATCTGACATGTAAAAGTTTGTATGCATTGCCTATGGAAGAGATAATTTTCCCATGGAAGAACTTAATTTTTTCACTGTGATTGTAAATCACCTAAAATTGGTCTAGTAAAACCTAAGCCCTTTTTCTCGATCAAAATGCCTCAAAATAAATCCTATATCTTGAAGACATATTTATTAGACATAATTGTACAAATTAACACTAAAAATCACCTTTGTATAACTAAATAAAAAATAAAAAATCTTATATGGGTATGTGCAGGATCATGATATGCCAAAAAGTGGCGATGTGAAAAAAACCTATTTTCACTCGTCCAAAAGCGCACAAATGGATTTGTAGACTTTTTAGTAGGCCTGGGTGTCAGTACACCTGGCCAAAGAAAAGGCCTAATTGGATATCTAATATTATCATGTATTCGATAATATTGGATATCCGATAATATCAAATATCTGATAATATTAGATATCTAATTTTTGCCAGTAATATTTATTTATATGGCCTGACCGCGTTCAACATTTTTCATTCTAAAAATGTTGAACGCGGCTTGGGGATTTTGGATATCTGATCAAATCCTAGATCCGATTTTCTCAAGATCCTATATAGGTAAGTTCAATTTTTATGTTTTTAGTGTTTTACTATTTTTTTATAGAAATTTATAGTTTTTTATATAACAATTAGGGTTTAAATGAGTTTTTTAAAAAAAAAAAATTGATTGTAATTATTGATTTGTGTTCTAATTGTAATCATACATGGACCCAAATCAATCAAAAAACCCTCCTAATGATCCCTCAAATAATCCAAAACCACCTCCCAACAATCCCCCACTTTCAGAAGATGAACCAGTCTCAAACCCTGGCTGTTTAAAGGATCTAATAGGAGACAATCTAAATCAATTTAGAGGATTTCAAACCACCTATGCCAATATCCCCACATTGTGCCCCATGTTTATGACATTGAACTCAATTATTGAAAACATGGAGAAACTTACAGAGAAACATAGTGTTGCACTTCTTTGGCATGATTCCATGCACACCCAGTTTGACAATAGGCTTGAATATGATCAAGTCATGAACCTAAAAATAACAAAACATGACATATGTAATATTTTTGTGGATCCTAAAACCAAACTAAAAGTGGACCCTAAAAAAACTAAGTTGTCAATTAAATGGCACACAAATAGTGCACTACGTGATAACTTTTGGGACCGTTGATGGATGGTTTTTGATAAACCACCTCACAGCAATTTGGATGTCCCATTTTATTTTATAAAAAAAATTGTAGGCTAAATTTGTGCTCGGGTCACAAGGTCAATTATTGGAGTATGAGACCAAACCTGGGTGTAGGTTTAGGTGCTCCTCAGGATAGGCCATGGGCACAATGGGTGAAATCCCACACATATGTCCCCCCTCCTAGGATTTCACCACCTCCCATAGTGCAGCATCCTGACATTATTGTTGAGGCTGAATCACAGACTATTTGAGCCATTCACATCTTGAGTGATCTACTGGTTATGCAGAGCATGACATTGTTGCCTCCTCATCCTGATGCTTATGGCCCTTCCACATCCTCCATGAGCTTAGATGTTTGTGTGCCCCACACTTGCATTATATGTAAGAATATGTTCTTAGGTCCCCTGAATGATAGTGATGCATATAATTATGTCTTCGAGGTGGACAATTCTACACAACACACTATAGGCACTAAAGTACCTCATGAAGATGTGCATCAAGGGCATACAGAGCCATGGACTCCTACTGTTACGGTAAGGGTAAACAATTCATTTTTTACATTGTATTTAAATTTTATTGTTTGTATTTTTAGTAGAATTTTCTTATGATAATTTCCCACTTGTGTTTTTTTATGTGTTACATTTATGTTCACTTGATGATAGAGGAGGAGATGACATAGGTGGAGGGATCCATGCTTTTAGCCATATCATTTGGTCTTAACACTTCCATGGTACATATGTGACATAGAGCTCTCCCCTATTTAGGTAGCTCAGTAAATGGTGAGACCTCGGTGTTACTCTAAACCCAAAGTGGGCTTAGGAGAGTGCTCTACACCTTTAGAAGATCCTATAAAAAACAAAATTACACTATCCTCATTGGAGGATTAAGTGTCTCAAATTGGATTGTACTCTCTTGGGTTCTACTGGTGCTCAGTTGATACTTGGTTGGTACTCAGTGCCTATGTTAACCAAGTGGAATTGGTAGCTTTACTGAGTAGTTTCTTGACACTCGGTAATGCTTACCGAAAAATGCCTTACTAAATTATCTTTTAGATGGGAACCTATAGACTTGGTAAGGGGATGGAAAGGTTCCATACACAAATGAAATTTCTACTATGGGAGTGATTTCCACAAACACAACAGGATTTAAATAACAAGTCCAAGAGTTTAGACCTTGCCCAGCTTATAGCCTTCCGACGAGGTTCAAGGGTTCTAGTTCTAGTTTCTTACAAGAAATCTATGGAAACAAAGTATTTTTAGACACCCTTTAATGACTTGTAACAAACCTCTAGATCCTAAGATCCTAAACATAGATCAACACTTAATGACTCCTGGTCTACTAGTCCCGATAGGGTTAATCAACTTGGTTGATGAAAGAAAACTTCACTAGTTGGTTATTCAAGGTTGACTGCCAAATGCAATAGTGTTGGAAATCCCACAAAAACCACAATCTATCTTTAGATTTCTTTTATCCATCCCCGAAGTGCTTCTATCACTTCACTTGTTCATTTCCTAAACCAAGCACATAGAGATGCTTGGCCTAGAATCTGCAAATAGATTTCTCCAAAAAATCCCTCTTCTTATGCACTTTTGAGGAACTAAAGTAAATTTCCCCTACTTTCATTTCCCAACTTCACATGGGAACCCCACGAAGGAAACAAAAGTTAGGGCATCCTCGGCCAAAACCATGGTTCATGAGGGTTTCTTGAAAACTTGGATAAACTGATTCTTCCAACTTTCGACTTCGATCTTCAAACTGATTCAAAACAAATGCATCAAAGTCCTAGTGCATAGCATGTATCAGATCAATCAAATTTCTTCTTTTTACTTCCATACAAATCCATACATGAAGTGTTTCAAATCCAAAATTAGAGAAAATAGGGATCTTTTATTGATTGAATGCAAAAATTACATAGAGTTTCCTTCTTGTTCAACACCACATCTTCCACTTGCCTGGAAGGGCTATATCAAGACTTTCCTAAATGGATCCAACCATTTTTCAAAGGTTCTGACCATTGGGCAGTTGTGTAACAGGTCGGTAGCAACTTTTCAAGGAAGTTGCCGACAACATTCTTTTACATTTGCAACTTTTACAAAATGTTGCATTCTTGCTCTTAACGAGCCTATAGGCCTAATGCCTTACATTATTATAAACATCTTAAAAGAAACATAGGAAACCTAACATCCTAAATGTGCCTTTGGACCATAGTCAAAACCCATGGTTTATAACCACAACGAGGGTGACTAGGTCTTACAAGTTGGCTTATTAAAAATTAACCTATCAATCTAAAAGTTGTGAAGAGTGGGGAGTGTTCCTTGGGTGCTCTTGCACCATACTCCCATGTTTTAAAAAATCAAGTTCCACTTGAGAGTATTTTCTGAACCAAAGTTCCATGTTTGTTGATACACTCTTCACTCATCCATGTGGCATCAATGTCTGGTAACCCCTGCCATTTGACCAAATAACCTTTGTAGGTCTTCTTCCTAGTTTGTTTGACAACTTTAGAGTCCAAAATCTTTTCCAACTTTAATGGTTGGCTTGGTGGAAAGTCCTTTATCCATTCTGCATGTGTATCTTCAGTATCCTATAAAGTTTCAGTAAATCCTACATCACCCTTGAAAGGAGTGAGATCACAAATGTTAAAGATAGGAGAAATAAAAATAGTAGGGGGTAAAGAAATTTCATAAGAATTGTCCCCAAATTTATGAAGTATTTGACAGGGACCGATCTTCCTCATCTGTAGTTTGGTATGTCCCCTAGGTAGCCTTTCCTTATTCAAGTATGCCCATACTTGATCTCCTACTTTGAAAGTAATATGTCTCTTCTTCTTATCTACTTATTCTTTGTACTTTGCGGTATTCTGAATTAATGTATCTCGGACTTGATCATGAATCTATTTGATCCATGTTGATAGCTCTTCTCCTTGTGCACTGACTTTAAAGTCAGTTGCTAACTCTCTTAGTTTCATAAATCCTCTTGGATGGAGTCCATAATTCACTTGGAATGGTGTCTTCCTTGTTGATCGGTTTACTAAATCATTGAAAGCAAATTCTGCTTGAGGAAGGATAGCATCCCAAGTCTGTCCATATTATTTTGTTAGAGACCTTAAAAGGTTTCCTAGTGATCTATTTACAACTTCAGTCTTCCAATCAGTTTATGGATGGTAAGCAAAACTAAATGATCGATTTGTCCCCAATTTTTTCCAAAGGGTTCTCCAAAAGTGTCCCTAGAATTTCACATCTCTGTCAAAGATAATGGATGTTGGTAATCGATGAATTCTGACCACTTCTTTAAAAAATAAGTTAGCAATATGTGAAGCATCATTAGAGACTTTACAAGGAACAAAATGTGCCATTTTGCTAAATTTGTCAACTATGACAAAGACACTATCAAATCCTTGCTTGGTTCTTGGTAGTCCTAAGACAAAATCCATGCTCACACTATCCCATCGCTTTGTTGGGATCGGTAGTGGTTGATAGAGACCTTGATTGGTCCTGACTCATTTAGCCATTTGACAAATAGTGCATGATTAAACAAATTTTTTGACATCAGTCTGTAACTGAGGCCAATGATAGTTTCTCCTTACAAGTTCAAGTGTTTTATCTATGCCAAAGTGACCTCCTAGTGTACCACAATGTTTTTCTCTAATCAAATTTTCTCTCATGGAGCATTTAGGAATACAAAGTTGACCTCCTTTGAACAAAAGGCCATTCTGTAATAAATATTTGGAAAAGTAGTATCATATGCATCTGATAGAGTAGAGAAAACCTGATAGATATCACTAAAATCTGAATCATCCTTGTATAGGTGTTTGAGGGCATCAATCCCTATGCTTTGTACATGCACTTCTTCAACCAAAATTACTCTTCTACTGAGAGCATCTACAACTTTATTTGAAGTTCCTTTCTTATGTTTTATGGAAAATGTGAATGCTTGGAGTTGTTCAACCCATTTCATGTGCATGTAGCTTAGTTTATCCTGAATATTTAGAAAACTTAAAGCATGATTTTCTGTAAAGACAATAAATTCCTTAGGAAGCAAGTAGTGCCTCCATTTCTTGAGGGCTCGAACCATCGCATATAATTCCAAGTCATATGTGATGTATTTCTTCTTTTCTTAATTCAATTTTTTAGAGAAGAAAGCCACTAGTCTTCCATCTTGATTAAGGACTTTGCCTATGGCTAGATTGCTAGCATTGGTTTCCACTGTGAATAATTTGTTGAAGGCCAGTAGTGCCAAAATGGGATATTGTGCTACTCTTCCCTTCAAGTATTTAAAAGCTTCATTTTCTTGCGTTGTCCATTGGAACTTTTTTTTTCTACCAACCTTGATGGTATCAAGTAAAGGTGCACAAATGTGACTGAAATTTTTGATAAATTTCCTATAAAAGGTAGCCAATCCATGAAAGCTCCTGACTTCTCCTGGAGTCTTTGGTATGGGCCAACTGATGATAGCCTCTACCTTTTTAGGATCCATTTTCAATGTGCCCTTTGAGATAACAAAACCCAAAAATATCAACACTTGTTGCATGAATGTACATTTTTCTAAGTTGATAGATAGTTTCTTCTCATGTAGTTTTTGGAGAACTTTCTCCAAATGTCTCATGTGTTCCTTCATAGTCCCACTAAAGATTAATATGTCATCTAAAAAGACCACCACAAACTTTCCTATGAAATCTTGGAGTACTTCATTCATTAATCTCATGAAGGTGCTAGGAGCATTACTAAGGCCAAATGGCATCACAAGACATTCATACAATCCTTTAGTGGTTTTGAATGTAGTTTTCCACTCATCACTAGGCCTTATCCTTATCTGATGGTAACCAAATTTAAGGTCAATTTTTGAGAAGTAACATGCTCCTCCAAGTTGGTCTAAAAGATCTTCAATCCTGGGTATAGGGAATTGGTATCTAATTGTAATTTTGTTTATTTCCCTAGAGTAAGTGCATAGTCTCCATTTACCATCCTTTTTAAGGGCCAAAACACTTGGGACTGCACAAGGGCTGAAACTCTTTTGTATGAGTCCTTTAGTCAATAATTCATCGACTTGTCTGGTGACTTCAGCATTTTGATCAGGAGTGAGTTTATAAGTAGCTTTGTTGGGTAGGGAAGCACCTTGGATAAAATCTATTTGGTGATAGATATCCCTTAATGGTGGGAGTTCATTTGGTGTGTCTCTTGCAACTATTCCTTTGTACTTATGTAGTGGACTATCTACTTCCTTGGTACTTCATTGTGCACTATCTTCTCCTTTGGCTTAAGGACTAGGGCATATCCTACCTCAAAATCTTGAATAGTACTTATCATCTCTTGTTCTCTTGCAAGAATGACTAACTATTCTTTTGGTTTTTCTTGTGGAGGATCAGGGAGAGGGAGCAGATTGTATTTGTGACCATTTTGAATTATTTGGTATCAGTTTGTGACTCCATTATGTTTAGCCTATAGATCATACTACCATGGATGTCCTAACAAAAGGTGACATACCTCCATATATACAACATCACAAAGGACTCTATCCTTATAGTCTTTAATAGAGAAATCTACCCAAGCTTGTTCATTTATGAGGGTCAACTACCCTTTAGTCAACCAAGATACATGGGATGGGTTTGGGTGGGGTATCTTTTCCAGTTTTAATTTATCTATCATCTCTCTAGATACAAGATTTTCAGTAGAACTAGAATCAATTACTAACTTGCATACCTTTCCATGGCTCTTGTAGTTGGTTTTGAAAAGACTTTTCCTTTGGGGAGGTTCCACCAGTACTGGTGCTTGGATCAAAGTCCTCTTCATCATGAGGCTTACTCCATATTCTCCTGTATAGTCTCTTACACTATCAAGATCATCTTATTGTACTAGGTTGGCTCTTCTTTCACCTTGGTTATTCTACTTGTCTCTATCCAGACACCTATTGGTGTAGTGCCCTATCTCATTGTGGTTATAACATCTGATGTGTCCATTGTTTCTTCCTCCATTTACACCCCTGCCATTTCCTCTTCTACCTTAGTATCCACCTCTTGCACTAATTTCTCCTTGGGTGTTCTCCTTATTAGATTCTCCTTGTGGTCTATTATTCTATCCTCTTCCTCCAAAGTTTCCTCTACCTCTTTCATTCTTAGCTTTTCCTCTACCACTCTGTTCATTCCTCCTTCTAAACTGCTCTTCAACTTTTAATGCCAATTGATGGCATTTGTTCACTATGGTAGGGCTTGTCAAATTGAGTTCATCTTGAATTGATACCCTTAGGCCTTTTATATACCAAGCAAGCTTTACACATTCTGGTTTAGCAAGCTTGGATTTCATCACCGATCTCTAAAATTCTTTGGTATAGCTAGATATGTCCACCTCTTTCTATCTTAGCCTCATTCTCCTTTTATGAAGTTGGACTTCATAATCTTTAGGGACATAAGTTTCCCTAAGTAGGGTCAGCATCTTCTTCCAAGTGGTGATTGGATTCTTTCCATTCTTCACCCTATCATCTTGAGTGAAGTTCCACCATGTGAGTACATAGCCTTTGAGCTTTGACTTAGCTATCTTCACCCTTAGATTCTTAGGGATGTCTTCGCAATCAAAGAAACTATGTAGGGCATCCACCCAATCCATTGTAGCATCTGGGTCCATCTTCCCATTGTATGTAGGCAACTTAAGCTTGGCATCCATGGTTCTCCTCTCCATAGATTTTTGAGTCTTCATAAGTAGCCTCTGGTCTGCAGGACATTCTTCTTCCTCCTACTCAAGGGGTTCTTCATCACTCCCTACTTCAAAATTAATAGAGTTTTCATTACTTTTCTTCTAAAGCTCTTCCCTCAGCCTATTCATTTCTTGCCTCATCTGCTGCATCTCGGTGTCTCTCTGATCATCATGCTGTGACCTTTGCTCCTTTGGGTATCTTACTATCTCTACATTGGTCATCCTTGATGACAATCCTCCATCATCTTCTCCTTCCATGGTGCTGGTATATCTTTACCCTAAGGATATTAGGTGCTCTAATACCACTTGATACAGAGCTCTCCCCTATTTAGGTAGCTCGGTAAATGGTGAGACCTTTGATGTTACTCTAAACCCAGAGTGGGCTTAGGAGATTTCTCTACACCTTTAGAAGATCCTATAAAAAACACAATTACACTATCCTCACTGGAGGATTTAGTGTCTCCAACCATCTTGTACTCCCTCAAGTTCTATTGGTGCTCGATTGATACTCGGTCGATACTTAGTGCCTATGTTAACCGAGTGGACTCGGTAGCTTTACCGAGTAGTTTCCTTATGCTCGATAATGCTTACCACAAAATGCCTTACTGACTTATCTTTTAGATGGGAACCTACAGACTTGGTAAGGGGATGGAAAGGTTCCATACACAAATGAAATGTCTACTATGGGAGTGATTTCCACAAACACAATAGGATTTAAATAACAAGTCCAAGAGTTTAGACCTTGCCAAGCTTGTAGCCTTCCGATGAGGTTTAAGGGTTCTAGTTCTAGTTTCTTACAAGAAATATATGAAAAAAAAGTATTTTTAGACAACCTTAAATGACTTGTAACAAACCTCCAGATCCTAAGATCCTAAACACAAATCAACACTTAATGACTCCTGGTCTACTAGTCTTGATAGGGTTAATCAACTCGGTTGATGAAAGAAAACTTCACTAGTTGGTTATTCAAGGTTGAATGCCAAATGAAACAGTGTTGGGAATCCCACAAAAACCATAATCTATCTTTAGATTTCTTTTATCCATCCCCGAAGTGCTTCTATCACTTCACTTGTTCATTTCCTGAACCAAGCACATAGAGATGCTTGGCCTAGAATCTGCAAATAGATTTCTCCAAACAATCCCCCTTCTTATACGCCTTTGAGGAACTAAAGTAAATTTCCCCTACTTTCATTTCCAAACTTCACATGGGAACCCCACGAAGGAAACAAAAGTTAGGGTATCCTCGGCCAAAACCATGGTTCATGAGGGTTTCCTGAAAACCCAGATAAACTAATTCTTCCAACTTTCAACTCCGATCTTCAAACTGATTCAAATCAAATGCATCAGAGTCATAGTGCATAGCATGTATTGGATCAATCAAATTTATTCTTTTTACTTCCATACAAATCTGTACATGAAGTGTTTCAAATCCAGAATTAGAGAAAATAGGGATCTTTTATTGATTAAATGCAAAAATTACATAGAGTTTCCTTACTGTTCAACACCATGTCTTCCACCCACCTGAAAGGGCTATATGAAGACTTTCCTCAATGGATCCAACTATTTTTCAAAGGTTGTGACCATTGGGCTATTGTGTAACAAGTCGGTAGCAACTTTTCAAGGAAGTTGCCAACAACATTCTTTTACATTTGCAACTTTTACAAAATGTTGCACTCTTGCTCTTAATGAGCCTATAGGCCTAATTCATTACATTATTGTAAACATCTTAAAAGACACCTAGGAAACCTAACATCCTAAATGTGCCTTTGGACCATAGTTAAAACCGATGGTTTATAACCACAACAAGGGTGACTAGGTCTTACAAGTTGGCTTATTAAAAATTAACCTATCAATCTAAAAGTTGTGAAGAGTGGGGAGTGTTCCTTAGGTGCTCTTGCACCAATATGTTTTAATGTACTCCTTGGTTTTCTTTTAAATTATTATAGTAGTATGTGTACATTGTTTTCTAATTTTTATGATCATCTTATTACATACTGATGCAGGTGTCAACAATTACCATCAGGGGGCAATATGAGGGGGTGCAGGTTTTAGGCATTGCACTAGTACATTTTGCACCATTTTTAAAAGGAGTATTGGTCGAACGTTCTACCCAAATGGGTCAAATACTCGACCAACGATTTGGTCGCTATTTTTTCCATTGAAATATAGACATGTCTCTTTAATCATAGAATATTCAATGTCAATCTTGGTAAAAAATGAGACCAATCTTGGCCGAAAACAACATTAGAAAGTGGTGGTATATTGGTCAAACATTTGACCAATTTAGGTCAAAATATTTAGCCTCTTTGACCATGATGCCAAACTATCGATGGTCATATTTTGACCAAAGTTCATCATGCATTAGACCAATATTGGTCAAAATATTTGGCAGCTCTGACTAGGATGCCAATCTCATGATGGTCATATTTTGACCAATATTGGTCAAAATATTTGGTGATTCCAACCAAGATGTCAAACCCATGACACCACATTTCAACCATGGTTAGTCGAAAGTCTAATGCAATAAGGAATGTTCAAAAAAAAAATTGAAGATAAATATCTAGACTAATCACCAATGACATCCTAATCGGTGATTAGTCTAGATATTTATCTTCAGGTGTCCACACTGATTCTACTGCTTGTTGTCAGCGGGTCCCTGCTCGTTCTATTTTCTAGATTGCTTTGGGCTCTAGCAATCCATCTACTCTGCTCTGTGTGAAACTATGGGTTTTTTCATTTTGTTTGAACTATTTGAGAGATAGGCTCTGACTGGTGATCCACAAATTGGTAGAGATTCCTCTTAGACACCCACAACTCTTCAAATCTATTTGTGTGAAGCCCCCAAAGGGTATTCTACTCTATGGGCCTCCTAGTTCTAGGAAAACCTTAATTGCTAGGGTAGTGGAAAATGAAACCGGTGCCTTCTTTTCCTGTATCAATGGACCTAAGATCATGTCAAATTTGGTTGGAGAAAGTGAAAGAAATCTCCAGAAGGCTTTTGAGGAAGCTGAGAAGAATGCCCCATCCATTATATTTATTGATGAGATATTATAGAGATTTGTCAGCGGGCTTGCAAGTATGCTATTAGAGAAAATATTGAGAAGGTGAGTTTCAATTATGGTGACTTTTGTAAACTAGATTTGGTTATGAATTTCTTAATGGTTTTTTTTGAACTGGTTTGTTAGAATTTTACATTTTTTGATTCAATTTTCCTCAACTTGTATCTTATTATTTCATTTTGTCATGTTCTCTTTCCTCTACACTTTTATAGGATATTGAACGTGAAAGAAAAAGAAGTGAGAACCCTGAGGCAATGGATGAGGATGATAGTGATGAGGTAGCTAAAATAAAGGCTGCACATTTTGAGGAGTCAATGAAATATGCCTGAAGAAGTGTCAGTGATGCTGATATTTGGAAGTATTAAGCCTTTGCATAAACACTACATCAATCTTGAGGCTTTGGTTCTAAATTTTGATTTCCTGGTGCTTCTGTTGGTGCTTCGGATGTATTTGCTACATTAGATAATAAAGATGATGATGACTTATACAGTCAATAAAATTAGTACACAATTATAATCTTAATGAAGTGACAAATGTGTCTATTCTAGCAGGGACCTTCCATTGACAAATAGCCAATGCTATTCAATTTGGCTCCGGCTTTTGCTTGTATGAGTTTTATCTGTTCATATGTTTGAAACTTTATTTAGTTATCAACCCTTTAGCCAAGGACTTACTAACTTGTAAGTCTTTAGATAAATATTAACTATGGAAAGGAAATTTAGCTATGGAAACTTTTTCTTAAGTGGTAGATAATGCTACGAAAACCTTTCTTTTTAAAAAAAAATCCTACTGGAAAATATTCTATATTAAATCAATTCTACAACAAAGAAATTCTAGTTCAACTAATTCTAAATGGTGATCTGTGAATTGATAGAGCTTCCTCTTAGATGCCCACAACTCTTCAAATCTATTGGTGTGAAGCCCCCAAAGGGCATTCTTCTCTATGAGCCTCCTAGTTCTGGGAAAACATTAATTTCTAGGGTAGTGGCAAATGAAATTGATGCCTTCTTTTTTGTATCAATGGACCTGAGATCATGTCAAAGTTGGCTGGAGAAAGTGAAAGCAATTTATAGTAGGCTTTTGAGGAGGCTGAGAAGAATGCCTTGTCCATTATATTTATTGATGAGATATTACAGAGATTTGTCAACAGGCTCTAGCAATCCATCTGCTCTTCTCTGCGTGAAACTGTGGGTTTTTTCATTTTGTTTGAACTATTTGAGAGATAGGCTCTAACTGGTGATGCATAATTGGTTTACATGTTTGTAGCAAGGAAGCAGTGTTGGGGATACTAGTGGTGCTACGGACAGAGTCCTTAACCAGTTGTTGATGAAGATGGATGGTATTACAACCAAGAAAATAATTTTCATTATACCTAATGGCATTGGCCTGTTATACCAAAGGATTCAATGGAGCTGATATTATAGATTTTTGTCAGTGGACTTGCAAGTATGCTATTAGAGAAAATATTGAGAAGGTGAGTTTCAATTACGGTGGCTTTTGCAAACTAGATTTGGTTATGAATTTGTTAATGGTTTTTTTTGAACTGGTTTGTTAGAATTTTACATTTTTTGATTCAATTTTCCTCAACTTGTATCTTATTATTTTAATTTTTCATGTTCTCTTTCCTCTGTACTTTTACAGGATATTGAACATGAAATAAAAAGAAGTGAGAACCCTGAGGCAATAGATGAGGATGGTAGTGATGAGGTAGCTGAAATAAACGCTACTCATTTTGAGAAGTCAATGAAATATGCTAAAAAATTGTTAGTGATGTATTTGTTGTTGCTGCTACTTCTTCTACTACTACTTCAGATGTATTTTCTACAATAGACAATAAAGATGACGATGACTTATATAGTTAGGAAACTTAGTACACAATTATCATCTTAATGAAGTGACAAATGTGTTTGTTCTAGCAGGGACCTTCCGCTGACAAATAGCCAATGCTATTCAATTTGGCTCTGACTATGGAAACTTAGCTAAGGAGACTTTTTCTTAAGTGGTAGATAAAATGCTACAAAATCCTTGCTTTTAAAAAAAAAATCTTGCTGGAAAATATTCTATACTAAATCAATTCTACAACAAAGAAAGTCTAGTTCAACTGATAGCTACAAAAAAGAAGTGAGAACCCCAAGGTAATGGATGAGGATGATAGTGATGAGGTAGCTGAAATAAAGGCTGCTCATTTTGAGGAGTCAATGAAATATGCCCGAAAAGTGTCAGTGATGTTGCTATTCGGAAGTAACAAGCCTTTTCAAAAACACTACAACAATCTTGAGGCTTTGGTTTTGAATTTCAATTTCTAGATAGACCCGTTGCTACTTCTGCTAGTGCTTCAGATGTATTTTCTACAATAGATAATAAAGATGATGATGACTTATACAGTTAGGAAACTTAGTACGCAATTGTCATCTTAATGAAGTGACAAATGTGTTTGTTCTAGCAAGGACCTTCTGCTGACAAATAGCCAATGCTATTCAATTTGGCTTTGGCTATGGAAACTTAGCTATGGAAACTTTTTCTCAAGTGGTAGATTGATGAAGGGTGCTCCCCTTAATACCAAAAACACATAACAGAAATAGAGAAACAACAACAATATGCAAGAACAAAAAATTGGCTTCTTATTATCTCCACAAATGTGGAATTACAAACTTTCAAAATTACAATATGCAAAGCCACATGGGCATTCCCTTACAATATTCTATAGGACAAAGCCTTGAATTATTACTCAGATCTACTACCTAGAACTGCCCTAGACAACACTACGGGCCTTCTTTATATAGGCATTTTCCACCGCCCGAGAAGGTTCCAAAAATTTAGCCCTAAGGCCGACCAAACTTAGAATTATTTTATTTTTCAATTTATTACATCAAAGTCAGCTCAAACTAACTTTTGAAACCCGAACATAAATTTTGAAGGAAAATTATTTTTTGCCATTTCAGGTGGCCTGACTTCCAGAGACCATAAGTCATCACCAGTTGGCCCGATTGACTATTATAACCCCATTTTAAAATCTCACAAAGCGCTCTACAGGCTTGACCAATGCAAATGCCCATCACCCAAATTTTTGACCTCATTCGGGGCTTCTAAGGCCTTCAAAACTGAGTTCAAAGTTTCTATACCCTGCTGCCAATACCAAAAATCTTCAATATCTTCAAAACTAGACCTGATCTAGCCATGAAACTTTACCGGTAGGCTGATATGACTGAGATGAACCTCCACATGTGAAATCAGAACATTCTGAGATCATATGACCAACTTACTAAAAATAGCAAGTTTCCATAAATAACGGCCCTACACAAGATAGCCCTTATTGAATTCAAAAAATAGAAATATTTTTGGGTGATGCAAGATTGCTCTTACACCTAGGATGCTCCAGCATCAGACACCTAGGGTAATTTGAGAAATGACCCTATCACGACTTAGGTGTGCAGAGGAAAACCAAGATGGTTAGCCTCCTCCTTTGTCAACCATGATGAATCTTCAGCAGGTCATCCTTTCCACTTGACCAGATATTCTTCATATATCTTGTTCCTTGTGCTTCTACCAACACGACTATCTAGTATGTCTTCAATCTCCTTGATATCTGAACTGGTTGCTGGAATAATTCACTATGCTACTGTAGCCTCATCTTCAACACCTCCCTCATGAAGGCCTCCCTCATGATACTCTATCAAATCTAAAATGTTAAACACTGGTGAAATATTCAGCTCACTAGGCAATTCTACCTCATATGTATTTCCTGAATCATGCTTCTTCAGTATCTTACATGGCCCAAACTTCTTCATTTTCAGCTTGTTATATGTACCAAGTGGAAACCACTCCTTCCACAAATGAACCATGACTTCATCTCCAACCTAAAATTCCTTATGTTTCCTTTTCACATCTTCTTTAGCCTTGTACTACACATTCATCTTGGTAATATGCTTCCTCACCTCCTCATGGATGTTCTTCAAGTGTTCTTCAAAATCCTTAGCTTCAGCACTACTTATTTCTCCTTTATCTATCTTTCTTAATTCTAATGCATTTCTGGGACTACTCCCATATACAATCTAGAATGGTGATTTACCAATGCTCCTGTTGATAGAATTTTTGTATGCAAATTCTACTTGTGGTAAAATCAAATCCCATCCTGTTGGCTTATCTCCAACCAAACATCTCAGCAAATTTCCCAAACTCCTATTCACCACCTCTATCTTTCCATTAGTCTGTGGATGATGTGATGAACTGAACTTTAAATCTGTCTTCAAATTTTTCCATAATGTTCACCAGAAATATCCAACAAACTAGTATCTCGATCTAAAACTATGGTCTTTGGAAAACCATGTAGTCTCACCACTTCTTTGAAAAACAATTCTGCTACATGAACAACATCATTAGTCTTCTTACAGGGAATGAAATGTGCCATCTTTGAAAATCTATCAACCACCACAAAAATTGAATCATGTCCCCACTGAGTCCTCGGTAAACCAAGAACAAAGTCCATACTGGTATCCTCCCAAGGCTTCTCTGGTATAGGTAATGGCTGATACAACCCTATATTCTACTTCACTCCTTTCACCATCTAACATACTCTGCAACTCTGTATAAACTTCTTCACATCTTGCTGCAACTGTGGCCAATAATAATTCTCACTAACCAAAGCAAGGGTTTTATCACGAACAAAATGTCTAGCCAATCCTCCACTATGCTTCTCCTTGATGAGATTCTCCCTCATAGAACTTTATGGAATGCACAACTAACTCCCTCTAAATAGCATATCATCCTGGATGATAAAATCCAACCATTTCATCTTGTCTAGAGTAACAGGTTCTTTACAAGCTTTCCAAGCTTCACCAAAATCAGGATCCTTTCGATACAAATTCTTGAGTTCCTTGAACCCAACCACCTCAATCTGCATCTCTATCAGCAATAGTTGCCTTCTGCTAAGTGCATTTGCAACCCTATTAGACTTTCCACTTTTGTGTTTCAAAATAAATGTATAACTCTACAAAAACTCAACCCATTTCAAATGCCTTTGATCCAACTTTCCTTGACTATTCAAATATTGCAAAGCTTGATGATCAGTATACAAAACAAACTCCTTAGGAATCAGATAGTGTCTCCACTTTTTTAATGCCCGAACTATAGCGTAAAATTCCTAATCATAAACAAAATACTTTCTCTTGGCATCATTTAACTTCTCACTGAAATAAGCAACATGTTTACCTTCTTAGCTCATAAAAGCTCCTTTTCCATACCACTAGCATCACAATATACTTGAAACACCTTATTAAAATCTGGAAGTGCTAAAATAGGTTGTTCTGTAACTTTTTGTTTCAACAATTGAAAACTCTTTTCTATCCCCTCTCATTGTTTCAGTCAAGGGACCACAAATACTACTAAAATTTTTGATAAACTTTCTGTAAAAACTAGCTAGACAATGAAAAGATCTTACCTCGGTAGCACTCCTTGGAGTAGGCCATTCAAGGATAGCTTGTACCTTCTTTGGGTCTATTTTTAGACCTTCTGTTGAAACTACAAATCCCAAATACACTAACTCTTTCTTCACAAAATTGCACTTCTTCAAATTAATCAACAATTTATCATCTCTGACTTCTCAAACACCATACAAATATGCATCATATGTTCCTCCAATGTCTTGCTAAAGATCAAAATATCATCTAGGTAAACAATGACAAACTTACCCAAAAATTCTTTCAGAACCTCATTCATGAGCCGCATGAAAGTGCTTGGTGCATTGGTTAGCCCAAAAGGCATGACTAACCACTCATATAGTCTTTCTTTTATCTTGAAGGCAGTCTTCCATTCATCTCCTCTGATCTGAATCTAGTGATATCCACTCTTCAGATCTATCTTTGAAAAATACACAGCTCCACTCAAACAATCCATAATATCATCCATTTGTGGCAATGGAAACCTATACCTGATTGTGATCTTGTTTATTGCTCTAGAATATATACACATCCTCCATTCTCCATTCTTCTTTGGTGCTAATACCACTGGTACAACATAGGGACTCAGACTCTCCTGAATCAACCCCTTCTATAATAATTCATGTACTTGTCTGTTCAACTCTTTACTCTCTGCTGGTGTCATTCTGTGTGCTGCCTTGTTTGGAAAAATGGCTCCTGGAATCAAATCCATCTGATGACTGATCTTCCTTATCGGTGGTAATTCATTAGGTACATTATTAGATACAATATCTTAAAATTCATTCAACAAATCTGTAACCTCTACAGGTACATCCTCTACTTCCTCTTTAACAACTTTTGGAATTAAAGAAAAACACACATGCTCATGCCTCATACCATCTAGGAATTTTCTTCCATCAACAAAATTTATTCTTGCATTACCACATACCTTTTCTTCGGTCTCCTTCAATGGCTTTAGCTTATGTCGCACTCCATGCTTTGTCAGGGAATAGGTATTCGCACAACCATCATGTACAACACATCTGTCAAACTACCACGGTCTACCCAAAAACATATGACATGCATTCATAGATATGATATCACATAGTACCTCATCTTGGTACCCACTGAGCTTGAACTTTACCAAGCATTGTTCACTAACCATGACCTTGTAGTCATCTTGCACCCAGGCAATCTGATATGGATGTGGGTTTTTTTGTCTCTTGAGCTTCAACTTTGTCACCATCTCTTCTGACACCAAATTTTCAGTGCTTCCACTATCAATAATCACATCACAACATTTACCCTCACACTTGCATCTAGTGCGAAACAAGCTCCTCCTTTGTTCAGGTTCATTGTCACCACTCAACAGGACTCTTCTATTAATCAATGTTTCTCCTTTTTCAACATTTTCATCTACATGTGCAACTCTAGCCTGGCCTTCATTCCTCCTATCCATCCTTCCTTGGCATTGAGGACATTCAAATGCCCTATGACCTTCTTCTCCACAGTGAAAACATGTTCCAAGGAAGCCTCCTCTTCCTGAACCTTGTTCTCTTCCTCTTCCTCTCTAATCTCTATTGTTCTGATCTTGGAAATGATTGGAATTGTTTCCTCTCTAATTTTGACTACTACTGGCCTCATCCTTCTTTTTCAGATCTTCATTTCAGCCTCCATATGACTATCCACTAGATCGTCCACCGTGACCTCTTCCATTTTGTCTGCTCTCAAACTTCTTGTTCAACTTTTCCTATACTTTTAGGCCAAATTGGTATGCCTCTTCAATACTATTCATTCAAACCAGATTTAGCTCCTCCTGAATGCTGGGCCTCAACCCATTAAGGTAATGAGAAAATTTCTCCTTATCAGCTTTTGCATGGCCTATTCTTATGAGGATTTGATAGAACTCCTCTGTATACTCTTGAACAGATCATCCCGCTTGCTTCAAACTTTGCATTTTCTTCAGTAGGTCAAGCTCATAATCAACAGGGATGAACTGTCACTTCAATTTGTCCACCATCCAATCCCATCTTGTGATTTTATGTTTCCCTCTTCTATTTTGCTCTAATTGAATCTCTTGCACCAGATCTTCGCATGACCTTTCAGTCTGGCCTTCACAAATTTAACCCTATCAAGATCCTCAATATCTTCATACTCAAAATATTCTTCACATTCATTGATCTAGTTGATCAATTCTTTTGGGTTAATATTTCCTAAAAATGTAGGAACCTCAATCTTAGGTCTTTTTCTGATCTTAGAAATGGCTTGAAAAAGTCTTTCTTCCTCCTGGTTCACAACTTTGACTTCTCCTTCTTAATATTCTTCTTCAGCTTCATCCTCGCTTTTGTCTCTAACCTTAAGATTCATTCCTCTTTGAATCTCTTCTTATAATGCTCGCACTTGTCTCTACAACTCTCTAACCTTAGGTGTCACAACACTAGCTCTTCTGCCATGTTCTCTTCGTGGAGGCATTTTTGCAATGTGTGCTAAAATCCTAACCATGGTCTTGGTGCAAACTGCCTCACAGTTGGTGATCTATTTACACACTTAGGAAAACTTGGCTCTGATACCACTTGATGAAGGGTGCTCCCCTTAATACCACAAACACATAACAAAAACAGAGAAACAACAACAATATGCAAGAACAAAAAATTGGCTTCTTATTATCTCCACAAATGTGGAATTACAAACTTTCAGAATTACAATATGCAAAGCCACATGGTCATTCCCTTACAATATTCTATAGGACAAAGCCTTGAATTATTACTCAGATCTACTACCCAGAACTGCCCTAGACAACACGATGGGCCTTCTTTATATAGGCATTTTCCACCGCCCGAGAAGGTTTCAAAAATTTAGCCCTAAGGCCGACCAAACTTAGAATTATTTTATATTTCAATTTATTACATCAAAGTCAGCTCAAAATAACTTTTGAAACCCGAACATAAATTTTGAAAGAAAATTATTTTTTGCCATTTCAGGTGGCTCGACTTTCGGAGACCATAAGTCATCACCAGTTGACCCGATTGACTATTATAACCCCATTTCAGAAACACCACGAAGCACTCTACAGGCTGGACCAATGCAAGCACCCATCACCCAAATTTTTGACCTCATTCGGGGCCTCTAAAGCCTTCAAAACTGAGTTTGATGTTTCTGTACCCTGCTGCCAATATCGAAAATCTTCAATATCTTCAAAACTAGACATGATCTAGCCATGAAACTTTACTGGCAGGCTGATATGACCGAGATGAACCTCCACATGTGAAATCAGAACATTCTGAGATCATATGACCAACTTACTAAAAATAGCAAGTTTCCATAAATAGTAGCCCTACACAAGATAGCCCTTATTGAATTCAAAAAATAGAAATATTTTTCGGTGATGCAAGATTGCTCTTACACCCAGGATGCTCTTGCATCATAGATAATGCTACGAAAACCTTTCTTTAAAAAAAAAAAATCTTGCTGGAAAATATTCTATACTAAATCAATTCTACAACAAGGAAAGTTGAGTTCAACTGATAGGTATGGTGTGCATCCATTTTATGGAGATCTGCCAAGACAATTTCCCCCACCAAGATGATGTGCATCCATTTTATAGAGATCTGCTAAATGTTTTATATTATAAAGATCACTACAAGTTGGCCCTTGGCCAGATCAATATTGCTCGCAATCTCATTGCCAACGTGGCCAAAGACTATGTTAGGTTGATAAAATATGGGGATTCTCTTTACCACTGAAAATCTTTGAAGGTTGCTGCACTTGGATTAATTTGTACCATTGTTAAGAGAATTGGACTGAGTTTGGCTTACCTCAAATAGGTGAGGTAACATATGGTTATGTTCTTTTTTCTATCTATCTAGTTTTCACTACCTGTTGTTCCTTGGGATATCTTGCAAGGGTTCTATAAATTGATGGTCTATATTTTGGTGGGTGTCTTGTATGGGCCTATGAAATTTTTTATCTTGTCTTTTTTTTCAATCCTACAACTAGATTTTAATACGTGGATTTCTCGTAAGGAACTTTGATACTGCCATTTTAGTAGTTCTTCATATGATAGTTTTCTACGCAGTCCCTAGTCTAGGCTTTATTTGTAGATTTTTTTATCTCAATATTAAAAGAATTATTTTAGTTAAATAAAGCTTTATGTCCCAAACACAATGACAACTAGGATGTGAATTTAATCTTTTTGACAACTAAAGAGTCAAAAAAGATAACAGATGGTTCAATATAACCTACAACTTTGTCCATGTAAGAGTTGAACTCTAAAATTTATGGTATGAAGACCTGCAACTTGCAGCTAAGAATATGATACTGAATAATTATGACCTATTTTAAAAATTTAGGAAAACATAACCATTTCTATAGCGATTACTTAAAAAAAAGTATACCTGATTGATGACTCAATATTTGTAACCTCTCAAAAAATTTTCCTTTCCACTTCAATATCTTTCCTTGATAATTCTTGATCTCCTCAGAACCACTAGAAAAAAAACAATGACAACAGAACTTGCTACTTTAGAAAATTGCATCAATACTTAACTTAAACATTACAATCTTGAAGGGTGTAAAAAAATCTGATATGCTAATAGAAAAACTCATTTTGCACAAAATGACATTAAGTATGGATTTTGGTTTACATGTGGTACATCAATTCCTTCACCGAAGACATTATCTATTACATTTATAATTGTTTATTTAGGTTCCATAACACTAGCATATACACAAAAAGAATCTGTATTGAAAAAAAACATGGACACTACATATATATAAAAATAACCTGTTAAAAAAAAAAGAGGCCACTGAGGACAATTACATAGGTCTCTAGAAACAACATTACCCAACTCTTTTTCTCAAGCCAAAGACTCAGTGTGTTCAATTGCCCAGACTAGCAATCAATTCTATGTTGAGTATATCTGTCAGGCCCTCTTGCAGTTTGAATGAATTAAGAATAGAAGATAGGAACTGATTTAACACTTCACCTACTCAAAAACACAAACCAATGAAATAATACACATTAGGCCAAGAGAGGTTGACGTATTCAATACGAGAATACTTACACAAAATGAAGCCAAATCATGCCAGACAATGACAATGAGAAGTTTACTATTGGCCCTTCTAGTTTTTTATTTGATATTTGCCTGACAATGACACATTCAAAATGCACTTATGAGCAAAAACATAGAATGAATGAAATTGATTAAATAATGAAGGTATGTTAGTTTGAGCTTCACTTGGTTTTGAGAATACTTTAATATTCTCTACTTAACAAGGCCAACCACGTGAAGGTGGAAGCTCATCTGGCCTCACCCCCCCCCCCCCCCCCCTAACATCAATCTAAATTCCTCATTACCATCTAATTACACACTTCATTCATCCATTTATGAACTATAGCATTCAATCAATACAATCACATAACATCCATTAATATGATATAACATTCATTAATACACAACACTAATCAAGAATTCATTAACACATAACAATATTCATTAACATGACATATAATTCAATATTAATACGCAACATTCATAGATAATTACTTAAAAAAATGTTCATGGAGTTATAATGATAGTTTTAATGATATTTTTGTCACAATTTGATGTTTAGGATAGGGGAAAATCACTTGCAACAATAGAGGCAATAGTTGTAGAGACAAATGAGGATATCCCAAAAATCCCTAATAGAATAAATATGGTGAAGAAAAAACTAAAAAGATTCAATACAAAAATTATTACTATTTTGCTTGATGCTACTACTGGCCTCACCGCGATGTCCATGACCAGGTAATTGAGCAAGCAAAAAATCTTGTAACAAGAACACATACATATTTTATTTCACGACATAAAAGAGTATAAAATATAAACCTTTATTGAACTTTTGTTATAACTAAAGATTCATTACTGCTTACTTCAAAATGATGTACTCATGCCATCAATTCATCTATCCTCTTGAACATCTCCTCGGTTTGATTTGCATCTTCCAAAATAGTAATAATTTCTGCATTACTCTTTTTAGTTTTTTCTTCACCGTATTTATTATATTAGGGATTTCTGGGATATCCTCATCTATATCTACAACTATTGCCTCTGTTTTTGCAGGTGCTTTACCCCTATCTGATATTTATCTTCAGGTGTCCACACTCGTCCTGTTGCTTGTTTCTAGTGGGTCACAGTCAATGATTGGGAGAGCCTTGTTTTGTCACCAGTCATGTAGTACAAGCACTAGAATTGAGTTTTTTGGCACTGGCTAGGAAATTTTTGTATATCAACATGCGATAGAGTTTGGGGATTTTTTAGTATTTAAATACATCTGTGGGATGTATTTTAGAGTTTGGATATATGGGAAGAATGGTTGTGAAAAAGATATTTCTATTTTTCATTCTAAGAAGATTCAGAGTGATTTTGAGTCATAGAGGAAATGCCCTAATCCTTCAAAAATTGCTATTTCGACAAGTTTTGATCACTTGAGGGACAAAAAATTATATGTTGAGTTGAAAAGAAAATCAAGTGATCAACAAATAATTTTATGTCCCTCAAGTGATCAGTACTCATCCAAGTAGCACTTTTTGAAGGATTAGGGTATTTCCTCTATGACTCAAAATCACTCTGGATCTTCTCAGAAAGAAAAATAGAATTATCTTTTTCACAGCTATTCTTCCCATATATCTGAACTTTGAAATACATCCCACAGATGTATTTAAATACTAAAAAATCCCCAAACTCTATCGTATATTGATATACAAAAATTTCCCAGCCCATGCCAAAAAACTCAATTCTAGTGCTTGTAATACATGACTGGTGCCAAAACAGGGCTCTCCCAATCATTGACTATGACCCCAAATCTACAAACTCTCATGTTAAACATTGGTCACTTTACATGCATTTCCAATTTCCTAATTTGATGTCTCACCATGTACAGCTTGAGAAAAACTCTTTTGTTTCTTCAACTTCTTCTCCACTATATAATGATGGTGTGAGACATCTTTCCACCAGGATGCCCTTTCTGAATACACCTCCCGCACTGGAATGAAATCCCTTCGTAATCCCTTTATTAAATTATTGAGCTTCTCTTTGTTTTGAGAATAGTTTAACATTCTCTACTTAACAGGGCCAACCACGTGAAGGTGGAAGCTCATCTAGCCCCTCCTAGGAGCCTCTTATGATCCTTTATGATATTTTAAGACCTCTAAGATGTATTATTAGGGATCATAAATAGTCATAAAGGGTCATAAGGGGTCCTGGGACACAACAATTGAGAAACATAATTTTAGGCATCATGGTCACATTTTTTTGGAGACAATGTAATTGAGTGCTATACCTAGATGATGGAGAGCAACTTCTACACCTTCAGTTCCAATTTGTTCTCCATCCCGCAATGTCAACTTGGAATTGGAGGTGTAGAAGTTGCACTCCATCATCTGGGTATACAACTCAATTATCTTGTCTCCAAAAAAATGTGACCATCATGCCTACAATCATGTTTGTCAGCTATTGTGAAATCTTTTGCAGTCTGGCCTTTTTTGCCTTTGATGTATCCTACAACCTATGAAAAGTTTGAAATATGTTACATGATATAGATATAAAGATCACTAATTAGTACATTATTACATTCTACTAGTAGTTAATACTATTGCATACCTTCTTCTCTCATTTTCTAGTGTAATTCCTCTTTGAGTATCCCCTTTCTTCTTTGTATCCAAAATGAACTCATTCCAATCCCTCACTAGAATAAATGGAGGACGCTCATACTTTGGGTTTTGGATGAGACTCCTTCTATATGAGTCCCTCACAGTCTTAAGATGTTTGGCAACTTTTTCTAAAATTTTCTAAAATTTTCTTTTGCTAATAATTTATGTATTAACTCTTTTTAGTTTTTTCTTCAACATATTTATTAGATTAGGGATTTCTGGGATATCCTCATCTGTATCTATAGCTATTTCCTATGTTGTTTCATGTGCTTTTCCCCTATCTTGAACATCAAATTGTGACAGGAATATCAATAAAACTATCATAATAACTCCAAAACCCTAAATAAAATAACATAATAGTGTAACATTTTTCAACTATCTAATTTGTACAATTTAAATATGGTTTACCATTGCTGACGAATGGGTGGGAGGAGTATCCCCGCAGCCTCTATCATGTGGAGGATCCATGTCACTTGCTCTTGTACTTCTTTCATAGTTTGAGTGAAATCCTCTGCAAGTCCACTCTTCATTTGTTTGTGGATGGTAAGTCGAGCTAAATGATAGGTTAGTTCCAAGCCTTTTCCATAAGGTTTGCCAAAAATGGCTCATGAACTTACTATCCCTGTCTGATACAATGCTTAGTGGGAATCCATGTATCCTTAAAACCTCCTTAAATAAAAGATGTGCAATGTAACTAGCATCATGGGTAGTTCTACATGGAATAAAATGGCTCATTTTAGAAAATTTATCTACCACCACATAGACACTATCCATACCTATTTGTGTCTTAGGGAGTCCCACCGTGAAGTCCATGCTCACACACTCCCAAGGCCTATTTGGAACTGGAAAAGGTTGGTATAGTCCTGCATTTCTTGAGCCTCCTTTAGCCCTTTGACAAATACCACATTGTTCCACATACTTTCTCACATCTCTTGGAAATATAAGCCAATAGTAGTACCTTTGTACTAGCTCCATAGTCTTGTTGATTCCAAAGTGTCCACTTAGGCTTCCATTGTGCTTCTCTTGTATGAGATTCTCTCTCATGTACCCTCTAGGCACACACAACTGATTACCCTTAAACAAAAGGCCATATTGAAGAGTGTAATCTGAATACTCACTATGAAAATGGTTTTCAAAATCAATGCATACCTTGTAGGTTGTGGAAAAGTCTTCATCTCCTTCATAGAGATCCTTAAATCTTTCTATCCCCATGCTTTGCAATTGCACTTCTTGGATAGTCAACAATGTCCTGCTCAAAGCATCTGCTACTTTATTGAGTTGTCCTTTTTTATGCTTGATGGTAAAGGTAAAGGATTGGAGGTATTCCATCCATTTCAGATGTTTATTTCTTAACTTTTCCTGAGTATTAATATAACTCAAAGCCTGGTTGTTTGTGAACACCACAAACTCTTTTGGGAGTAGGTAATGTCTCCATTTTTTTAGAGACTGAACCAGTGCATATAACTCCAAATCTCTTAAAATTAAATTATCTCTAAGTTAAAATTAAATCATATGGTGACTAAGATAAACAAAGTAGCCTTCATATATTTTATGTCAAATCTTCCTTCCTTCATGGTCATATGATATTATTTTGATCATATATTGATCTTATTGTAATCAACACACACTTCCCACCACCACATTTATAGTTTGGCACATTGACAAGAGCCATCGAGCCTATATCAATAATGCACTGCACCATCATTACTACATTTATTACACAAATATTATAACATATAATCACATGATTATAATAATCATACATTCACCACTATTGTTCTATTGTAGATTCAAGATAACTGTTGTTGAAACAGATTTACATAAACCAATTAACTCAAAACACAAACCCTTTTTTGAATAATTTAATTTTAACTTTGGTTGTGTTAAAGGAACTATGTTGACTTTATTTTGTAGTTGTTTAACATGAGAGTTTGTAGATTAATAGGAGTTCACATTTTTATGGGAACGTATCATTCAATTGAGCATTAATGCCCATCTATATCTAGTGAGATGAACATAACTTATGTACCTCATGCTAGTGTGCTTGGATTAGACTAGACATTATACAATTGCCTATGAGGGTTGTCACTGTTATTAATTGGTGTAAAAGGAGGACCACATGTGTGTTATAGCACTTTATATAAATACTCACTATTTGGATAATGTCTAGTCTAATGAAAAATAGTGTATACAAGGTATCCAAGCACACTAGCATGAGGTACATGAGTTATGTGCATCTCACTAGTTATAGATGGGCAACTATGGCACACTAGTATATGTGAACTCCTATTAATCTAAAAAATCTCATGTTAAACAACTACAAAATAAAGTCAACATAGTTTTGTTAACACAACCAAAGTTAAAATTAAATTATCTAAAACAAATGGTGCCTTAGAGGGATAGAGGAAGACTTTGCTAAATAAGTTTGACTATTGCTTGTGAAAATGCCTCCAAGGAATGTAGGTAAAGCCAAGGAGATCCAGGAGTTGAAGGAGAAGAGCACAAGGTTGCAAGAATCTTACAATGCACTTTTGGCTAGGCTTGAAGCACTAGAATCCAATCAAAGAAGAGTAACATATGAAGGTGTTGATAGTAAAGAAGAGGAAGAAACCCATAAGGAAGGGGAAGAAGAGGAAGAAGAGGAAAAAATAGATCCTGAAGAGTAGAGGACAATCAAGATATTCAAGGCTATGAAGAATGAGCAGCATAAGGTGAGGGGATATATCCCTATGTATGATGGAAGTCTAAAAGAAGAAGAGCTTTTGGACTGGATTGCATCAATGGATGCATACTTTGAAGGTGAAGAGGTACCGGAAGATCAAAGGGTTAGATTGGCAAAAAAAAAACTCAAAGGGCATGCACTCCTATGGTGGGATCATGAGGAGGCAAACATAAGGAGAAGAGGTAAGCCAAAGATTGTCTCTTGGGATAGGATGATAAAAAAACTAAAAGGTAACTTTCTTCCTAAAGACTTTGATGTAAAAATGTATAAAAGAATACAAAGTTTAAAAAAAAGAGATTTAGATGTTAAAGCATATACAAATGAATTCTATAAACTAAGCATAAGGTCATGATTGGAAGAAGATGAAGTTGTTAAGGTTGCTAGATATTTAGGTGGTTTAAGATTTAACATCCAAGATGAATTTGTGGCTTCTAACCCCAAAAGTGTGAAGGAATATTACCAGTTGGCCCTTAGAATAGAGGAGAAATTGAAGAGGAAAAGTGAAAGACATAATAGCAGCAATAGAGGAGGTTCTTCAATGAGGGGAAGAGGAGAAAGGAAAAATCAGGTTTGGGAAGAAAGGGACAAAGGATTGAATAGGACAATGCTGCACAGTCGTAGAAATGCAGACTTTTGGGATTTGAACTATGTTCAAATAGGTACAGTCAAGTGTCCTATTGAAGGGAAGCTAATAAACAACCATGTTTAGATGTGGACGGATAGTGGATAGAAAGAACCAACTATCAAGGCACCATATTCCTAAAGTACAGGTTCAGACTCAGACATGCAATGCCATGACTGATTCTTGGGACAAGAATCCTTTCAAAGGTGGTGAACATGGTGCAGGGGCACCTAGAACATCTAAAGAATACCAGGAGTCCATAATGACAACCATGCACCTAATGACATGTAAAGACATCAATTGGAATGTATTGGCACCTATAATGGCCTATAAGGTAATTCCATGCAATGCAAATGGAAAATATGTAATAAGTCTTAAAAGGCCTAATAGGCCTTAGGACCAAAATAAGAGCCCAAGATGGTATTTGGTGTTACAAGTTTATAATAGTTTAGTTTTGATTTTAATAATTCTTAATAAGTTCATTTGGGTCACATTTCAAAGTCTTAAGGCTTCATTATCTTTAAAAGTTTCAATTTCTCCAAATTTGTAATGTTGCAAATTCAAAAATTTGAAATGCAACGGTTATTAAAAATTGGAGGGAATTATATTTTGTTATGTTTTAGTACAAACTAATCCATCCAACCGATTGGGATTGGTTGGTGTAGTTTCTAGGAGTCCATCAAATATGCCAAAGTTTCATTGTACAACAGAAGAGGCATGGTGTACAGACTGTACTGAGTTTTTGATAAATAAACTTCTTTCAAATGCAATTTCCTTGAGTTCTTAGAGTGATTTTGGATTCATTTTGTCATTTTATTACATTTCAATGCATTTTGAATAGTTAGATATTGATCCTAGACCACATCTATGCATTTTTGAGGTCTGTATTTGTATTTTGACTCAATTAATTTTGACTGATAGAGTAGTTTAAGCCATTCCTTTGACAGTTTTGTGAGTTTCCAATTGAATATGGTCATTCGATGACCTCTGACCACTATAACACATGTAATGACTGAGTATTAACATGTACTATAGTTCCCTAATCCATTAATGTAATGAGAAGGAAGAATGTTTGGGTGATCACCATAATTTATAGAGGAAACTTAATGAATTTTCTTGGTATGCTACAACAGTAGCCATTTGGTTTGAAGGAGGAACATAGATTATGATTTGGATCATCTTATAATGATCATCTAATGGTGAAAAAACTACCTATTGGACCTAGAAGTGATCGGAGATAGGAGATTTAAGAAACCCTTGGATTAAGGGTTTAGAAGTGCTAAATTTAGGGATTTTGGGGTTCTCGGTGGACTGAGCCATATTCCTTTAAGGCTTGTTAATTTTTAGACATTATTAAAGATTGATGAAGGTTTGGAGTCTTGGGAGTTCAAGGAGTCTATGGTTTCTTTGTTATTTGGGGTCTTTTTAAGCACTTCTAAAGCCATAGTGTGTAGACAGTAACACCTGGTCTAAAAGAGTCCATAGAAAGCCAACTGTAGAAAGCTGACTACCCTAGTTTTATGTCAAAAATGGTCTATAGATGACTGTCACACAATTTCTTTTGGATTTCTCCACCAAATGATCTCAGACTAGTCACAATTGAAAGCTATGACTCTAGGTAGAATTCCTATGGAGTTAGATTTGACATTCCAATCCACATGAAGTCGGCATAAAACAAATACTAGTAAAAAAAATGTTAAAAACATAGTTTTCTCAATCTTGTTTGCAATATTTCCTCTTCCAACCTTACAATCATAAACCTAACACTAGTACATTTACAGTGTAACATGATGCGGTGATTCAAAAATTTAGGGTTTTGCAAGTTCATCTCTGAATCAAATGTATATAAATAATGATTAAAAACATGTTAGCAAATACCAAATACATGATTCCCTAGCACATTGCTCATGGGCCCTAAGTAGGTAACCAATAAAACAATGCTAGACAAATGCAGAGTAAGGAAATCCTTACAGGCGGTCCTCCTTTTACACCAAATCATAGTGGCAACCCTTGCAGGTAGGCAGTCTTCCTTTTAGTCTCACCAAATAATAGTTCAAACAATCGCAAGCTCTAGCTCCTTCGCGCACTCCAAGTTAAAACCAAACAATGAAATGAGATACAAAATCTTTTTTCTTTTTAAAGTTATGCCCGTGTTGGTTGAAATTTTGACCTACATGGTATTGGTTGAAATTTTGACTAACATAGGCATGGATTAAAAAAAAAGGAAGTTTTCCTCTTATAATCTGACCAACCTAAACCTTTTTAATTGATGGTTGAAAATTTTGGTAGAAAAATGAGGTCAAATGTAGTAGTGTTGACAAGGGAAAGGTAATTAAGTAATTTAGTTTGTTTATGCATACATGTATACTTGTCAGTTGTATGTACTCATTTTTAATTTACATGGTTTATTTGACAGAGAGTGGCATATGATGATGTCGTGAGACCCTATCATCATGATAGAGTCATAGGCATATCCATTCGTAGTGATAGCCCCATGGTACATATATTTCTAAAGTTATTTGTGTTTATTTTACTATCAAGTATATATAATATGATCAAGTTATGATAGTATGAAGTATCTATTTGAATTTTTTAGGTCACTCCTAGTTTGAGGGAGGTAGAATGCCAAGGGTTTGTATCACTGATGACTAAGCCAACATTTCTTGAAGAAAGTTCAACATAGGTAAGTTTTAATGTTAATTCAATTATTTTGTAAACATAAATTTTCTACCAAGTATTTAACATTAAATAGTATAACTCGTAGATCAATCTCATGTTCGCAAACATATATAGGTCAGAGTCAACATTGGTGGCATTGTTCCTACACTACCAAGGACATATATTAGGTCTCCTATCCGCAGGAGGAGATAGAGAGATGAGGTATATGAGAGTTCAATTTTAGTTTAAATTTTATTTATTATTGTTGACTATGATTCTGAATTTTAATCTAACTTGGGGTTTCACTTTTGTGTTTGAATGTAGGATCCATCAGAGCCAAAGAGTACTTCAAAGAGGTTGCATTTTGATGATCCACCAGTAGAATGGGATTTCCTAGAAACATTTGTAGTTGAACTTCTTATTTTGAGATGTCATATGACATATTTTGAGATGGCATATGCCACATTGTATCTAGATATGTTGACATGTAAATATGTACATAATTATTGTTCATTTTGATATATATGAAACTTGATATTCGATCCAATTTGTTAATTGTGTGTTCATTTATTCATTGTTAGTATGTATATATGCTTGTGTGTATGTACTCATGTGTATAGTTTATGCCTTAAGTATATCCATGTATATTAAAGTAAATTCTTCATAACCTAAATTCATGTGTATGGGCTACGTGCATGACTTAACTAAATTCATGTGGTATGCTTTATAATCTATGTGCTACATGCATGCTTCATGACTTAAGAAAATTTATGTGTATGCTTTATGTGGTATGTGTGTTCACAAGTGTAATTCATCATTTAAGTGAATTAAAATTTATGTGCTACATTGTATTCATGTGTATTTGATGCTCTCAAGCAAGAAAATATGATGTAGAGCCCTCTACTATCCCCTCATGGAACTCAACTCAACTTGAGGATTCTACAGGCATCTTGGAATCTACTCAAGGAGTTAGTCTCAACTCAAGGGTCAAATAGAGTGCTATAACTTTAGAGAACCAACACATCTGACATTTTGAACAAGTTCACTTCCTCTAATATCTCATCCCAACTTCTCTTGGCACCAACTCCATTCTAGGCCTCTCAGTGCACCTAGAGCCTCCATCTTGTCAAAAATTGAAATAGGTCTTCCACCTTGATTGTAAAACCATATAACATCTCAATATGGTCTATCTACTATGTTCCACAAATCTAGCAGTTCTGGTCAACTCATCTTCCACCAATCCACTCCAATAGCCCTTCTAGGCTTGTAGCCTTCGCTAGTCATAAATCAGCCTTTTTCTCTAGAATTCTCCAAAAGACTCAAGAAACTAATGGTTTATCTAGATAACCTTTTTGGAATCCTTAAATCCTCCCCAAGACTCAGTGTAGACTCCTTATGGATCTATTTAAAGGCTTACTTTTCCTCTTGACACACCAGAACACTCACCAACATACACAATGTTGCTTAGTGGACCTTTAGAATAATTTGGTCTGGCATGTTCGTGAATGTTCTACTGAATTCATGTTCCAAATGAGATTGTCCAATTGGAGCTAATGGCACAGGCCATTTGGTGCCAAGATGAATGGTTTGGAAGAAACCCAGTGGTGCAACTTTCAACTGACCCTTACTGCAAGTTTTGGCATCAAGCGAGACTAGCGTGCCAAATTCAAAAAAAATTGAATCTCCCAGAATGGAGAGAGGTTATTGTAGGACTCAGAAATGTGGTCTTGTAGCATCTCATGAATCACCAATACCTCTCATGGGGTCTGAGATATGAGCCTCAAAATATTGTTGCCCAATCGTGCTTAGTGCACCTTGGGGACACTTTGGTCCGGCATGGTCCAGAACATTCTAGTGACTCAGTGGTCAAAATGGGGTTGTCAATAGTGTTTACCTACCCAAATGGAGCTAATGGCATAGTATATTTGATGTTGAGATGAATGGTTTGGAAGAAACCCAGTGGTGCAACTTTCAACTGACCCTCACTACAAGTTTTGGCATCAAGCGAGACTGGCGTGCCAAATTCTAACAAATTTGAATCTCCTAGAACAAAGAGAGATTATTGTAGGCCTTAGAAACATAGTCCTATAGCATCTTATGGATCATTGATACCTCTCACAGGGTTTGAGATACGAGCCTCAAAAGATTACTGCCCAATCATGCTTAGTGCACCTTGGGGACACTTTGGTATGATGTGGTCTAGAACATTCTAGTGACTCAGTGATCGAAATGGGGTTGTCACTAGCATTTAACCACCCAACTAGAACTAATGGGGAAGTCCATTCAGTACCGAGATGAATGGTTTGGAAGAAACCCAGTGGTGCAACTTTCAACTGACCCTCATTACAAGTTTTGTGATCAAGTGAGACTGGCATGCAAAATTCAAACAAATTTGAATCTCCTAGAATGGAGAGAGGTTATTTTAGGCCTCATAAATGTGGTCTTGTAGCATCTCATGGATCGCTAATACCTCTCATAGGGTCTGAGATACAAGCCTCAAAAGATTACTGGCCAATTGTGCTTAGTGCACCTTGGGGACATTTTCCTCTGGAATGTTCTAGTGATTCTGTGGTCGAAATGAGGTTTTCACTAGTGTTTACCCACCCAACCAGAGCTAATGGCATAGTCCATTTGATGCCAAGATGCAATCCTTGAACACTATCACTTCACCCCAGGGAATCACCATTTTACTTTGGACACATTTGACCAATTTTGACTCAATGACTCCAACTATTACATCATTTGATGATACAAATGTACAGGGAATTAAGATAGTACAAATGTAAGGATACAAAATTAAGATGACAAGTATTTCAAATCTTAAGAGGCACACAAAAAAAAGGCTTGAGGGCTTCAAAAGCTCTTTGTGATATTTGCAATGTTGGATGTGTCTCACGAAATTTTTTGAACAACATTGTTTGACTCACCTCCAAATAATGTTTGGGATGGGGGGTGCGGTCTCGAATGCCAATTCTCAACTTCAATACATCCTTCACATTTGGTGACACTCTTGAGTTAGATTGCCAAAATAGTTGAATTTGATCCTTCATATCATTAGTAAGCTTCTTATCACAACGTGAAAGTCTCCCACCATAAGCCCATGTATCATTTTGAAGAGGATCATCAAGTCTTTCTGTTCTTGCAAGTGCTCTATCCAAATTTTTACAATTTAGATTCAAGTCAACACAAGTTTGTCTCATCAAATGAGCCTTTCTCAAATGATGACTTACTAAGGAGGTTGTAATAACCCTCCTAGCAGCTCTCTTATCTTTTTCCTTGGTAGTCTTCCCATTGGAATTGAGAGCACTAAAAAGATTTATCACAATAATAGCATTCCTCTCCTTTTTCTTGTTCACACTAATCTTCAATTTGACTAGTATACGTCTCATCTTCTGCATCTTTAACAATTGCACAAACATTTGACATTGCTCAACCAACATCTTGTGGCTAAAAAATTGATCAAAAAGTTTTAAAACCCACAACCAAATGGTTCTTTCTGATCTCTTTCCATCAAAATTGCTCATTATGTTCTCATCAATTTCAAGTAACCATTTAGTTGTTCTTGAAGGTCTCAATTTTGAAGTTTGTCTTTCTTCCTCCCAAGGGACTTCATTTCTCATATAATTTGGAGATGTGTTACATTTATTTGGTTCTTGTGTACCATTATCATTGTCAATTCCTTCATATTCAATTGATGGATTGTCATTGACAATGTCCACACTTCCATTCTCCACATCTACATGTTCATTTTCAATACCTACATTTTTATCTGCAATCCCTACATTCTCATTTTCAAAATTATTGTCATAAATCATTTCAAATTCATGTTCTTCACTTGAAACCACATTCAAAGGTGGGTCTATGCTGACATCTTCATTAATATTTAACATACCTTGTCTCTTGTTCCGATGGGAAACCCTATCCATTTCTCTATACACTTTACACTTCAATCTCTTCATTTGTGAGTTTCCCCTTCTGTTTATACTTTTGACAACTACTACTCCCCATATTGAGACCAAAAAGGTGATGCAAAAACCTTTGGTAATATATAAAATCCAACCAACAAGTGCAAAAAGTAGATTTTTGTCTTCTCTAAAGACAAAATGTGATTCGCTACAACTCAAGTATCGTGATTCTGCAAAAAAATGTGGCTCTCTCGAGGGACCTAGAGATTATAGTTTTTACTTTTCACCAGTAAATAGAATCAGATATTTGAAAATATCGGATATCTAAAAATATCTGCTAGTTGATATTATCGAATATCCAAAATTTTCTGCCAAAATTTTGCCAAAATCTCTCTCTCTCTCTCTCTCTCTCTCTCTCTCTCTCTCTCTCTCTCTCTCCTACTCTCTCCCCTTCCCCTTCTCTCTCTCTCTCTTAGGTTTAATATTGAACATATAATATAAATATTTAATAAGTTAATATTATACTATTTTACAATACAAAAATAAATAATAATAATTTAATACATACAAATAAAAAAAAATATATTATAATATTAATACTATGCTATTATTATTTAATATTAATATTATAAAAAATAATTTAATATATATTTTAAAATTGAAAAAAATACTTAACTCAATTAATATTAACATAAAAAAAATATAATTTAATATGAAACTTGAAATTGAGAAATCTAGTGCAATTGAAATTTCAAATTAGGTGGGAAGTTTCAGATATTTGATATTATCGGTTATGTAAAATTTTCAGATAACCGATTAGGCTTGGTATTTTCTTGGGCAATAGAAAATGTGGATAGTCAATGGTTTAGGTGTGTTTAGGAGATTGTTTTTGATATCGAGACTTCGACCATGTAGCTGACGACTATTTTTTCATCCAAAATTGATGAAACAAAAAGGGTTTCTTAAAGACATTATTAGCTTTCCATCAATATAATTACTATCAAATTTCAAGTTCAATAAGTAATTATTACTTATTTTTCAATTGAGTTATCTTCAAAGTCGTAATTGACATACTAATTGGAAAACAACTATAACTTTCAAACCGTTTAACCTTTTTGAAATCTGAAACATGCATCACATTCTATTCTTTGGCTACTAGAAGAAAAAAAAAGTTTTGAATTTTGTAAAGTTTAGAATTAGTTAAGGTGGTCAGACATGAGATTTTTTTATTCTAAAAAAGTTGGAGCAGAAAATTCATAATTAATTATTTATTCAGCAAAAAATTACAAAAGAATATGTGTCACATCCGGGCATGAGTCTACTACTTATATCTAGAATCTTGGAAAAATATATCATCATTTGATTGTGATTAAGGTGGTTAGACATACATGTACTTTTTATCTTTTCCTTGAAATTTTTGTATTGGTGCATTGAAATCTAAAATTTTAAACAATTAAATAATTTGTTTTTCAAAAAAGGGCTAGTTGTTTAGAAACTACATTCAATTTCCTACAGATTCTATTATTACAATTTTTTCACATAAGGTTCATAAGATGTTCAAATTTTTACGTCAAGTTGACTAACCCTAATTTTCTAATTTTTCATTGCCACTTAAGGCCATAGTTTGGTATACCATGATCCTACACATACCCATATCAAGCTTATACTATGATCTAATTTCTAGAGCTTGCATATTTATTTAATTGCTATAACATTGCTTTTAATATAAAGTTTCTACACTAATCTTAATTTGGAGGATCATAAAAATCTGTTGGACTCAATTCCTAGCACAATGGACACTAAGGATAATGAACTCTTGAAAGATATTCCTAAGGATGAGGAAATCAAGAGGGCAGTTTTCTCTTTTGAATAAAAAAAATCCCCAGGAATGGATGGATTCTAGATGTTCTTCTTTCAATCTTTTTGGAGTATTACAGGTAAAGATGTTTACTCTTTTGTTAAAGAGTTTTTTGGTTCTAAGACTATCCTTAAAGAACTCAATTTTACTTTCATAGCTCTCATCTTGAAGAAACCTGGGGCAAGCTCTTTTGATGGATTCAGGCCTTTAAGTCTCTGTAAGTCATTGTATAAGATCATGTCTAAGGTTCTTACCTCCAGAATCTTGAAATTTCTTCCCTCTCTTATATCCCCCCAACATAATGGTTTTGTTCTAGGGAGATAGATTCTGGATTCTATAATTGTTGTGCATGAGAATATTCATTCTTTAAAAATATCTAAAAAACAAGTCTTCTTGATGAAATTGGATTTGTCAAAAGACTATGATAGATTTGATTGGGCTTTCCTATCCAAAATTCTCCTAGCTTTTGGATTTGATTTGGGGGTGGTCAAATTGGTAATACAATTGGTTACTATGGTCTCTTCCTCTATCATTGTTAATGGAGTTTCTTAAAAAAAAATTATCCTTCTAGAGGTTTGAGGCAAGGAGATCCTATATCTTCCATTATTTTTTCTATAATGGCTAAAGGTCTTGGGAGATATATTAATAGTCTAGTGATAAAGGGGAAGATCATAGGTCTCGAACCTTCTTTTTCTAGACAAAAGTTCTCACATGAACAATTTGTTGATAACACTATTATGATGGGGGAGGCCTTTGTTAAAGAAGAAAGGAACATAAATTTTTAGGATACATGTTATGTATTGTAAAATTTGGGTGTTAAGATACGTATTATGTATTGTTACAAGTTACTAAACAAAAAACAAACCTTTGTATTATCATTACCGCCAAGTATCATGAAACGGTGTCTCCTGCGAAATATGAAAGGGTGTGTCTCATGTAGAGACATGTATCTACATTTGTAGAGGCATGTCTCTCCATGAGACATGTCCTCATTATTGGATATTTATAGTCAAAGAAATCTACATTTGGAAAACACAAAATTAATGGTAGTGTTCTTCCAAGTGCAGATTTGTATATTTAGAATAATATATAATATCAAGTTCATGATTTGATTTAAATAAAATTAAATATCAATCACATCAAAATAGGAATCTTAACATGGTATCAGAGCCAAGTTTGGAATAAAAGATCTATATTAGATTCTTATATTGATATTTATTTATATACCAAAAGTGTATAAATACTTTGTGATAAATTAGACTCTTCAAAATGGTGAACATAGTTAGACTTGAGGATAGACTTGAAGGCGCCTCAAATTTCATAGCTTGGAAATTTCAAATGTTACTAACATTGAAAGAGAATGAATTAATCACAATGGTGAAATAAAAGGAACCTGAAAAAATTGAGAAAGATGAAAAGATTCAACAGGAAAAGAATAAGACAAAAGTAATGAAATTTCTAGTGGATGGAGTGAAAGATCATCTAGTATGTATAATTATCAGACTAGATTCATCATATGCCATGTTCAAAGCCCTTGAAAAAATGTTCAAGATTAACAACTCTAGTAGAGTCCTTACTCTTAAAAATCAACTCAGTCAAATGAAGATGAACCAAGGAGAGACCATGACTTCATATTTTATGAGAATAACTGATTTGATAAATCAACTCTCTTCAATTGGTCATGATTATGATAGTAAAGAACTATCAATAATAGCCCTAAATGGACTACCTATCTCTTGGGAATCATTTATTCAAGGCATCGATGCTCGACCTAAACTTCCCAAATTTGAAGGATTGAAAACAAATTGCATTCAAGAAGGGTCCAAGTTGATATCCAGAGGGATTAGCATGAATGCTCCAAAAGAGGAAATTCAAATCCTTCACACTCAAACTCACACAAATGGAAAGAAGTTTAATATAAGGAAAAGAGGTAAAAACACTAACAAGAAACACTCATCAAAGAAAACAATAGACCTATCTAAAGTTCAATGCTTTAGATGTGACAAATATGGTCATCTTGCAATGAAGTGCCTTGAGAGAACAAAACCTCAAGCCTCCTTCACTGAGGTTAAAACTATGGATACAACTTCAAAGAAAATTATATTTTACTCTGCCTTATCTAGTTAAGTTACAAACTATAAGAATGCCTAGGTAATAGACATTGGGGCCTCCAAACACATAATAGGATTCAAAGATCACCTATAAACCCTTGAGGAAAATATTTATGACGAATTAACTATTGGAGATAATACTGACTAGCTAGTAAAAGGAATTGGGTCCTGTATAATTAAACTCAAATCTGGTGTATCACTCCAACTCACAGGAATTCTATATGTACCTGGGATGAAAATAAACCTAGTTTTTGTCTCGACTCTTGAAGACAAGGGTTACAAGATCACATTTATGGAAGGAAAAGTATTAGCTTGGCCCAAGTAATCTACAACTAAAAATTCTCATACTATTGGTATAAGACAGGGGTGTCTTTATAAACTATCTACTTCTTCTCAAGCCCTAATTCATAAATCAACAAATGAGAATGAAATTTGGCATAAAAGACTAGGGAGTTACCACTTTCATGGTTTACCCAATTTAGAGAAGATGGTCACTAGTCTACCAAAACTCAAAACTAAACATGTAGGAACTTGCAAAGGTTGTGCATTAGGGAAGAATATCAAAAGCACTTTTCATAATAGTGAAAGAAAATCTAAAGAAGTATTAGAAATTATTCACTCTGATTTTTGTGGACCTATGTTTGTTCCCTCCATTGGAGGATTCCTATATTACATCATATTTATAGATGTCTATTCTAGGAAAACATGGATATATTTTCTTAAATGTAAAGAGTCTAAACAAATTATCATAAAGTTTAAAGAATTTAAAGCTCTAGTAGAAAAAATATCTAGAAAGAGTATTAAACCATTGAGAATAGACAATGGGAAGGAATACATTTCAGAAACCTTTCATATTTTTTGTAAAACTACCAGGATTAAGAGGGAGTACACTATTCCTTACAAACCTCAAAAAAATAGAGTTGCAAAAAGGAAGAACAAAACTATTGTTGAAAGTGCCAAAGCTATGATGCATGATCAAAATCTAGAAACTCATCTCTAGTAAGAAGCTTTTGACACTCTTGTATATATATTAAAAATAGATATCCTCATTCTCATTTATAAAACAAGACTTCTAAAGAAGTATTCACTAGAACTAAACCTAAAATAATCCATCTTAGGATATTTGGATGTCCAATCTATATTCATATTCCTAAAGAGAAAAGAACCAAGTTAGAACCCTATGGGAAGAAAGGTATTCTAGTTGGATATAGTGAAACATCCAAAGAATATAGAATTTACATTCCAAGACAAAGAAATATTGAACTAAGCAGGGATGTGATCTTTGAGGAAGATATTGCATTGAAAAGATCCATAGATAAAATTGAAATGAATGATGACAATCAAGAAGATCTCTCTCCTTATATTCAGAGGGAGATACAAGAGATCCCTGAGGACAATAATTTCAGTGATCACATGGGTACTACTAAAGAAATTAAAAAAAAACAAGAAAAGACTGTTATGGGCCAAAAAGATGATTGAAGAAGAAGGGAAATATGCATCCCCTTCTAGTACATCCAGTCAAAGAAAAACACCTATTTGCATATTTAAGTTATCATTGGATATGTTTAAGGAAAACATTAATCCCACCAGTAAACTAGTAGACCATTCATAGTTCTTAATAGGTACTAGTAGACCTAATAGAGTATATGTACTGATAGACCAAAAAGAGTGTCTACAATTGGTCTTATAGAACAAATAGGGGATGTATGAACAATTGGGTATAATAATGATATCGGTTGACTACATGATAATCCACACCAGATTATGCAGAGCTGTTTTAGTTAAAACTGGATCATATGAAGCATTTACAATTAGAACTGGAGTTAGCTTTTAAATAGAAGTTAGTTTTATTTCTACGCGGATGTTTCAAGGTAAAATCAAGTTTATTGTGCAAAGATTTTTGCTGCATGATTTATGAGAGAGTTTAAAGCTTGGAGGTGCTATGAGTTGAGTTTTTATTAAGATTAATTTCTTATAAATATAGGTCATAGGACACAAAAGAAGCATTGTTGAATATACAGAGCAAGAGAGAGATATCTTCTAAGAGAAGCTATAGTCACAAAAGGTGAAAGGAAGAGAGATTCAACAACCAAGAAGAACATAAAGGGTAACATGTATGATCTAATCAGACATATTGTGTCAATATAGATCATTACTTTAATATTGTGGGGCATATTCAAATCCCTCTATCAGGGTGAACCCTAACAGGTTCGTTGTATAAATCCCTTAACTGGGTAGCATCTTAATTGGTGTTCAAAATCCTTTTGCAAGGTGACTCCTAATAGAGTCAAGATCTTAACTGATCTTTTATCAAATCCCTTTACCAGGTAGCACTCTTACAAGTGCTTTGTAAGCTCTTAATAGGGAACCTTTATTACTGTAGTAGTGAAGTTGTAAGATCTGTCTCACCATGGTTTTTTCCTTCTAATCAAGGGTTTCCATGTACATATGATGTGTAGATCTGATTATTTCTATTTTTGTTTATGAATGGATAATTATATTCTATTTATTCTACAAGAATCTTTATACAAGGTTTAATTGAGATAGAAATAGTATTTACTAATTCACCCCCCCCCCCCCTCTGATCAATAACTGGTTAGGAATATCAATTGGTATCAGAGAACTTAGGTTCTCAAAGATATAGAGCTTAAATACTTGAGTAAAAGATCATGAAGGGTTATAGGTATCAGAAGAAGCTTGAGGAGGCCAATAACATCATTTCCTCTCTTAAGAATACATTGAGAAGATCCCTTGATAAAAGAAAGGAGTTGGCTTTGTAGTTGAGTGAGAGAAATAAAATGATTGAGGAACTCTTTGGGAAAAGTGGATCAAATGAAGTTGAGGAGGAAGTCTCCAGGCTTATGGAGAAGAATTAGATCCTAACTAATTAGATCTCCAACCTGAAGAGGGAGCAAGAAGATAATGCCCTAAGGATGACTAAATTAATTAAGAAAAAGAGGAAAGCTAAAGATGAAAGAAACACTATAGTGAAATCACTAATAGCCTCTGAGAGGGAAAGAAATTTGGTTGAAGATGTAGTAAGAGAAATTGATCTTGTCATTTTGTAACTTTAAGATGACATGAAAATAGTCACTCAAGAAAATGCCAACATGCAAAAGAACTGGCATGATAAAGATGATGCATGCAAGAGGAAGGCAATTGAGTTGTATCAACTAAAGGAATAAATGAAAGAACTCAAAGAAAGGAATGAAACCCTTAGAAGATACAATGAAATATTAGTAAATATTGATGATCAACTAAAATCTCAAAGAAAGCATAATGATTCCACGGGACTTGGGTTCACCAGTCAAAACACCAAGGAAATTGGTGAGTCATCTGGAGCCAAGAAAATAAAAAAGGTAAAGAATAAATTGAAAGAAAAAAAGGTTAAAAGTCCTTCAATACTTCTTGCAATCACTATGGAAAATTAGGACATAAAACAAGTAATTGCAGAAATGCACCGGTAAAGCCTACTAACAGTTACTGCAAAAAGTATTATAAGTATGGCCACAAGACCACTAAATGTTGGTCTCACCCCACAAGTGTGTCCAATGGAAGTAGGGGAAGCTTCAAAGGCTATTTCTATGCATGCAATAAGTTTGGACACAAGGCTAATGAATGCAGATCCAAAACAATGGCATTCAGATCCCCATCGAGACCGATATTCCCTTAGAGGAATGAGAATTGAAGCACATCCAATTGTGGCATGCATAACCATAATGACTCCTAGTGTCATTCACCCAAGAAAATAATGATAAATCCATGGAAGGAAATCAAGATAGTCTATTACACTTGCAAAAAATTTGGACATCTGGCCAAAGATTGTAGCAACCAATCAACGAACAAAAGAAGAGGATCGGTCAAGATGGTGAATAAGATCTTGTCTCCCAATAAAAAGGACAAGGGAAAAGAAACCAAGAAATAAGTCAATAAGATGTGGTTCAAGGAATCAAAGAGCTCTACCGAGGAGAAAATAGAGGGAAGATCATCATCTATAGACAGTGACATCTCTGTAGAAAACTAAGCCTAAAAGGCTTAGAGGGAACCGATAGCTCACCTACTGTTCCCGATAGGACTAGTGAGAAATAAATCACTTGGTCAGTAAGTATAACTAGAAGAAGGTATCAATCTATCATATGAACCAGATAGGTAAATGATGTCATCCCGACTGAGGTTTGATCAATAGGTAAAAAGCTTGAAAACTAGTTGACAAAAAAGGAAAGAAAGATTAGGTATAGTAATAAATGTTATAGTCGTTAACAAATAGTTACCATTTGGTAATTACCGTTAGACCCTAAATCTATATAAAGAAAGGAGGATTTCACTTTAGCTTGTGATTTTTCATTTATAATTTCTTATGCTTGAGTAATATTCTTGTGCTTTGATCATCGATAAGATATTTATGTAAGACCGATCAGGCAAATTTCTATATAAATAGGTTGATAATAATGACATCATCATCATCTATCGGTAAGTTGATTCAAGGAAATTGGTTCGATCGACCTCTCTATGATACCATGGTAGTTTAGAATAGGAAAAACAACATGTTTAGTGCACTATCAATTGTGCCAAATGGATTTCTAATGACTAAAGACGTCACAGCCTTCATTCATGCTAAGCAAGAAAAATTGGGTGAAACTTTCATCCAAAGCGAGTATCTCTCGCTATGCATAGACAAAAAGCTACAAGATAAGTATGAGAAGATGGTATCTTCAAGGATGATAAATAGATTTTTTACCCAATTGTATTTCAACCGGATTGGATACAACTAGTTTTTAGTTGTGTGCATGAACCTAGTTTCTAGCTTGTGAAGGGAGCATGCACTCAAATCACCAAGGAGGACCTACATAGAGTGATCAGGTACAACAAAAAAGGGGAAGACCTCACCCTAAGAAAAATTTCAAATTTCATAGTTGCAAAGTTGACCAAATCAAAATCTGACAATTGGCTAATGATCGTCAATGATATTGAAGATAAAGGAGTTTGGTTCACATCTACAATGATAGGTTACAAAATACATTAATCAAGTAACTTGAACAGTGTGCCGGGAGGTTCCATTCACATCACTCACCAGATTACACATGATAATGCCCAATATGAACTTTGCACCATTCTTCGAGGATAAATCTTTGAAAATTTAAAGAAGCTCAACATTGTTAAGAAGTTCCTAAAATATGAAACCCTACTGGTATGTCTATTCTTCTACCATTAGAATTACTTTCCAAGAATAGGCAAGGTAGTATGGGAAACTGATAAACTTGTGATGATACAGATTAGTGACATGGCTAATAAATTGGGAAACTAGTTTAGTAAAATAATGAATGACTACTTTGAGGCATTCCAACTAAGGATGCATGCCAAGGAAAGGATTCCCTTGACTATCATTAAATCTTACAAGGATGAGTTGTGTTTCCTTGTCTCCACTGATCACTACATCATCTAGGCTATGGAACCCAAAATTGAGTATGCACTAGAACTAGGATATGAGATATCAGTAAAGATAGCCAGGATATATGCAAATGCCTTATAAGAAAGTGATCTATATTTTTCTTCCTACCATTTCAAAACATATGAGGAGATCATGGAAAATTTAAAGAATAAGTCTTCAGTAAAAGAACTGAAGAAGGTATATGTGAAGATATCTCCCACACTGAAGAAGAAAACAACAACAGATCTACCCAAAGCTTAGAGGAAGAGCGCACAACCATTACCCAACACTCAAGGGGAAGAAAAAGAGGAAACAAAGATTGAAGATACAACTCCTCTTACTCATAGGAGAAAATATGCTAAATCGATGAAGGAGGATGCACTGAGAGGAAGGAAGCCCACAATTGATGAATTTGTAATAGGGTTAAAATAATTTGGTCGAATGGGATCAGTCAATAGAAGATATCAATTGGAAAATGAAGAAGATAGGAGAAAAATAGAAGAAGCAGTAGTACATTGTATTCACAAGTTCAACCTCTCTCCTACAGAACTTCATAAGATTGCACTTGATGATCTTCAAGATATTCTTGAAGCAAGGTGGAAAGATTCAATGGAAAAGGAAAGGGAGCTAAGATTTAGGGTTCTACTTGAGGTTCATAATCATCTAACGCTGGATGAGGCAACTCATTAAGCAAAGCTACATAAGAAAAACTTCCTAATAAGAAAAAGGATAAGTCAAGTGCTGATTGGTGAAGTTGACAAAGTGCATGGAGAAGGTGTTGTTACATGGACCAAACTTCTTCAACAACAACAACAGGAAGAAGAATAATGTCAAAAGAACATTGAGCCATTGGTCAAAGATACCAGTAAAGGAAAGGGAATTTTGGGAGCTGAAGCTCAAGTCAAAACAATGGTATTGGCTAAACAGGTCATCGTCGACATCACTAATGATAAAGGTGATGAACTGGCTCCACCAACCATACTAGTATCTCCAGAGAAAGGCAAGGCTCATACAATGAATTTAAATGATATTGTAGATGAATTCATGGATTTTGGTGAAGTAGCCAATGTGGCTAAATGGTTTAGTGTGTTAGGAGAGGAAGATAAACAAGTGATAATAGTGGCTCTGTTGGAAACCCTCTTAGATTACAATAGAAGTCCAAGAGACTATAGGTCTAAATTTCCTCCTGAATTGAATACAAGACTCATGACTAAATGGAGAACCAGTCTAGGCTCCAACACTAGAATTGCTAAGGAGACATTGTCATAGGTTAGACCTGGTCTTAGTGAAGACACTATTAAAATTCTAATAGAGGGAGCATCAATGGATTTGGATACTAGGAATAGGGTTGCCAAGATAATAAATGGTTATGAGAAGGAAGTCTATCAAGAAACACTAGTTTTCTGGCAACAATATGACTTTAGTTCTCTAAAGGAAATAGGTCCATAGGAAGAACCTAGGATAGTACTGGAACCACCGATTCAATTCACTACTCATGAAGAACCTACAACCGGTGAACAAGAAGTTCCTAAGAAACAATTCACATCTAGTGAATAGATAAATCTGGGAGAATAAGATCTACCAGAGGAACAAGTACTGGGAGAGTCATCGGTCAAGATGAATAATGACACCACAATAGGTGAAGAAGAAATTTCTATGGCTGAGCTTCATACAACTAAGGAGCAGTGCACATAGCCACCACCAAAATAGGAAGTTCCACACGAGGAGAAATTACATCTGAAAGAGGAAGTCCACCTAGAGGAAGAAATGCTACTTGGAGGAGAAGAAAATCAAGAACAACAAAATGGACAGAAACAAGAGGTACCTGTCAACATTGAACAAGAAAAGTCCATCGAAGAGAAATCAGAGCAAGTAAAGAGTCAGAAGGAACCAATGGATGTTCCAAGATCATCCTCATCTAAGAGGAAGCTAACCTTTGCAACCGAGTCAACAACAAATAAAAGCAAAGTTATCAAAACTATGGTTGACATAAACAAGATGTCAACTAGGCAACTAAAGGAGCTCACAAAGAGAAAGAAAGACATGGTACTCAATAGCATAAGGAACATCCTATACAACTTTGTACCAGATGCAAACATTGATGAAGATGAACCTTTCATTGATCAATTGGAGATTTTGGCACAAGCAATAGGAGATGTCACCGATCTGGAGACAGTGGCCATTGATCATTATGAGAAGAAGAGAATAGAAATTATTCATAAAAAGGTAGAATAAATAAAGGTAACGGTCTCTACAAACGTAAGGGTACTCCAGTAATAGTTACAAGTTGTAGGAAGTCTAATGGCAAGGACTTCAAATTTTGATACTTTTGTGCAAGATATCATAGAGAAGTCATCTAAGACTTCTAAAGACATAAGAGTTCTATCTTCCCAGTTTGATATAAGGAACACATCTGCAACATATTTTAGTAGGGAAATGACAAGCTTGGCTCTCATTTTGAGAAAGGAATCTAAAGAGAAGACTAAGAGAATCCAAGATCTCATTGGATTTCAATTATTTCTGGCCCAAACATTTGATCTAAAGAAACAGATTGCAACAAAGGTCGAGACCCTGATCAAAGAATTGGACTACAAGGCTGTACAAGATATGGAGAATATCATCATCTCACTGCAAGTAGCAAAAAAAAATGTGGAATATGTCAACGGTTAGTGGAATTCTTTTCTTTAAGCAGCAAAGAACATCTACAAAGATATCTTTACAAAATTATAGCTATAAACCATTTTTCCTATGGAGGTAAAAAGGGGAAGATTAAGAAGAAGATGAAGATGGAGAATAGAAAGAAGATCAAGAAGAGAAGGTTAGAATTCAAAGTAGATTCAGCTATCGAGAAGAAGCACAAACACAAGAGAAGCCTTCATGACAGAGAATGGAAAGAGATCTTTGGCCACCAATGCCAAAGGGGAAGATTTTTGGCATATTTAAGTTGTCATTGGATAATTTTAAGGTAAAAATCAATCCCACCGGTAAATCGGTAGACCATTCATAGTTCTTAATAGGTATCAGTAGACCTGACAAAGTATATGTACCGGCAGACCAAAAAGAGTGTCTACAACTGGTCTTATAGAACAAATAGGGGATGTATGAACAACTGGGTATAAGAATGATACCAACTGACTACATGATAATCTGCATCAGATTATGTAGAGCTGTTTCAGTTAAAATCAGATTATAAGGAGCATTTACAGTTAGAATTGGAGTTAGCTTTTTAACACAAGTTAGTTTTATTTCTATGTGGATGTTTCAAGGTAAACTCAAGTTTATTGTGCAAAGATTTTTGTTGCATGATTTATTGGAGAGTTTACAACTTGGTAGTACTATGAGTTGATCTTTTATTAAGATTAATTTCTTATAAATACAGGTCATAGGACACAGAAGAAGCATTGTTGAATATACAAAGCAGGAGAGAGATATCTTCTGAGAGAAGCTATATTCACAAAAGGTGAAAGGAAGAGAGATTCAACAACCAAGAAGAACATAAAGGGTAACAGGTATGATCTAATTAGATAGATTATGTCAATAAAAATTATTTCTTTAATATTGTGAAGCATATTCAAATCCCTCTATCAGGGTCAACCCTAATAGGTTCATTTTATAAATCCCTTAACCGGGTAGCACCTTAATTGGTGTTCAAATTCCTTTTGCAAGGTGACTCCTAACAAAGTCAAGATCTTAACTGATCTTCTATCAAATCCCTTTTTTGGGTAGCACTCTTACAAGTGATTTGTAAGCTCTTAACAAGGCACCTTTATTACTGTAGTAGTGAAGTTGTGAGCTTTGTCTCACCATGGTTTTTTCCTTCTAGCCAAGGGTTTCCATGTACATATGTTGTGTAGATCTTCTTATTTCTATTTTTGTTTATGAATGGTTAATTATATTCTATTTATTCTATAAGAATATTTATATAAGGTTTAATTGAGATAGAATTAGTATTTATTAATTCACCCCCCCTCTCAGTAACCAGTTAGGAATAACAAGACCAATATATTTTCTAGTTATGTTGCACTAATGAGTGAATTAATAAAATAAGAATCTTCTAATGTTGAGGAAGCTCTTCAACATCTTACTTGGAAGGATGCCATGATAGAAGAATACAATTCTATTATTAAGAATGATGTCTGGGATATTGTGCCCAGGCCCAAAAAATAAATCAATGGTTTCTTCCAAGTGGTTATTCAAAATCAAACATGCAGTAGATGGAAGTATAGAGAAATGTAAAGCAAGGTTTTTTGCCAGAGTCTTCTCTCAGAAAGAAGGCATTGACTATGAAAAAACATTTTCTCTAGTTTCCAGATATACCTCTATCTAAACTTTAATTTCCTTTTCAATATCTAAAGGATGGAAAATACATCAGATGGATGTAAAGACTATTTTCCTGAATGGGTTCATTGAAGAGGAAGTATATTTAGAGAAACCTAAAGGATTCATAATTTACCATAATCAGTCACATGTCTGCAAACTAAAGAAAGAATTATATAGTCTCAAACAAGCTCCTAGATCTTGGTATGAATGGATTAACCAGTACCTATCAAAACTTAACTTTTCAAAAAATGATGCATACCCAAATTTCTATTTCAAAATATTAGATGGAGACATGTTGATTCAGATTCTTTATGTTGATGATTTATTAATCACTGGAGAAGAGCACATCATCATCAAATGAAAACAAGACTCGACATCTAAATTTGACATGAAAGACTTGAGAATTCTTCATTACTTTGTTGGATTGGAAGTGTGGCAACATAAAAATGACATATTTCTAAATCAAGGAAAGTACATGGTGGACATCCTCAAGAGATTCAAAATGATGGATTGCAAGCCTATGTCTACTCTAATGGAGACAAACCTCCTCAAACTCAAGGAAGCATCTAATGACTTGAATCTTGCAAATCCTACCCTATACAGATAGATAACTAGGCCCTTGATGCACTTAGTAAACACTATGCCTAATATTTATTATGCAATGAATGCACTTAGTCAGTTCATGAGTGAACCAAAGAAAATACACCTAGTAGCAGCTAAGCACATCCTCAGATATCTTTGAGGCACAATTAGATATGGACTAAGATATGAAGATGTGAACCTGAACTTGCATGGTTACACTTTTTCAGATTGGGTGGGAAACATCATGGATCAAAAAGCACCTTTAGATGTTTCTTCAGTTTAGGTTCAACTATGATCTCTTGGTTCAACAGAAAAAAATCCCTTAGTAGCTTAGAGTTTCATTGAAGTAGAATATATTGTAGCATCCATGGGAGCATAGGAAGTAGTTTGGCTAATAAAACTTCTAGTTGGATTCTTTGGACAATTGCTAAAGCCAACCATTATTCATTGTGACAATTAGAGTTGCATTAAACTATCCTTTAATCCAATGTTTCATTACAGGTCCAAACATATTGAGATACCTTATGACTACATTAGAGACATGGTAGAAAAGAATGTGTTGGAGTTGAAATATGTTAGTATAGATGAATAGACTGCAGATACACTCACCAAACCTCTTGTGAAAAATAAGGTGGAATACTTCAGAGGTAAACTTGGTATGATTGTAATTTTTGAGAATGAGTCTCAATATCTTTGATCATTGTACTAATCAAATATTTCTTTGTTATCATGACTGTTATTTCATGAATATATATATATATATATATATATATATATATATATATATATATATATATATATATATATATATATATATATATATATATATATATATATATATATATATATATATATATATATATATATATATATATATATATATATATATATATATATATATATATATATATATATATATCTGTGTGTGTGTGTGTGTGAGATTTGTATGCATCATCAAGAAGTGATGACTTCTTAATGATTGCATTTGTATGTCTGATAGTTATTGAGAGGTGATGATCTTACAATAAGTTATCTTTATCATGATGGATATAATATTGATATCTAAGTTGATCATGATAATATCTCTATGAAAGGTGTAAATTTACTTTCATTATAGATCTGAGTACTTGGTGAACATCATGAGATTTGATGTTAGCAAGCCATTACTCTGAGTACTTGGTGAATATCATGGACTTGATATTAGCAGGCCATTACTCTTGATATTACGAGATAATATCTTCATGACCCTTAATGAGTACTTGGTGAATGTCATAAAACTTTATGTTAAAAGGCCATTACGCCGAGTACTTAGTGAATATAATATATTTGATATTAGTAGGTCATTACTCTGATATTATGAGAAAATCTCATTTATAATATTACATTGAGGTAATAATTTATTCATGTTGTGTATGAATCTTTTCATAAGCCATCTTCCCTAGCTAAGAGGGAGTGTTAATGATATAGCACCAGTCAGTAAATTAATCAATTAAGATTTATCTCTAGAAAATACTTAAGTGTATTTGTTATATATAATTAAGTTATATATGCATCTTATATATATATGATAATAATTCTTAATATATTGATTTAGTTATCGACCGATGAACAAATATCTTTTTGGAGATCATGATATCCATTGTGTGATTAGTATTATGGTATTGTAACACATAAAGTGTTACGATACATAACATGTACCGTAACATAGTTGTGTTATGATACATTTTATGTATCATAACAAAAAAGTGTTACTATATGTAATACATACCATAACACTTGGGTGTTACGATACTTATTATGTATCGTAACAAGTTACTAAACAACAAACAAACCTCCGCATTATTATTTCCACCAAGTATCATGAAATGGTGTCTCCTACAAAATATGAAATGGCATATCTCATGTAGAGACATGTCTCTACACTTGTAAAGGCATGTCTCTCCATGAGACATGTCCCCATTATTGGATATTTATAGTCAAAGAAATCTGCATTTGGAAAACATAGAAATAAATGTTAGTGTTCTTCTAAGTGTAGATTTATATATTCGGTATAATATATAATATAAAGTTCACTGTCTAATTTAAAATAAAATTAAATATCAATTACATCAAAATAGGTATCTTATCACATCCATTCTATCTTAATCTCTCATTCTTATCTTCTTGCATTCTAGTTTCATCTTTAGCTTGTATTTGCACTTGAATCTTCGATTTTGGAGTAGTCAAGTCACTAATCCTTATGCCAATCTAATGAGCATTCAAAAAAGGATTAAAACCGCTTCAACTAGGAAGTTATAAGACATTGAGAATTCTTTCTTCATGGATTTCCTCAAGTGTAATGGTTTATAGAAGTGTGTCACACTTTGATCACTTTTTTTTGGCGCCCACCATGGGGCTAGATATTCATTTTTAGCTCCATTTCTTGCATTTTAAGTTCTTTGTTATCACAAGCTCATGAATTTTGTGTTGCAGGCCATAAAATCATAGAAAATTATAGAATATACTAGGATGATATTTCTTAATACTACCATGTGAACTTTCCCCTTTTCTAGAATATCATCTCACTTTTATGGGGTATATCACCTACCTTCTAGCAAAATATCTTACTACTTCTTTGTAGTCTATCATACTGTTTTGGAATATCATTTTCTTCCTAGAAGTCTATCATATGATTTTCCTGATAGACTATGAAGTGTCACCCAAATTTAGTTGATGTGACAGTCCAAGTTTTAGCCTAGCTTGCTTTCATATTCTTGCATTTTTGGGTTGTCTGGTTTTCTGACAACAACTAACAAGTGGTTTTGCAAGTTTATTTATTTTATTTGCATTTTTTTTGTGCCCTAACTTGTGGTTTTGTAGGATTTTCTTTCCAAAGAGATCAACACTTTCATGGCTACTAATGCCTTGTGATGTAGGATGCTTGTCAAAGACTCAATCTTGAAACTACTCATGCTATTTGTCTTGTTGGTTTCCTTGGAGATACAAATCGACATTGTGCTTGCTTACATTTAGTTTTCTTGGTACCTAGCTTAATTAGAAAGCTTCTTCTCTTGTGATTAGTTGAGTAGTAGGAGAGTATGTTCTTTTCCTTTTGGAAAATCAAAATCTTGACCTACTTAGTTGATCACTTGCAAAGAGTCTTGGGTAATTCAACATGTGTTTGGTGTGGTTGGGAGACACTATGGAGTAAGAGAGTATGATATTTTCCTTATGGAAAATTAGAAATCTTGACCTCTATTAGCTATCCTTTTGTTTTCTTGCATTTACCTTTAGAGACCTTTCCAAGAGAGCAATCTTTTTCGAATGACCCAAGTGGGAAACAAGAGAACCCGGCTAACTCCATCCCACTATAATCAAAATCTTCCTTCAATCTAAAGAGAGGGAAGACTTGGCTATTTCTACTTCTAATGTTTATTCATGTGTAGGGCCTAGTTGCCTCAATCTTTCTAAGAAAGATGACACTTGATTTGGTGCTTGTAGGGCCTTCATGGTCTCAATCTTATTTACAAGACTACAAGGGGAGGGCATCCAGCTTGTATAGGGCTGAGAGGTCTCAATCTTGCTTACGCGACTATACATTTTGGGTTCTTGTAGGGCTGAGAGATCTTAATTTTTCTTGTGAAACTACAAGGGGTGGTCATGAACAAAGATCCTTATTAAACACCTTTAGACTTAGAGGCTAACCTCTTGCTCATGTGACTTCCTTTGTGAAAGTATCGATCCAAGTGGATTTACCCATATCACCTAAAGATACTCACCACATGTACTCCCTTGGATGCAAATCCATGACAAATCCAACTTCACTTTGTGTGAGGCGAACAAGTATCAAGTTGTGGGAAAATGTTGGAACACTTCCCTTTTGACCTTAGGTAGTTTTTCTTGATGTTCTTTCATGTGCTAAGACCTATGTAAACTTTTGTGAATAGACACTTGATACATTTCTATACCTTGTCAAACTTCACAAATGCTTGTATCCACGAGGTTGCTTTGTCCCTTGTTGGATTGTTTGAAGACTATTGCTTGTTCACACTACTTTCTTTTAAACCTTGTCTAAAACTTGTTGATCAATTATTGCAATCCTTTGGAGTCAAACCTTTGAACTAAGCTCAAACATTCATGTCAACATAACTTCTCTATTGCTATCCTTTTCTCTTTTTGATATTTGGTATACTCTAGCATGGTAGGAATTGCCTTTAGTTGAAAAGGACTACTTGGATCTCTTGACTGCACTTTTGGCTAGTAGATTGTTCACTTGTCCATCATCTTAATGTTTTCTCTCTTGGATTATTTTATCTTATCTTTTCTTGTTCACAAGTGTTGTACATAGGGTGCTCTACCCGCAACTTGCACATCTTGTGGCATGTTATCTTTTCTCTCTTTTATGATATCTCCCTTTGGACAAGTAGACACTTTTCTTACCTAGTTTGAACATCAAGTCATTCTAAGTCATCCTATTTGGCTCTTGACATACTCTTTTCATGTCGGTTACAACTAGATCTCAGATCCACCAAGGAAAGAAATCCGAAGACAATTTTGATAACTCACTTAGAGGAGAACCTGAACCTTGGGGTTTTAAGCCCTTTGCTAATACTTTTGGTAACTTTACTCTATCCTCACCTAAGTCATAAAATATTTCTTATACTCCAACTATGATAGATCGAAACAAGAGAATTGAAGAATTCTTAAAATAGTTGGGAGACACATTTTGGACAAGGGAATCAAGCACAACTTGATCATCACAAATCTAGACATGGCTCACAACATGCCTCTCAATACACTCAATATGTTTCACATGGTTGAGCTAACTGAGGAAGAAATCTTATAATTTCAACAAGATAAAAATTTGCAAAGACTTATGAAGTTGACCTTGAATCAAGACAAGGACAAATAATTCATTCTCTTAGCCTCACAAGGAGTTAGGTTACCTCACAACTTTGATGTTGACAATTTGATCAAGAAAGACAAACCATCTGAAATGGAGGTTGTGAAGAAACAGTTGGAAGAGATGATGAAACAAGTGCTATGCTTGAAAGAGGAAAAATAACAACCTACAACACCTTTTTCACTTGAGGCTATATGCTCATTTCCTTTTGACAAGGATCTATACATGCCTCCTTTTCCCTGAAAAGTTGAATTTCCTAAATATGATAAGTATGATGGTAGTGGAGATCCTCATGATCACATTATAGAGTTTTGCACATTGAGTATGGAATTCTTGCATGAACCCACCTATCTTATGAGACTCTTTCCTAGGAGTCTAAGTGGGATAGCTATGGAGTGGTTCACTAAACTATCTCCTCCACTTAAGGCATTTGACCAACTAGTGCATAGATGCATTCAAAAATATTCTTACAATATTCAACATGATATTACCATGTTGGATCTCTACAACATCAAACAATGTCAAGGTGAACCCTTTGTGACATTTCTTCAATGATGGAGGAAGCTTTATTCACACTATCCTCGACAAATTCCTAAAACTGAAAAGATCGACATATTCATTAACTCTTTGGTTCCTAAAATGAATTATGCATTACAAATGCAAACACATGCTTCCTTGGATAAATTGGTTGAATCATCTCTATGCACAGGGGATGTCCTTGTTCGTAAGTGAGAGATTACTCTTTAGTATAAAGAACACAAATCCTCTTCTAAGGACAAGCACAAGTTTTGGAACAAAACCAAAGATGTTGTTAATGATGGAATTGTGGGGACAATATGGGTATCTTTTTTTGGTAAGCCTAAAGAACCAACTTTCAACTTGACTACTGCTAGCAAGAGTGCTCAAATAGGATCTAAAACTGAAACCAATCGTGATAGGCCCTAGATCTCCCAGCCTAAGAGAGACTTTACTCTTCTTGAATATCACTTGAGAGTGCTTTGAAGATACTTTTAACCAATAAGATCATTACTTTTCCTAATAACTCTAAGCCATATGATCTTGATGTAAAACCTAAATAGTGGAATGATAACCACTATTGTGATTATCATCGCAACAGAGGTCATGTGACTACCAACTATGTGAAGCTTAATAATCTCATATAGAATCTTATTGATAATGGGGTAATTGTGGTTGATTCTCCCCAAACAAATAATGATCATAAGGCTTTCAATGAGCCTTTACCTAAGTATGAGAAAAGGGAATCTTCTAAGGCAAAAGATAACAAGGTTTTTTACACCTAAACTAATAATGACAGTGTGATTAACATGCTTGATTCCTTTGATCATGCTATTAATGTCATCAAAGCCAAAGATGAGACTCAAGATGAGTCATCTACCACAATAATCCATTCTCAAAGAAAAGTCCCTCTACAAGAGGTAGGCTCATCTTCTTCCTATGCTACCAAACCAACAACTCAAGTGTCTAAACCTTCCACCTCATCTTCACCACATGATTACAATCTAGTTGACCAAATCCAATGCACATCAACTCATATTTCAATTCTTGAACTGGTGAAAATCTCTCCTGCTCATAGAGAGATTCTTGATCATCAATCCCTTCTCGTGGCTAATGTACCTAAAGACCTAGACATAGGAAAGTTCTAGTCCATGGTTGGTCATATCACTTCCCCTCATTACCTAACTTTTTCTAAAAATGATGACAAATCTACCATTCATCCCCATAGTAAACCCCTCCACATCGAAGTCACTATCCAAAAGTATAGAGTAAAATGTGTGTTGATAGATGGAGGTACGGGTTTGAATATATGAACTTATAATTTGGTTAAATCTCTTGGTTTCTCTGAGTATTCTATCGATCCTCGACATATGATAACAATTAAGGCATATGATGAAGAGGAATTTTCATCTAAAGGCATGGTGGTCTTGCCCATCCAAGTAGATCTTGTTCAGTGGGACATCATTTGTCAACTCTTGGATCTTCATTTAGCATATAACATACTTCTAGGTCACCCATGGATCCATGAAATGAAAGCAGTCCCCTCTATGTATCATTGATGTATCAAGTTTCCTTATGATGGAATTGAGGTCACTATTCTTGTTGACTCTGTTTCCACATGCACCAATCTTAAACAAGTAGAGAGAATGGTTTCCCACAAAAAAGAAGGGTCAAATCTTAAAGAAGCAGAACACAAAGGAAAACAATACTAGTCAGACCTAACTGACATGGAGGATATCAAGTGGACACTTTTACTATTTCCCCAAGATCTTATAGAAAACCATCTCCTTCATTCCTTCCTACAACTACGACAACTCCTATTATACATGAAGGTACATGAATGGTCAAGGCTAAAGTTCCTTTAGAGCTAGAGAGGGAAGAAAGCATTGTGCTACAATGGCTTTACAAAGGAGAAGAGACTGAACAAGCAAAAAAACATGTTGACATCTCACCTGGGAGATATGGTAAAGGTTATCAGCTAATGCACAAAATGGGATATGATGGGAAAATTTCTCTTGGAAAAGGTAAGGGTCTCCTAGAATCTCTTCATGCAGAATTTATAAATCCTAAAGACAAGACTATTGTAGGCTATCATGCACCCAAATTTGAGCAACTTAGAAGCATCACTCATACATGTGACCATTCTAAGGACTCAGATGATGCAGAGGAAGCATAAATTATACCAATGACCTATGTAAGACTCCTACATATTCAAACTAATAATCCATATCATCAAGGGGAACCCTATATACCCTCTCAAGTGCTTTAAGAACATGGCCTTGGTCCTAATCGGGAAGATCTTACTCAATCTACAAAGAAAACTCATGTTTCTACCAATACTACTATCATCACTCTTACTGTTGAACACATTGTTGACTCTACTCATATACATCAGAATTGGGGGCAACCTGTTGACATGCCTAGGTTCATGCCTATCCTGAGTTATATTCCAACTACTATAGTTGGTACTACAATTTTTTCTACTACACAAGTTAGTGTTGTTGCAAAGATACAAACCCTATTGAAGGCTCACCTCTTGAGATAGATAAAGGTGATGATGAAAATATCCCTCTTGTAATCACTCTAATAGATTATATCAGATAATACCAGAATAAAGACACAGACTCACATGAGTATGAATGAGACTCACTGTCAGATGCTACAATGGAGATTCAATTGATGTTGTCATAAATATGCCACTGTCAAAAATTTTGAAAGAGGAGAAAGTTCTAAGTCTCAAGCACAACCAAATGATGAAGATCCTTCTAATCCTCTTATGGAGATCATCCCTATGGCTTCTTGGCCATCTACTTCTACTCCAGTTGATCAAGAAAACCATGGGTACATCAGAACTCATCCTACAACAGCTACATGGAATTTAGGAAGGTCTCAGATTCAAATGGTTCATATTCGTACATTTTTAGAATAGATGGTTACTTGAGAACAAGATGGACATAATTCTAGGGCCAGGTCATCTCCGTTAGGTTCATGAAATACTTCTCTAAACTCCTCTAACTCTTCTAGGATGATTCATGATCTAAAAAAATTTATGGACCTATTTGAGACATTCATGAATGATGAGGATGATACCGTTGTCTTTGCACATGAACCTGTTGAACCTTTATCCTTCATCCCTCTTGAATGGAACCTTTCTGAATCCATCCAACTCATATCCTCTGACCCTACCCATGTAGTAGTGTACCACCCAAATACTATTGAACCTTCTCCCTCTTCCACCAGTGCAATGCGCGACAGAATGATGGTGGAGGATATCAAGTACTTTAGTCACATAAACAAAAATAAAAAGAACAAATGGTCTGATGATGAAAACCACTCTTTGGCAGTGTCAGATTCTAAAAGAGTAAAAATAAATGACGTATCCAATGGTGAAAACCTCTCTAAAGTGCCTAAGGGTAGGATGCTTGATATTCTCCCTACACATTTTCAAGAAAGATTATCAACACTTACTATCACTGCTGAGTCTCCTGATAAATCTATATATTTTGATGGCTCTTTCACACAACAAGGTGTTGATGCTGATTTCTTGCTCATCTCTCTATGAAGCTACAAAATTCCTAAAGCATACAAAATGATCTTTTCATACATGAACAATACAACTAAATTTGAAGGGCTAGCTAATAGTCTCAAACTAGCTATTAGATGGAAATTAAAGGGCTTCATGTTAATGGTGACTTTCAGCTGGTGATAAAAAAAATTGCTAATGGATATCAAACCAAAGATTAAAAAAATGCTAGCATACAAACAATTGGTTAATGATCTATAGAAATACTTTATCAGTTTCTAGTGGTTGTCATGCATAAAGAGCACAACAACAGATGTCATGGCTCCCTTAGCCTCAATACTACAACTTAAATGGGACCAATACCACTATGACTTCCTTGTGGAAGAGTTCCCATCTCCTACCTATGGCACACCTAAAATTCTTTGCATCCTTATTTCCTTCACTCCTTCTCACTACCTTCAAAATCAAACTACCCCTTCAAGCCTCTCTAACCATAAAATCCAAAGTGCATCCCAGTATCTCCAAATCACTAATGACTTATTCAAGAGAATTTTAGATGATACCTTCCTTAGGTGTCTAGAATGTGAGAAATCTAAAAATGTGTTACGAGAGGTTCATGAGGGTATTCATGGATCTTATTGGAAGGTTCTTCCTCTAGCTAAGATACCTTCACTCAAGGTGTCTCTAAAAGGAAACTTTTAACCCAACTAGCTAGGTCCATCTGTCATCACTACAACATCTGGTTCTAGAGCTTATCAGTTCTTTACTCTAAAAGGTGATGTCCTTAAAGAGCCTCTCAATGCTCTTCACTTGATGATACTCTACAACTAGGCATTCTGCTTCCTGTACAACAACTTATGATCCTAAAAAATTCCTAAAAATTGTAAAAGACCTAAAAAATGATCATCCTAGTGAAAATATGGAAACAACTACCTTGATGTATCTCAAAAAAATAAAATATTTAAAGAAAAAAAATCGTGCCTTGGTGAAAACCTAGAAATAGGCACCTTTGTAGAAAAAATAAAATAATCCCAAGTGGTGAAAAATTGGCAAACATGCGTCACTTGTAACTAGTGGTCCATCTATCAATGCATGGTTGAGCTCTTGTGCTTTCATCGGTCTGATCACTTTTCCATCTCGCTATCTGTCTCCTTATGCCATCATGGGCTAGAACTAGTCTTAGTCTTGTCCTTGGTTCTTATATGTCACCTGGGGGCAATCGTACACCTACTTGAGTTGTCAATGCTTTACCACTTGGTCAACCTCTTGGACTTAACTAGAGTCAACTATCAGTCCTTCCTGATGGACACTTTCAACTGACACTACTTGGTGTTTCTCAACACCCCAACCTCCTGTGTTTCTTAACACTACCAAGTTGGACATCACTATGTTTCTCAACACATATTAGATCTTTCACTATTCACTACACATTTGCACTCTGACACAAGAACAAAGGTGTTTTCTTAACACCCAACACACCTTACATCCTAGAAAACTGAAACTGTCTGAGATATGTTGAATTATTTTCTTGTGTGTTGTATGTTACCATTGATTTTCACTTGCTATGTCTTCTAAGGTCACTTGATGATGTTTATTTGACTAGAGATTCACAATTAGGGCATAACATGTTTTTCTTTGATTTCTTCTTGTGGTGTGATTTCAATGATCCTAAGTGGTATAATAAATTGGGTGTATATGGTAAGAGCCTCCATCATGATTGGAATGCCGCACATACCTCAAACCTCTTTATTTGGACTCTTAGGTGAGGTTGGAATTATCTCCTTGTTTGTTGCTTGTGTGTAGCATGTATGATGACACTCCTAGTTATCTTGGCAACTTGTGCCTTGATACGAATGCTATCTTACAACATTAATTGGAAATCATGTTCAGGTCATCTTGGCTCTTGTGCCTTGATGCTTATGTATGTTTCCTACATCTTTTACGATAAGGTCATATTCATATCTTCATATTTTCTCTGACTCAAGTGAAGGTTGTACTGACCTCCAATGTCCCAAATGCTCAAATGATGAAAAATAATGGCTACAGGATCAGTGACTTGACTCATGTCTTAGGTTGCATTCCCATTCTTAGGTTGCATTTCATTCTAGGGCTACATTTTTAGTTGTGCATTTCTGGTTCCCTTGAGCCATCCTTCCTTTCTCTCCACTAAGGCTTCCAACTATGAATCATCATCCTTGATCCTGATTTTCTTTTTGGGATCGAAATCAAAATTCAAATTATCAAATGCAATTGACCGTTGACACTATCACTTCCTTCTTGCTTTTGCCTTCTTTGTGTCTCATTTCCATTTTGATCCCAATGGGGCATGGCAATATAGAAAACTTTTCTAAATCAAATCTCCTAATTTGCAAATCTAGCAATTGAACCAAATGTTTATTGACCAAGTCAATTAGTGACTAAAACATCATCACTTGGGACATCTCAACTTGAGATTCTCCACATCTCTTTCTGAAAGAGTGTTCTCATTGCTTTATATCAGTTCAATCGAACAGACATCTATCTGATCTCTTGGGGCATATCATTCTGGTATTGTCTCTCAATTTCATGATTGGTTCCTTCAATCCTTGTTTGAGACAGTTATCTCAAACTCTTTGGGGCATTTAACATTTTGGTATTTCTTCTCAATCTGGTGATTAGCTCCTTCAGTTCTTGTCAAAGTTGGTTATCCCAATCTCTTTGGAAATATATCTAGTCGCATCACTTCATATCAAGCTAGATACCTTTGTCTTACTCAATGTAGTACGAAACTGATATCCTTGATCTCTTATTGGTCTTCGTACGATCTAATTCAAAGTCGATGCTTTGTCTGCAATCTAATCTTTGACTCAATGTGTTCCCATATTGCTCACACATTAGTCAAAGAGGGGCAAAATATAATCACCTAAAATTGGTCTAGTAAAACTAAGCCCCTTTTCTCGATCAAATTGCCTCAAAATAAATCCTAAATCTCAAAGGAATATTTACTAAACATAATTGTGCAAAATAACCCTAAAAATCCCCTTTGCATAATCAAATAAAAAATCTTATATAAAGCTTATACTATAGTCTAATTTCTTGAGCTTGCATATTTATTTAATTGCTATAACATTGCTTTTAATATAAACTTTCTACACTTTCATTAAAACAATGCATTCACATGTGTGCACATACTTAATCTTGATTAATTAGCAATTAAAAGGGATTTGTGCTTTCAAAATTGTTATTTTGTTTGATCTTACCTAACATCTATTTTTCCTCTTAATCGTCACCACTTATCTCTACCTAACCTTGCATCTCCTTCACTCTCCTTTTGCCTCTTAATCTCAATCACTCATTTTATTGCCTCTTAATCTCTACCCTCCATTCTTGAGAAAATTCCTTTAAAAGGTAGCTCTTCCTTGACTGAAGGGCCTAATCTTAATCTTGCATCTTAGCTTCTTGCTTTCTATTGCCTTTTAATCTCTACCCTCCATTCTTGAGGCAATTCCTTTAAAAGGTAGCTCTTCCTTGACTCAAGGGCCTAATCTTAATCTTGCATCTTAGCTTCTTGTTTTCTAACTTTCTTGCATTCTTAGCATAATCTTACTAATTTGAATTCTTAGCTTCTAATTGGTCTCATTTCTTAGCTTAGCTTCATTTCTTAGAACTAACCTTGCATGGTTAATCTAGTTTCTTTCTTACATTCTCATTCTAGAATACTAGTTGCTTGCATCCATTCTAGCTTAATCTCTCATTCTTAGCTTCTTGCATTCTATTTTCATCTTTAGCTTGCATTTTCACTTGAATCTTCCATTTTAGAGTAGTCAAGTCACTAATCCTTATGCCAATCTGATGAGCATTCCAACAATGATTAAACTCACTTCAACTAGGAAGGTATAAGTCGCCTCTTGAGAATTCCTTCTTCATGGATTCCCTCAAGTGTAATGGTTTACAGAAGTGTGTCACACTTTGATCACACAGTGATTACCTCAAACTCAACAAACAAAATGAAATAACACAACCTTGAAATCTGAACGGAGGGCCAAAAAATCAATAGAGCTATTTGAGGATTTATGAAAAATTCAGTCCCTAGATAACTTAAATAGTTAAATCTTTGTGGTACAAGATGACAAATTAAACAATAAATTAAATAAATGACAATAATTTTGAAGTACGAAAAAATAATACATATCATGGAGAGGGTCCTAAAAAGATTAGGACTAAATATATTGGTCCTGTGTAAGGTTACAAGGGTATTTAGGCATGAGAGGAATGGGATGACAAGGAAGGGTGCCATATTGGGTCTATCAATGACAGTCATTATTTTGATGTTATGAGGGACACATGCTTCTATTGTACGTCTGCATTCTTTGAGAGAGGGCATCAAATTTTTGGAGGCCCTATTTCATCACTACAAAGGAAATGACACATCTCATGAAGAACAAGGTGTAGACAAAAAAATTGACTTTTCTTCTATCACCAATTTCCTTTATTTATTAAACCATCATAGTCCCTAATAATCTCTAATCTTCTCTATTTCTTTCCTAATCGATCCTCATCAACCCTAACCATTGATTTTCCCTTACTAATGTTAATTAAATAATTCTATTATTTAATTAATTGGTCATTGCCTAATATACTAATTAATTTTGATTAAATAGATAAAATTCTTTTATCTCTTGTAATTAAATAATTTTAATTATTTAACTATCTAATTATTCTACTATGGTCGGTAAATCATTTTGATTTATTCCCCTATTCACGTAAAATAAATAAATTTTTACTTATTTGTGCCTTTGTAAGAAAAATAAATAATTTATTATTTAATATTCTCCTAATTATTGCCCCTTTGGTCAAAATAGTGGATAGATAGTTATTTACTCTATGCTTGCTCATGAAAAAAATGATCTCAATTATTTATTCCCATTTTCCTCTAGTCATATTCCCACTTTCTAACAGTTGTAGCCACTTGTCATCTAATTCCTTCTAACATTTACTCCACTATCCCCATATCTTTGGCAAAATTTTCCTATGTAATCCAATTTGTTCATCCCCTCTAGGTTGAATTCGATCTCGACTGTCCATTTTATCCTCTCTAAATCTATAAATTTGAATCCTCTCAGTTATCTCTTCTTTAACCACTATTAGTTGAGCTCTTCTCGTAGCTAACTTTGGTGCTTGCATATTTCTAAGTGCCATATTATCAAAGTTTGAAGAAGATTTGAGAAATATGAAGATCTTTAGGGGAGTTTTTGATTGATGTTTACGTAGTTGATGATTTCATGCTCATGGTTTTATTGTTGTTATGCTCATTTGTCCCTATTGATCATACTTAGGATATTAATGCTATCGTGTTGAATCTTTGGATGATGACATGCTTGTTACTTTGATGCTCTCATGTTTGTTAACTCCCATTTTCACGTTCTTCATAGGATAGACTAGACTTGGTTTGATTCAAGGGTTTAGTGGTTACCATAGGAGGATCATAGCATTCAAATGTATAGGTCTACATAAGATATAGAAACTTTTCAACCTAATCTTTGTCTAATTTGAATTAATTGTATGGTAGAATGTGGTTAATTATATAGAAAACCTTCACCAAATGCCTACTAGGGAAAAGAACATCCTAAAGATATGACAAACTCTAATAGGGTTGACAAAACGCTTGCTCCAATTAAAAGTTTTATTTGAAACATCAAGGTTAATTCATGCAATAACTTCTTGTTGACATGAAATTTATTTTCAAGTTCTAAATCTTATTAACTTTTTTTTTTTTGAGTTAAAAGGGGTTTAGGTTGCAAGGTGTCTTCTAATCCATTTTCCACTATTTGGCTATTTTTCCTGAAAGTTTTCAAATAATAGATCCCCCATTTTGAGAAATTTCTTAGAGTTTATGTAAAGTATTTGTAGGGATACAAATTTTATTGGCAATAGCGAAGAAGGGTATTATATAGGTATGGTCCCATAGATAGGGGCTTCCTAAATAAAAATTATCGGGTGTTGTTGAGAATTTTTAGGATTATTGTAATGTGGGCGGTCCCATTAATTTTACAAAATAGTTTAAGCTCCTAAATTTACGGAAGATGTTGTTCTCATGAATTTTAATAATGTAAATAAAAATAATTATAAAATAAAATAATTAATGGGAATTTGTAAACGTCATCTGATTGAGAAGCGCTAGAGATCTTAATTTGGTTGGGCAATTTCTAGCCTCACCCTACTTGCACCTCCTGAAATTTCCAAACTAAAAACTAGGAGCTACTATTGTTGAGGAAAAAATTCTATTTAATTTTGTAGCATTTTTTTTTCTTCATGGGACTCCTTACTCCTTAAAAATAGATCTCAAAGCCCCCCATGTGACTGCTTATTATGGGAGAGCAACCTCTATCATGAAAAGGCATTTAATCTCTTGACCATTGTTATGTTGAGGTTATTCATAGAGTATGACAATACACAACTATTGAATGAGAAAGGAATGCATTATTCCATCTTCACCTTTCAACATGAATCTAACTAAAGGATTTAATTTAGCACACAATCGTTATGTCATTAAACATTTCTTTCTTACATGGAAAGCTTTTTGTACTAAGTTTTAAGATTACCAACATTTTATAATTTAAGTTATCTTCCATTCCTTAAGATTTTCCCTATTTGACCACCGTTTAGAGAATAGTGATTTTTTAAATTTATGTTTGGTAGGTTAGGCATTAAAGAGGAAAACACTATTTTGGGAGTGGTCAATACCAATTCATTTTTTTCAAAATATTTTGCTAGCATCCCTTCACAAAACTACATCTAAGAAGAAGTTGATCCACCAACTTTTCCTCTCCTTTACATATAGCACATCTTGAGGGGCATTAATATCCCATTTCTTTAATATATCCCAAATTAATATTTTATTCTATAATGCAATCCAAGCAAAAAAAAATTCATGTTGACCTTGGATTGACAATAGTTATGGAAACACAAATGAATGGACCAATTTTTCTTTTTGATTGCTACAACCTCAATTTGAATATTTATTATGTAAGCAATATTTTTCATGATTTATTGAATAATATAATACTTTATGAATTCAATAATTTAATTTTGAATCAACTTTATTATAATGAATGTCTCATACATTATATATATATATATATATATATATATATATATATATATATATATATATATATATATATATATATATATATATATATATATATATATATATATATATATATATATATATATATAATAAATAGAACACATTTTGAAGACCATGAAAATTTTATTTCTTTAATTTCAAGACACATTCACTATACTAACATAAATAAATGGGCCAATCTTCCTTTCTATTGTGACTTCCTCAATTTAAATTTTGATTATATAAATAATATTTTACATAATTTATGAAATAATATGATAATTTATTGCAATTCAATTTTACAATTTTCAATCAGTTTTGTTGAAAGGAATATCTGAGCCAATTTGTATTAAGTCATATATTTTTCTCAATAATTAGTTATACTATTAACCAGCACCCGTGGCTATCCAGCAAGCTATACCGTAAAATATATAAGAAAAGTATAGTTTGCTGTTTAGACGAAGTCAAAATTTAGCACTCAATCCGGTTCTCCGACTGTTTAAAATTTTGACCGTTCAAAATTTGAACATTATATAACCATTAATGCGTTTAAACAATCACAGGCATAATTCAGAATTAATAGAAATGGAGGAGGATGAAGACATCTTTTAACATGTTTGCTTGACCTTACAATGTAGCATACTCTTATTTGCAATTATATATAACTACTGATACATATTTCTGTCAAGCTGAAAAGTGGGAAACTTTAGGAACACAGATATAATTGAATACTTCAAAGCTAGCCAAGCACTAAATTTGTACAGTAAACTCAGTGAATTATAATTAAAGGTGTCTATTTGTCATCCTTGTGCTACTTGGCACATGATCATTTGTGAGACGTAATTTTCAGACTAAAGAAAGTTCCTAAACCTTGCAAAGCACATGATGTCTCAACAAAGATACGCTGCCATTTTTGTTATTTTCTGATCAATGCCAAAGCACCACCAAAATTTTATTTTTATAAGAAAGATATCTGCAATTTTCTTTTATTTATTTCGGCAATTAATTTTTCTAGGTCTTCTATTAGTGCAACTATGCTATTTTGTTTTGGTATTTTATTATATATATATATATATATATATATATATATATATATATATATATATATATATATATATATATATATATATATATATATATATAGTTGTTGTTTAAAACTATTATTACCTCAGATAAACCAAGTGGCAGATTGGATCAGGCATCATTATTAATATTACCTACATGATTTTATTTCACAGTAACTTTGTGTATGCTGACTCCTCTCATTATGTGTGCCCCACTTTTCTCCTCCCATCCCTTTTGCAGACTTGGTTCTGCAATCTAAATCATTTATGTGTTTCCTCATCTCAATGATAGATCATAGTGATCCAAAATTCTGATTAAAAATCTCACAGTTATATATCAATTGAGATAATCTGATCTGTATGTGTGTGTGCACACGCATATGTGCACACACACATATAAAAAGTATCAATATATTTTTATATGCACGCGTATGCGCACACACACATATAAAAAGTATCAATATATTTCTATATATATTAATACATGTATATTTATTTATTTCTATCTACAAAGCATTACTAACGCTATAAAGTTCAACCAACTGGCCATAAAGAATGCTCACATAATTACCCACTGGCTCATATCAATCACACAAACAAATCAAACACAGAAAAACTAGGTTGAAAAACTAAGATCAAGGTCTAAGGTGAAGAAAACCAAAAAATAAAACTAAAGACAAGAGTGCCAGATGCCAATACTCTTTTGGGTGATACTTAGTGCACCTGGAGATGAATATTGTTTCAATTGTGAGTACTTTCAGTTTCGGCATCTATCAGATAACCAATAATTTAATATCATAATAAAAAATCAATCAATCAGTTCCGCAAGGGGGTTGGGGGCGTAGCTAAATTGCAAGATCTTCTTGTGGTAAAGCACGAGGTCGCAAAGTCTAGTTCCCCCTAGACCATGTAGTACTGGAGGATGTGTTGCGCTAGCATCACCGGTCACATTAAAAAGTTTACCTTGCACACTGCAGTTTATAAGGGGTGCTATACCCAATTCCCGCAGTCTAAAAAAAAGTCATGTTCTGCAAGGTCAAATAGGGAGGCCCATGACATTTATCTTCAATTGATACATTGGCCCCATTCTTTACTTTTTCAGTATTTCTTGATCACTTTGGTCACACTTAGCTAGAAACAAAAATCATCATATTATAAGATGCACTTGTTAAGTTGGAGTCAAAATCAACAGGATAAATATGACCTTTAAATAGTTTTTTATGACAAGTAAACAAATCATTATACTTCCATTGAAGTTCATCCCCCTAGTACAACAATATTTGTTTCCCCTTAGTATGTTACCATATTTGTAGAGGCAGTAACTTTTTCATCTTATTGCCATTTATTCATAAATTCATGTGCCAACTGTTCCTCAATTTGCCTTTTTTTGTTTCATCACTGTGAGTACTAAATTAGTAAATACAATTTTAAAATCACCACTTTTCTAGAGCCATGCATTAGGTTTTGTTTGTTTTGCTTTTGTATGATCAGATATGGGTGTTCTGATTCATCAATTTAATCCACTATTTCTTGCAAACTAGAAGTTTTTGAGAACTCTTGAATGTTTCAATCTATTTGTTACTCGGGTCTTTTTCACATTCCTTCTGTTGACCTCAAACAAATCTCATTTGTTGGGTAAAAGTACAAACCTGTGTCACACTTTTATAAAGGAAATGGACAACAACATACAAATTTTTAAACTTTGATGATATAAAAGTGGCATTTGTGTTTAGAATTTGAAGATGATGTAAACTAATGAAATGTGTAAAATTTGATGAAGTTAATACTTATAATTTTTTTAAAAAAATTTGAACAAAATTTGACATTGTTTTTTAATTTTTGAAGTCCATTTTTTTATTGCTGAAATATGCTGAAAATCTAGGGTCTAGTCCGCATTATCAAATTTTATGCAAATAATTATTTTTTACTCCGATTTCATAATATGTTTTAGATGACATGTATAGCTAGTGCATAAAAAAAGAAAGATTGCATTTCAGTATATATTTTGTCTGTTATAACTATCCAAAGTCGGTGTTACCCGAAATCAATAGTTTTTAGTTCGCGTTAACTTTTTCCTATCAAATCTACACCATTTTAAAAAAAAATTACATATTATTGAAGAGGACTCTCTCCTCTAGTGTTAAATATAAAGTTTTAATTTTTCTGACATGATTTGATATTTTTAATATTTTTCGAACGAGTGTGTTCTTAAATGTTAAAATACCTACTTGAAGTAATTTCAATTTATAATATATTATATGAAATCAAAGCATGATAAAAATTATATGATTATAATCCTGACTCCAAGCTCTAGAAAATGCTATTTTTAGATTTTACAGAAAGGTAAATTTTGAT